>JAJIRX010000798.1:0-491984 GCA_023853785.1 Psilocybe azurescens | reverse complement strand
CATCAATGTGTAAAGTCGGCTGAATATCTGGTCGGTGCCGATCATTAAATACCGCCGATGTATGATGGTCGATGCGAGATGACGGCGTACCTACGGATCTGAACATATCATGAGAGTCTGTCTGAATGTCGTGTACATGGCTTTCTTGCATCGTTGATAGTGATATAATATGTTGGAGGAGATCAGAATAGAGATTGCAACTGGATTAGGGAGTTATTTGTCACTGTTTATATCACATGACTGTTGATTTTGCCAGCACCTTACATTCTGGCAGCTTTACCGTCTGCTACAATCTTCATCTGCCGACTCGCGCCCGAGAAACAATACACACTCAAAAATTTCAACTACATTCGAGTTTATCAATATGCCTAATACTATCCATATTCCGTCTGCAACCGACCTCATCAAAGCCCTTCGTGATGTCGATGATAGTATCCGCCGTGGATTGGCCGATGGCAAAGTTGCGAGTGTAATAAAGGAGAAGAAACATGAATTGGTGAGAAATCATACGCTGTTACAAGTAAAATTCACTGAAGCGACCACTCAGCGAGCGATATTTGAACTTAATTGTAAAACCGGTCCTGAAGTGGCGCATTTGCAGGAAGTCTTCGACCAGCCGATTTTTCTGGAGCTTTTTGAAAGCGTGGAAAGAGGTAAAGCAAGCTGGACGCACTCCCGAATTTCTGAGACAGCACATACAAAACATGGAGGCTTTTGACAAGATGGTAACGGGGCCGATGAGCCGCATAGCCACTGCAGTAGCAACGCCGGGCACGATATCGCAACCGGCCACACACTCAGTCGTTCAAGACGTGCCTTTGAGAGCTGGTAACACATCAAACAGCGACGCAATGCGTAGAATACCATCAGCCCAGGATCCACAACAACCAATGGATGAGCAGATTACCAGACGCGTCCGTCGTCGGCCGTCACGGGTTCGAACTGAATCGCCCGAATACGAAGTGAGCATCGCGCATGATGCTCAACCCACAAATTGAGGCCACACGCGAACTATATGGATGGCCGAAAGGATTGTTGCCGAAGAAGAGGATGCCACGGACGCCCGAACACCAGCGCGAAGAGCATCGGGCCGCGTAGTCGGGACCGATCGGCGCCGTCGTCGACAACGCAACTCAAGTTCAGAATACAGCGAGCATCGTGAAGCACCACGCGAAGATTCTTCCGAAATAGACGAGCTTGTTGAAATCCAACCAAAGCCGCTACAGGGAAAGCTGAACCCGATACCGTGCGATCGGTGCCGACGAGCAAACGCCGACTGCTACGATCGGGTTCAAGGACGTGGAGCATTTTCGGTGCAATCGACAAAAGGTGAAATGTAGTCTCGAATTAGAGCAATTAGCCACCGCAATAGACGAAAGTCGTCGACATCGAGGAAGCCGAAATCTCGGCGCATCATTGAAGTATCGGATGAACCATCGGCTGAGGAGGAAGAGTACGATGAAGAAGACGAAGATGTGCAGATGGATATTTTGGAAATCCCTGCTACTGCAGTCGTGGCAGAATCATCGAGGTCAGCGGACACGGGCAGGGACGTCGGCTCGGCATATTCGGGAGGTATCGGCACCGTCTGACGAACATTATACGGGCCGCTTTTCAGCTATTGAAAAGGGGAAAATCGTGGTACGTGTCCTGTTTATCTTTTGATTTTTCATATTTTACAATAACCAATAGACCTGCCCGAAGCCACCGACAATGAAGAGCTGGCGGCTCGTGTGGACATATTGTCGACAAAGTTAGACTCGGTCACTGCAGATGCCGCCTCAGCGTTATCAATGGCATACGATTGCAATCTAGCTTGTGTCGAGTTGGAGAAGTCGGCAGCACAGACCGAATGCCGGTCTCGGTCACCGTGTCACTCAGCTGGAGGGCAAAATGAACGACATTTTGGGGAAATTGGATATCTTTGAAACACAATTTTCAGACATTTCCACTATTCTCCGCAAGTTAAGTGCAAATGGTATGCTCATTCTGAATCAAGGTGCATCGGGCCGATCCAGTCGGTAGAGGACGACCTCATCAGCAACGATATGGAAGTGGAAAAGGACGCAGAATTGGTATCCGATGGTCCATGTGAAGCAAAGAATGTCGATGCCAATTCCATCACGCAGACGGTGGAATTAAGTGCCGACATCGGGAGCGTAGCAGGCGGTGAATCGGTACCGACAATAGTGCCAATAGTTGAACCGGCGCCGACAAGACGATTCGGATTCCGGCCCCTATGTTCCGATATCACCGCCGATGGTAGAACAGCGCGGGGAGGATGATTCCGTTTCCGGCCCCGATCCCTCAAACTCGATGATACGCGTTAACGACGCACAGGAAGAACAACGAGAACTTATCTCGTCGGTTCGTAAAGATTTTCCTTCCGTGCAATTGATTCCACCAACACCCAATAACTGCAGGAGCAAGCCACATACAGTGCCCACATTATTGTAGCCGGTACTCATCAAGCTGCTTCAACGGTGCCAGGAAACGCCACTTCAGCTGAGTTGGCTTCATATACCACACACACTTCTCCCACCTTGCAAGCACTCAAAGTCTGCCGAACTTGGTTGAAACATCAACGCATTTGGGACCGATTACTTTGGTCCCGATGATGTCAATGTCGGGTCCGAGGTCGGTAATGGCGTTGAATTGTCGGGTTGCCGGGCGGCTCCGAGTCGGTCGATATCGGTAGAGAGTCGGCAGATATCGGTCCCGAACCAACTTTGTCGGCTGCGCCTCCCTTACTCTTGTTGCAACGCAGTCTCTTCTTACTCCGCCTCTACTATCACAGAATGATACAAATGACCGTCGCCGTTCACCACGTCTCGCATCACCCCGCCCTTCGCCAATGGTGTCCCGTAGTCCGACACCTGGACGACCAGGGAAGCGTCCACGTACTGACATTTCGCCTGCTACAGAGAAAAGCAAAAGACCTCGTCAGGGATAGTTCCAGATCTCAGTACATATCATTGTTGGGTCAGATGTAGATTTTTTGTAATGCCTTTCACTGCTCTGATGTTCAATAAATTTGATTCTATTTTGTTCATGATAATATAAGGAAGTGCAGTTTATCTGTGCCTTGTACTGCGTCTAACTGGTATCCCAGCCGTTAATGTGGCTGATGTTGATCCTACATCGCCGGCCGCTTTTGTTTTCCTTTCTTTTATGTGATGTAATAGGAACAATATGGTAACTTTGTGGTTCTGATTCGACTTCTATCGGGACCGATTTCGGGGCCGCCTGAGTAGAGATCGGTGTCGGCATGCGCGTCGGGACCGGTGTAGGGCTCTGCATCCGCACCGATCTAGTGATCTGCGTCGGGGCTGATGTGTGGATCTGCGTCGGGACCGGTGTAGGGCTCTGCATCCGCACCGATGTAGGGATCTGCGTCCGGGACTGATGTAGGGATCTGCCGGGACCGGTGTAGGGATCTGCGTCGGGACCGGTGTAGGGATCTGTCGGGACCGTGTAGGATCTGCGCCGGGACCGGTGTAGGGATCTGCTTCCGGCACCGATGTAGGGATCTGCCGGGACCGGTGTAAGGATTGGGATCGGGACCGCTGTTGGGATCTTCGGCACCGGTGTAGAGACTGGTGTCGGTGTTGCCCTTGAGTGGGCATAGTTGTACCAAGTAGCCTTGGATCAATATTACTGTTGTTAATGACGTTGGTTGCTCCTTGTGTGGATAAACTTGAATCCAATAGGTACATAGGTATACCATCTGTGGGACCATTCACTGGGAATTGGTGTTCAACTCCAGATGGAAAAATTGACATTACTTCTTGCTGAGTGGCATAGACATCCTCTCTGAAGATTAAATTTGGGATGTCTTGCTGGATGCTTTCCATATCTTCATGAATTGCATCCTAATTATTATAAGATTGTAAGATAGTGGTTCGGTATCAGCAATAATCGGGACCGATACACTTACAATCTGCCGGACATCATGTCTCGTGCCCGATATCAATGTCAAAGTTGGTTGATATTCTTCAATGTTTGGCGTGATGTGCATATTGGTCAGTGCTAAAGTATTTTCCACTTGATCCGACTCAATTTGGCATCGACTTGTTGTTTTATTTCGACGTTTATTTCTCGCTTGACGTCGGCCCCGATCGGCATCGGCAACGGTGTCGGGATATTCTGAGGGAGCGGGACCATCTTTATGTTTAATAGACCGAAAACGAAAAGTGTCTTGTGGTTGATATAATTGCTGTCTTTTGATCAAGTGCCCAAAAAGCATTGTATGCTGTCTTTATGGAGATTCCGGGGTTTGTAAATATCATGTTGGGAGGTAAATATTTCGATTCGATAAAGGTCGCCTGAGCGTAGGATATTTGAGTGTATGGAACTTTCTCTGTTTTACCACCAGTGGCAAGGTCTATCTATAATTCAGGCAAATTGGACTCGAGGCATGCCTGAACTAAACTCACAGTAATGATTATTCACGTACAGACTGAAAGCTTCTTCCCAGTCACTTTTTGTCCACTCTTTATCTGGCAAAGGGATAGGTATGATTGGGAAACCATTACTAGTTTTTCCCAATGTAAATATTGGCTTCTTTGCTGTTGCTCGGTTAACCGTGAATGCTAAGTGAGGGTTTTGCTTGAGATTTTGCAAGCCCGTCATATAATCCAATATGTTTTGTTTCATTCGGTCGATGTCAGCCCGATATGTACTCATGAATGAAGGGGCGGGAACACCCATCAAGCTGGCAATTTGTTCGTATCTAAAGCATAATCAGCTGTGTTTTTCAATGAGTTGCTGGAATATGCCGATCCAACAATTATGTCGGCCCCGAGAAAACTCGGCTGTTATCTGCAATCACGTACCCATCAACTGCGACCTTGCCATCTGCTAATGGGAAGCAAACAAAAACCACACTGGTCATCCCCATCTCTTTATATTGGTCATTCATTGTTTGATCAATCCACCTGACATGATATTTTTGGCCAAACTGTAATATAATTGTTAGGTCGGCCTCGGACACGGGGCCGTATGACCGACCTTGCTTGTGTGTGCTCGTCATACCCCGCATTGAACACCTTTCTACTTCATCGTCAATGTCCTTACATTCATTCTCAGTCATCTTGTCCCAGATATTCTTCATGGCGACTGTCCTGTGGCCAAACCAACCCGAGGTCTCTGCTGAAGCCTCTTCAAGACCCATAATATTTGCGATTTCCGCCCAAATTTTTGATTGATGATTGTACCAGAGTACATCTGATCTTTTGGGCGAAAGTGGTTGGATTTGCGAGCCATTCCTCGTTCAATTCGCCAATTGTTTGAGCACCAGGTGATGATCTCCTGAATTATCTTCAGATACACGCTCTTCGAAGTTGGCTACATATCACCTTACCTTTGTCCAAAGGCGACTTTCGGTGTCATCCTTAGCCCTTTTCCCTCGACTGGCCCAGTAATTGAATATTGCGACCAGTATGTGGTTTGTTAAGATGAATAGACGTTCTTTGACTGTCCTTGCTTTCACAAAAGTTTCTTTGAAAGGCAGGATTTGCTGTAGTTCTTCGACACTGAACATCTTCGCTTTCCGTTTCTTGTTTTGTAATACTATGGTTGTGGTCATATTGTTCAGTGAAAATACCTGTAAAAATGGCACAATGCAAGATAAAGAAATGTGGATGTGATTAGGAATGGACCTGAAACATTCACAGACTGTGAGTTGCGACAACATGCCTCATGGAAGCCTCATGTTCATTTAGTGCCCAGCCCCGTGATGACCACATACATCTCGCTTTTCGCCTTCAACCATGAACTCTTCCAGTGGACCAGCTAACAAAAGACAAAGAAAGTCAAAACACTTGGTTCAAGGAAGTGTGGAAGCCTCTCAGGCGGTTACCCACCTCTCCAATGTCTTCAGCGGTCCCAAATCACAGCGAAGAGTGTTAGTGCCGCTTGTGACAACTATCGCAGAAGATCCAACATTGAGTGACCAAACTAATCCAAGAGAACATATGGTTAACCACAATATGTTAAACGATGATGGAGTGTCAACGGAGCCCTTGAATACGACCCGTCAAAAGAAAAGCAAGGTAACCGTTTATTAAATGAAGTACAACATTTTTCAAACAGTACTATGCAGACGCAGCAAGAATATATGAGAGAATGGGTAGATAGAATAGAAGACTTACTTCAAGCATCACTTGCTCGAGAGACCTGGCCAGCCGACAAGCAGCACTGCCAATCTTGTCCAGCTGGCTCCTGGGCCATATGGAGATGTATAGATTGCACACTTGCAGAGCCACTTTGTCGCAAATGTATGCGAAATTCGCATCGGGTTGCACCTTTCCATCGAATTGAATGCTGGGCACAAACGCACTTCCGCAGAGCCGAGTTATGGGAAGTCGGTTGTTACATTCTTGTCCCACATTGTGCAGGGATTGCTATATGTGAATCACTACTGTTCCAGATTAAATATTTGGAAACTTTACAAGAATATCCAGACCGGCTAGAACAGGAAAAATTAGATACATTGTATGGCCCGGCCGGTTCGGGCCGACTTTCACTAGTTCGGGCCGAGATTTACATATACGGGGCCGACAGATACTATCTCGGGGGCCGACAAAGCGCTCGCTCGGGGCCAACAGACTCTAGGTCGGGGCCGACGAAAAGTTCGGCATCGGCTAACTACACGGTCCCAAAACAAACGGCATTTGGTGTACAATCTCAAGCGTATCCATTGGACGTCAACAATGAAGAAATAAAGGATGGATATTCTTTCCATTTCTTGCACCATCGCAACGTAGATGAAGAAGATGATCCTGACAGCTCAATTGACAAAGACATGACCGAAGACGATGAAGGTGGTGATCCTGAAGCGGATGTTGAAGGATTCAGTGAATACCTAGTCATTGGCGATTTGACCAACGAGCTGACTGGTGTCGGGGCCGATCATATGCCTGAATACCGGGCTTACAGCACGGCTGAACCCGGGGCCGATTGTACTCCTGAACACGGGGCCGAGTACATGGTGAGCATCGGGGCCGACACATTTTCGGCATACACAGCTGATCATATTGACATTCAGAATGAACTTAATACCGATAGTGTCCACCCAAGCTTCCCAGTGGCTGATGGTTTAAATAATACCTATGTCAGGATTTTACACACCAACGGTATTCATCATATGGCCATGGTAACTTGTCAATGCCGAGGGAGAATTCGGTCCCGATGGACCTGGTTGCCTGCCGGCTCCTCCCTGCCAGCTTTAAAAGATACGGACCCTCTTCTCTGTTCAACTCATGGATCATTTTCGTCTTTGTAATTTTGGAGCTGAAGGCGACAGCCTATCAGTTTTATCAACTTATCCGCAGAATGACAACACCAATCGGTCGGACCGAAATTGTCAATGTTTATCATGAGTTTCGCCCCGTATTTCTCGGCTCTGGAGGTGGCTCAAGAAATTAAGGTGGGCTGGGTATGGCCATAAAGCAGAAGATCCTCGCAACCCACCAGCTGGTTCATTGTCTTTGTATTGCCCTACATGCCCTCAGCCTGGTATAAACTTACCCACTGATTGGAAGGATGATCCGAATCGGTTAGTACAATTTACATCTTATAAAATTTTGTTTCTAACCTGCTATCAATACAGTACAGTATACAAGCGTATGTTCGTGACAGATGGCAATTTCAAAGCCGACCATGTTCGGCAAAAATATAACAATGATATCTGGCTGATGGATGGGTCTGGAATGGCACCCAATAAGGATGATTATCTAACTTTTTGGAATCTGCAATAGATCGACTGACGGTATGTGACGTCCGGGGCCGATACTCGGCCGACACAATTTATCTGATGGCTGAGTTTCAGAAAGCACCATGTGAAAATACGTTCAGAGCAATTACAAATGCACTACTGTCAACCAAAGCATGTGATCGCACAGGAAAGGTAGCCTTTGCATGCGCTCGGCATGGCTGCTTCGCGCCGAATTCCTTGGCGGACTTGTTCAAAGGTGAACAACAAAAACATTGATTATGCATTACTGCAGGCCATCAAAACCACACATGTAGAGCCCGAACAAGGGCTATTTCTCATCTATGACATCGTCTGTACCTGGATTGTCTATCTCTATGACCGAATCGGCCACTTGCTCCCTGCCGGTATTATTATTGATCAGGCGATTGATTTATTCTAGGGACTAACACGGATTAGGCAAATCCGGTTACTACCCATGCACCGTAGTAACCGGATACTATTTTTAAGTATCCGTGGATATGTATAGGCAGAACCGCGGATACTACGGATAATCCGCCATATTTAGACGTAGTTTAAAGCTCCGACATCAATCAATCAAAAATCATGGTTTCTCCGCTGTCAGATAATATGAGAGTCTGCTCTGTGTTGGGCTTCCCTTCCCTTGACCCTGCATCGATATGCCACCTCGAAAGGGTGGCCATCCAGCCATCCCTACTGCTGTCCCTGCTGCCAGAGATGGTGCCAGCAAGAGGACAAATATCTTTTCTATCCAACCTGGTCCCCCAGTGACTCCTACACGGCCTGGACCACACTCTGCATCTCCTGGAGAGGAATTTCCTGAACCTTCAAGCACATCAAGTGATGAGAGCGAGAGCCAAGGTCCTAAAAAATTATTCCAATTATTGTCTCACCAATCAAGCGGAGACATAATGCACCAGCTATTAACTGCCAAACCGATCTTCAAGTCTGGGGAATGTCTGATGATGACATTCTTGGTGTGTGGTTTAATTATTATAATATGTAAATGAGCTAATATATTATTTATGAGATGCAGCAATTCTGTCCTGGCATTCTCCGGTTTACGATCATTTCAATGTTTCACTGCAGCAAAATTTTGACAAATTTGGGAAACCCATCTCAATGACATATGTTTTCAAATGCAAAACTCATCCTGAGCACCACGCCAGTATTTTTACACAACTACGAATGAAAACTGGAGATGGTACAAGCAATCTACAGAAGAGTATGGATATGTGTCTGAAAAAGCAGGGAAAATTATGTGATAAGCCTGTTGCTGCTTCTATCCCCTACTCACAAGCTGCTCACCGTGCTCTTATTGCTTTGCGTTGTGCCAAGGATGCTTGTCCATTCAATATAATCTTGGATGAGGATTATCTTGCTGAAATTGAGATGCTTCGACCAGGAACCAGTGTTCCACATCCAGTAACTGTTCAGCGCGATCTTCTTCACATTTATGAACAAGCAGCAATTGAAGTATGAAATTATTTTATGGTAATTCCAAATTCTGGGTAATTTCAAATTTGTGACTGAAGTGTTTCTTAGCAAATTAATAACATTGTCTATCTTGTGCTTGATGGCTGGACCTCACCTTTGGTCTCATCATACCTTGGGTTGGTTGTAGTCTGGTTTGATCAAGGAATAATCCATCGTGCCATTCTTGAATTTATACAGTATCTTTGCACAATTTTTACATTCACTTTTGAATGCTGATTAAGTTGATAAAATAGGTTAACTCGAAAACATGATGGACATTATTTAGCAGCTGTGACTGCTGATTGTGTAAAACATTTTGGCCTTGACAAAAAGTAAGCAAATAAGCAAGATAATTTTTTTTCAAATTGCTCAGAACATTGTTGATAGCTGTTTGGAATTTGCATGGACAATGCTTCCAACTGCAACAAGCTTGCTCAAATTCTTCCTGAATTTCTGCCTGACTTTCTGGGTATGGATGCTCATCTTCAGTGTTTAGCACATATATTCAATTTGATTGCAAAGATATTAATATTTCTCTTCTCTTTTTAGTTTAGAATTAATTTAAATTATATTTTGCAGATCTTCATATCATTTTTTTCAAAAAGCCCAAACTCAAGAAGTCTGTGAAAGTTACTTTGGAAGGTAGTGATGACGAAGAATATATTCTTGATGAAGGGGATGGAGAAACAGAGGATCAGGATATTGCTGCAATAGAGGAGGCAGTGGTAGATGCAGAGGATGATAGTGGAGATGATGGTCAGGCGGCTCATGATAATGCTGTGGTAAGATCTTTGCATGATATTGCAATAGAGGAAATGGGTAGGAAAGGGGTAATGATGAGTTCAGAAGAGGAAAAAATGGCACTCCAGCTTTTTCCTGCAGTAATGTTTCTATTTAAAATTGGCCTGTTGCTTTCTAATATATTTTTTAGGTCTCTGGGCTTGCACACCAGGTCCATGATAATACAACCCTCAATGAGAAATTTCAGCATCTCATTGACCAGGATCCAAATCAACAATCTAACAAGCAAGCTCTGGATAGGTGTGTTGCAACCCGATGGAACACCAACTTTGATTGTCTTGCAGCTCATTTGCATTTTAAAAGTATTGTTCAGTCTCTGACAGCAGTGTCTGAAAACAAGTTGAAGGCATATCATCTTTCTGAGAAGCAGTGGCAACTTGCAAGTGATGTACAAGAGGTCCTGAAGGTGAGTTATTTAATGTCACTGATTTTATATATTTTAAATCACCTTGTTATATTTTTTATAGCTTTTCAAGGATGTTACACTCCTATTTTCTAAAGCTGAGGTTCCTCTTATTGTTGATGCCATTCCTATGCTGTATCGTGTGCGTGACAGCTTAGTTGCTGCTGTTGAGGACAAGCCCCAAAATATTCCAACACCTGATTCTGACTCTGATTCCAACATTTCTGATCGTGGTTCACTGGTTCAAGAAACTCCTGCAGTTATTCAGATTGCTGCACATGCTGCTGTTCTACTTATTGACAAATATATGGATCTGACTTGGGATTGTGAAATTTATGTTATATCAATCGGTATGAGATCTTTTCTTATTCTTTCATCTACACAGTTAATCAAATTACAGTGATGTGCCCTGACCGCAAGCTTATTTGGCTAAAAAGCAAAAAGAAATTGATGCAAAGAAGTTGAAGACCATCAAGAAACTAGTTTTAAATCGATGGCAAACAACATATGCTGTTGAGGAAGCTAATGTTCGTGCTCCAAAGCAAAGGAGAAACAAAGTAATTTTCATATATTTTTGTGCATTCTATTATTAATTAATGCTCTATTAGGACGAGTCAAAATGGGCTGCTCCAGAGAATCAAGGTACCCAAAGATCAAAAACATTAAATCAATACCCAGAGGATCACATTCAAACTTACCTTGAGGATGATCCAATTCCATCAAATGTAATTGAAGAAGCTGGTGGCTACATGAAGTATTGGTTTAATGCAAGCAAGAATCGCCCACTTCTTGCTAAAATGGGACAAGACTTCTGTTCTGCACCAGGTTTTTATTCAAACTTCTATTAGAAATATTAAACTGACCATTAAACAACAGCAACATCTGTGGATGCTGAAAGAGCATTTTCGACTGGCCATCGTCAAGTCAATCACATGCAACATAATATGAGCTCTCAAACATTCAAAGCTCGTATGGTATTAGGTTCATGGGCTAAGACCCCTATTTTTCCAAAGTTCTCAGAAGTGACTGAATGGGTAAAGCTGAGGATGAGGTCAGAAGGTGAAGATTGAAAATAACTATCAGTAAGAATGTAAGTTGAACCTTGTCACCTTTACTGTGTAAAAATTACAACTATTTTGGCTTATATTTTGCTATATTTAAATTCTACTGCTCTTTCTCTTTCCAATGCACCCAAATATGAGCAAAACGGACAATAATTGGCTATAGGGGATGGAATTTAATCCATGAACTACTTTACTAACATTTCGCCGGCCGCCAAGCCGCTGCCAAGCCGCCGCTGCTACCCCCTTGGGGCACGGGTCTTAAACGGACTAGTGTATCCGAGCCGTATCCGAACCGTATTTGGCAAATATCCGGCGGTTTGGATACGGATACTACCCGGATAGATCCGAAGTTAGTCCCTAATTTATTCCATGTTCATGGCCACAAAGACGTATGTTTCTTTCGTTTTGCCACAACTTTTGTCCCCGGTGCTGCAGTAGTTGCTGGTCAAATTCTTGAATCACTATGGTCAAGTCTCAATGTAATCTCGTCTTCGGTCCGGACAGCAAGTCTCGCACACAGGGAAGAAGTACTCGACGATCACGCTACAGATTCCAACTACAAAAAATGCTCGGAATTACAGACGTTCTTTGCAACAGATATACCGATGCAATTATTATGGTGGGGCGGGCCGACTCTTATTTCCTTGAATTTTCAGGGGATATTGCACAGGCGACACTTAATGAATGGGAAGATGAAATTCAGAGTGTTGAGGCAATGCGATTAGCTGACATCAAAAGAATGGACATTTATGGCGCCCGGCTGCCGACATCTTCGACCGATGATACGGGTGAGGAACACGGCACCGATACCGGTCCCGATATCAATTCCGGTACAGCAGCCGAGATGTGGCTTCGATTAGCTTTGCTAATTGAAGAAAAGCAGTAAGTGGAGTCACACTTTTATTTTTGCTCACAATGTGATCACTTTCATGTCAGAATTGAAATTCAAGATAAAGTTCGTCGGTTAGGCTCCAGCGCCCTCGGGACCAAGACCAACAAATAGTTATGCAACTGCGTCAAGCGTTGACTATGATGCTTGCAGAACTTAAAACACGACAACAGCATGCTGGGGTGCACGATATTCAATGTGGGCGGCCAAGTATGCCACTCAACAGTGAGACCGAATACGACGACATTGAAGAAAATCCCGATATTCCTGGTGGACCGGCCATGCAAGACCGTTCTGTTCCTGAAGATCACAGCCCTCCAACTCCAACAATCCTGAGTGTTGAACGCCAAATACTTTCATTACCATCCAATCACAATGTTTCAGCAGGCTACGAAGGATTAGAAATGGAATTGAGAAAACAGCAAGCACGCAATCATATAACGAGGATTCGGGACATTGTGGCCGATATCTCGTTTCTATATCGATACGTGGTGAAGAGAGGGACTCGAACCAGCATTCGGTCTAATGGTCAAAAGAAAGTGAAATCTCTGAATCACGATAAAGTATTGCATGCCCGCATATATTCGGCATGTCGGTCCCGCCTTGTCGCACTCGGCTGTGATCAAGAATTCCTTTCAATTTTCTGTCTACTTACACACAATGACCTCAAGGCAAGTACAGCTATATGGAAACCAAACTTAATGGGATCTTCCACCTTGGAGTTGTCATGGATTTGGAGAACTGGCCGATGGTATTTGTTCGGGAACATGACCGATGCCGATGCCGATCATTGCATCGGGCCCGACACATTACAGCGATTTCAACTTGAATGTACGTAACTTATTCTTATTATGTTTCTGGAGTAACTTTCAACTGATTTTACAGTCAATCGAGTCCATTGGCTTCGTGCTCGGGCCCAGAAAAATAGGTGGCATGAAGAAGTTGTCTTAGTGGTGTATGAAATGCAATGGACTGTTAGATATTTTATTCATCGTCGAGAAGAGTGGGCCCAAGCCGCTCAAATGGAGGATATCAATTCGGGCCCGAGAGCCTACGCCTATCGGCAAAGTACTATGTGGTATAAATATGCGGTCATAGCCGATCATGCCTTTAAAAATAGCAACGACTTATATTTATCCCCGTTTATTTAGTTATGTAATTAGGCACTACTATCAGATAGATTATCTTTGCACACCGCCCCTTGAAAACATTCCATCATGGCCAATAAAGAACTTTCAATCTACAACCCACTCACTTCTGTGGCTGGTGCTCGTTATTCGAACCATTTCGACATACAACAACTCGTGTACTATGCTGAGTCTAGATTTCGGGCCGCACTGCTTGCGATTTCTGAGTCGACAAAAGAACAACAGGCATGGAAACAAAAGTTTCTTTGTGCTGAAGTTGTATGTACTGGATCTATTTCAGAAATTTGAAGCTTACCCGATTATAATATAGGAGTTGATTTTATTTTTATTGGCCAAGCATCAGCGCTCGGCCTTCCCATAATCATTCCTATCATCGTTCGGTCATTGGCGGCTTCGATTCTTGGCGTCCCCCTTGATCAATATCCACTCAAACTGTCGAACGATCTTTTGCGGTTATTGGATGCCGGTGTGGATAAGGACAGCCCGGTTCGGCTGGTGGACAATTACCTACATGATTGGTGGAATAGTGGAGCTGAAATTTCCATGGATTACACTTTGAAGCCAATTGTCATCGCGGCCGCTTTGCGAATGCATGCAGGTAGCGGCTTGCAGAAAATCGTAACCGACTCGTTGCCTAAACCATCGGGCATGTCGGTCCCGACTATATCATGTGGCCGATGCAACAAATACCTCAATCTTGCCATTGGACTCCGTGAAGACCTCATGACAATTTCATCATCTATTCAACCATCACAGACCAAAGCCGATGCCGACGCCCGAATTTAGCATGCGTCGGGCAGCCGGGTTTCATCTGGTGCATGAAGCAGTTGTTCTGAAAGAACAGCAAACAGGAGATCCCGTTCCGATCGACGAAGAATCGGCTAAACGATCGGCGTCGGGTCCGTACAGCCGAGCAACGAGTAAGACTTATCCCGATAGCTTGGATGATGTTTTAATCACTCGACGATCACGGCGTATGGCCATGAATGCTGCGGATCAATTATCTACGCTCAAGTCGCTCCCAACTTCATCGCAGAAGTGGACTTGGGGCGCTGAACTTACGCCAACCGACCTGATGGCCCTGGCAGCGGATCCGTCGGCACGAAAGCTTCCTCACTCTGGATATTCACATTCACTGCCTGAAGGTCGTATTCATAGAGAGTGGTCTTCCGACCCTACACATCCAACAGAGTTGTCAGTTCGCGTCGGCTATCGGGGCCGAAACAGCCGACTTGGCAGCCATCCCTTCCATCCCTGATGTTATCGGTTTATTGCCCACAATTCGCCACACTACTTGGCAGAATCACGGACTCCATAGCTCAAGTCAATCGTACAGTTCGCTCACATTCAGTGCCGATTCAGACGGCCACGTCGGTACCGACGGCGGAAGTCTTGTCGGCACCGGTGGCGAAACTTTGTCGGCCCGATGATGGAACCCACGGCGGTGCCGATTGACCATATTAGCAGAATCGGGATTCAATCGACATCGGTCCCGAATCTTGACTTTGTGGCTTCTGCCTCAGACGCTGCCGCAGTCTGGAATACATCATCTGGCTCCAGCAATAATAGTCTTAATGTCCATCTCCAGCGTCTCACCCACAACGATGCCATCAAATCACCCGAGTCGCTCCATGGCCGCACAGGCAGCTGCAGTTTGGTTGCGCGACTCATCCGATAATGAGTCGTCCACCAATGAATCTGAAGAAGCATCTCAAGTGGATGCTGCTGATTTTGCAGCTGCCTGGGCGATTTCTTCTGATGATAATCTCGCTTCTGACGAAGCCGATCCAGACAATGCCCGTTTTGTTGAGTCGAATAATCCGGCCAATTCACTTGAAAATCTGCACATTGGCAGATTTATAGGTCCCTCGGCATCGGCTGCTATGTGGTCCGATTCATCCGATAGCGGCGCCCGAAGGCGTTTAGGGACCGATTGCTTATCCCGGCAATACTGATTCTGTCGAGCTCAATGATCCAGCTCATTCATTTGAACATCCGCACATTGACAGACATGTAAGTGCTTCGGAAGCAGCTGCTGTGTGGTCCGATTCATCTGTTAGCGGCGCTGAAGATGTTTCGGGACCGGTGGCCGGCCAACAATCAATTAGTATACGTACTGGCTCCATTACCTTGCCAATCGGACCTGCTGAAGTTGCGGATGTTTGGTATTCCTCGGACGAAGATGAATCTCTTGTTTCACAATTAATCGCGCCAGCCGACCGGCCTGTGTCTCCAGCCCGAATCTTCAATGAGTGTGGTTTATCAAGGAACTAATGTCGATACTGTTACTCCCACTCGAATCACACTTTCTCGTCCGTTCTCCCCCTCGTTTTTGGTTTTGTCGACGACACTTGGCTTCCAGCCGATGATTATGCCGATGGTTACAGCGGTGAAGAACAAGATGCAGATGATGAGGAAGGTGGTGAACTGACGTTTTAAATGATTTGATGGAGCCATATATTGTCATTTTGATAGATTTGAATTGCATCTCTGTTTTTCTGTTTGCTTCATATGCTGATATTGTCTGAGGCCGAGTTCTCCTACCCGACCATCCTGCCGAGAAATGCATAACGGGTTTGAATTTCAGGCGGTTGACATTATATTCACTCCCAAGCAAGTCATAGATCATAGCTGAATGTATCCTCTACTGAGCAAACTACTTTGGTCAGCTTGTGGCGGATATCTTCGCCGCCGACCCTACCAGCATAGAATTACACAGCATCTACCGATTTGCTACATTTGTAAGTAATTCCCACCACACTAAAATGTACGTGGTTTCCATAGAATTCTATGGCCCCGTGTCACACGTATACATTGTGTGCGTTCTACGGCCCATGTCACTCGCTACAATGTAGCTGCCCTATGTGGTCAGAAAACACATGGGGTAGATATTTTTGTAAGGCCTCCTGGAACCCCTCTCCCCCTTTTATATAGGGTATGTTTTGATGGCTATAAAAAAACACAAACCAAGTTTTTGGCATATGAAGTTTATTTTATGTTGGATTTGATCATGTATAGTCATAAATAAGTCAACCAAAACAGTTTGAAGAATTTTCAGAAGCACTCAGATGGATTGCCACTTTTATTATGTGATATGGACCTACCACAGATGCCATCATCAGACAGAAAACAGAAAAATATATCTATTAAGAGCTGAAATTGGCTTGTATGGCTCATTTATTTCTCTTAAACCTTGAGAGGGAGTTCCTTATCTCACAATAGCCCAGAATTTCAGTACTTTACAGTGCCCCACCAGTACCGGTTGGAACCACTTGGACCCAGTTGGAACTGATCGGAATCCAGTCGGAATCCACTCAGAATTTTTGAGAATGTACTTACTCAGTGTACAAAACAATGCTTAGTCAGCCTTATATAATAATTGCTTATATAAGCTTATAAATGATGTATTGAAATCACATGATATTTATGCTTAGTCAGTATTATATAATATTTCTTATATAAGCTCTTAAGTAATCTATTCAGGTCACACAAGCTTTATGACCCACCACTATGTGTCAGAGGGATTTGCTTCGCTCACCCCCTGTGCTTCACGGCAGGGTCAACAGCTTGCTGGGGGCTTTGCCCCCAGACCCCGCTTGTCAGCGCCCCTGTGCCTCCCTCATTGATAAATAAATAATATTCTTCACTTACATATATAACAGATTGGAGGGGATGGGCTGTGCCCATCTCTCCTGTTTGTCAGTGCTTCACACTTTCTCTTATTGAAAAATAAATAATATTGGTACTTATATAACACCTCAGAGGGGATGACCACAGCTCATCACCCTGCCTCACAGTCATCCCAACAGCTTGCTGGCCTTACACTCTTGCACTCCACCATGAAGCCACACAGCACCTCTATAGTCAAATTATATATACTCAAAGTCAACAAACAGCCAACATTTCTGTTCTTATATAAACAGTGAACAAATACACAAATATTTATCCACAGTACTTTTGCCACACTCCTGTTTAATATCCACATCACTGTCCATATCCATTCTCAACCAATTACCATTCTACTTTATATCTTATACAATACTCCACTACTCATTGACTATCCACTAATCACTTCATATGCACAGCACCTATGGCGCTGTGCCATTTTAAATTGCATAGCTTACACTATCTATATCACCAACACTATTCAAACAACAGTTCCAACATTCAACTCATTTTTTTATCACTTGCAACTCATATCTATTAATCCACTCCTACCACCACTTCACCACTCCACCCACTCTAAAGCACTCACCAATCTTTGTCTCTGCCACACTAAATATTTATACATTACTGGACTATTTGTCGACTATCCTGTCTTGATATCTACAGCACCTGTGGCACTGTGTTATTTCAAATTTTGTATCTTATTCTCTTTCTTTTTACAATCAAAATCGCTGTCTCCAGACCCCATTACATTATTTCCACAAATTAATCATATCAATCTACAGCTGATAGTTCATTACAATTTAAAATTCAATTGTCACATCCAGTATATTTATATTTACATGTGTAAAGCACACTGGAGCTTCATCCTCAAAAAATCAATTATCACCTGTACTGCACTGGAGACTGCTTATTTGCAATTGCAAAATCATATCCCACTGCTATCTCTCTATGCACATCTTTATTTAAACATTTTCACTCAGAGAAAACATGGCCACCAACCCATAGTTCATTCCATATTAACATGTTCACTGTCCACAAAAACCCTTGCTTACAAATTTATTCAGTGGTACTTTTCTGGTTTATATGGTTGTTATACAGATGGCAAAAAATACAATATCTGTGGACAGAAATGCCATTAAATAGTCTTTAATGTGGATTTATTGACCCACTTGCCCCTGGTGCCCTGTGTGCATTTTTTTTTGTTTGTAAACCCACCCAGAATAGCGAATAAACAGGTTCAATGTAGACACAGAATGCTTGTTAGCACCCATTTTGTTGTTTGCTATCAGCCACTGGTTGTTTGTTTCAAAAGGCCCCGCTTCACAGGCCCTAAAACACAACAGTCTGCTTTGTCATGATTAAGTAACTTGACTTACTTAGTTTGATTCTCCTTTTGGGGCCGTGAGAAACAGCTGTGTTTTATATTATAGATGATATTTGTAATAAATACAAAATTATAAAATACACTCAACAGGAATTGAACCAACAGCTTTATATATTAATTCTATACACACATTACCAACTACACTATTAATACTTGTGGTATTCTTAATATTTTATGAACTATATACCATTTTTTACAACACCCAATAATATATTCTGGCACTTGTTCTGAGGCTATATGTTACGGACACTTTATTTTCTTTTTGCTTTTCCTTTCTCTTTTCTTTTCTTTTCCCTTTTCTTTGTCATCCGTCACATCATTGATACATCATCGTATGTTCTGATGAACTTTGCTTTCCATCATATCTATGAAACTCCATCATATCTTTGATGGACTTTCACTTCTATCTTTTATGATACATCTTTTGATGAACGCTTGATCTGTTTCCTCTATTCTTATATACATCTGCTGATGAACATTCAAACTCGTTTCAACTTGCTGTGCGGTTCATAGTATTTATACCAGGAAGGATCCACTGTATTCTTTAGCTAGTTCTTGAGAATCTAACCTCCTCTTACTTGACACTGCTTGGAACTTGCTGTTCTTGACTACTTGACTGTCAGCTTTATCCACGCACGTGAATATAAGCTTGAAGTCGTAACAAAAGAACTAGCTCATCTACGAATCTCGCCCGCTCCCCAGCAGACGAGACCTCTGAAACCCCGACACGAAATTGGCAGACACCGAACCCGTCCAGACAAAGCTCTGAAGATATCAACCTAGGCAACGAAGACCTATCAAACTCGCTATACGACTTATTATCAACCCTGGCAATAGATCAAGAAGAACAAGACACAGACATGGTCGGAAACAAACGGAAAGAAAGAAATCTCGATCAACAAACCCACCGTATTCGATGGAGACAGGACGAAATCCAGGTCTTTCATGCAAGACTGCTACCTCTACATGGACATAAACGATGACGTCTACAACACAGACAAGAAGAAAATTGCCTTCATTTTATCATTTTGCATGGAAGGAGGAGCAAAACTATGGAAGGAACAGTACTTGACCTCGAGGACAAAAGGAACTAGTCCCAACCAAACCCTCGAATGGGACACCCTCGGAACATTTCTTGAAAAATTCCACGACGCATTCACTCCAGTGGATGAAACCAGATCAGCCATGAACGACATAAAACGACTTAGGCAAAAACCCAACGAAGGGTGGAAGACATCATCAACAAGTTCAAATTGTTGGTAGGACAAGCCAATCTAGGAACAGAAACGGAATCAGACCACACCCACCTCATTGGATTATTCCAAAAATGCATCACACCTCAGCTTGCTGACAGGATCCTGTACTCTGAAGACCTTCCAAGGACGATCCAAGGCTGGTACAAAAAGCAACAACATTTGACACCAACTATAGACTTGCCAAGGTCTTTAGAGAAGAACCAGAAGAACGTAGGAGGGCGCCACAATGGAACAACTTCCCAAGAAACAACAGGAACTACGACCCAAACAGGATGGACATAAGCACCATGACAGCTGAAGAACGAACCGAATTAATCAGGAAAGGCGCCTGTTTCAGGTGCAAACAACGAGGACATCTATCCAGAGATTGCCCACAGAAAGGACCAACAAACCAGAACAGAACCCAAGGACAACCCAGCAAGAAGTGGACCCCAAAGGAACTCCATGCCCATATCAGGAGCCTGAACAAGGACGAAAAAGACGAACTCGCAGACCTCATGGTTAAAACAGGATTTGAAGAGAAAGAAGAAAAGGATTTTTAAAGTGGAGAAACAGGATGACGTCTGTCTCTCCTTATCTGAAGATACAATCTGTACTTATGGCAACAATCGAGAATAAAACTATGCTTTTACCAGTTTCATTCCCCACCAAGAAACAGAATGGCTCACAAATCGTCGAAACCTCTGCGCTCTTAGACTCAGGAGCAGGAGGGAAATTCATTGACCAGAACTATGCACAAAAACTTGGACTCAGAACCCAACCCTTGGAAAAACCGATCCGGGTTTATAACGTAGACGGAACCCCAAACAAGAAAGGAACCATCTCGTCATTTGTAGACCTGGACCTAAAGGTTGGAAACCGGAACCATCGGGAACAATTACTGGTCTCTGGGCTAGGAAAACAGAAAATTATTTTAGGATTCCCTTGGCTACAGGAAAAGAATCCAGGAATCAACTGGCAGAACGGACAGATAACTTGGAAACCACATCAAGGGCCTACGATAAATCAAACCACCATTGAAGAAGAAATGGACAAACGAACACCAACAATCGAGACTACCCACCCATTGGAGGAATTCGAATCGTTAGTCATCCAATATATCGGGATGCAAACGAAGACGAAATAAAAGAAACTTGGCTTAACACCAAAATCACGACCTCACAGATGCTGGCCCAACAATATGAACCAGAGAAACCGACAAGACCTCTCCAAGAAATTGTTCCCCCAGAATATCAATCATATATGGACCTTTTGATAAACAAGCGGCAGACCGATTCCCGGAACCAAGACCATGGGACCATAAAATTGAGTTAAAAGAAGGATTCATACTAAAGAAATTCAAGGCATACAATATCACACCGGCAGAACAAACAGAACTGGACACCTGGACAAAGGAACAATTGGACAAAGGATACATTCGATCCTCGGAATCACCTATGGCATCTCCCTTCTTCTTCGTATCAAAGAAAGATGGAAAGCTTAGACCTTGTCAAGACTACAGGTATCTGAACGACTGGACAATCAAGAACGCTTACCCACTACCACGGATTACGGAACTTATGGACAAATTGAAAGGCGCAAAATTCTTCACCAAACTAGATATCCGATGGGGCTACAACAACATCAGGATAAAAGAAGGTGATCAATGGAAAGCAGCATTCAAAACCAACCGAGGACTTTTGAACCAACTGTAATGTTCTTTGGCATGTGCAATTCCCCAGCAACCTTCCAATCCATGATGGACTCAATCTTTGAAGACATGATATCACAATGCTTCATAATCATCTATATGGACGACATTCTAATCTTTGCAAAAGATCAAGGGAATTGGAAAAATACACCAAAATGGTTCTACAACGACTCCGAGAAAACGATCTCTATCTCAAACCGGAAAAATGCTCTTTTGCTCAAGGAAAAGTGGAATATCTCGGAATGATTGTTGAAGCAGGAAAAATCTCTATGGATCCAACAAAACTCAAAGGAATTCAAGACTGGCCAGCACCTACTACTCTCAAACAAGTCCGATCGTTCCTGGGCTTTGGGAACTTCTACCGAAAATTCATCCGGAAATTCTCTGAAGTAGCTCGACCTCTAAATGAACTCCTGAAGAAAGACAAAGGATTTCTATGGAATGACACAACTCAAGCTGCCTTTGATGAACTGAAGAAACGATTCACAGAAGAACCGGTACTCTTGATGCCCGACCCGCCAAACCATTTCAAATTGAATCTGACGCTTCAAAATATGCCTCTGGAGCAGTCCTTACTCAACTGGACGGAAATGGCGAAAGACACCCATGCGCATTTATATCAAGAACGTTCTCTCCAACCGAAAGAAACTACGAAATCTACGACAGGGAATTACTAGGAATAATCAGATCATTACAGGAATGGAGACACTACATCCAAGGATCAGAACACACGACTACGGTATATTCAGATCACAAGAATTTGACATATTTCAGATCGGCCCAAAATCTAAACCGACGACAGGCACGCTGGTCTCTGTATGTCTCAGAATTCAATCTGAAGTTGGTACATCTACCTGGAAACAAAATGATTCAATCCGATACCCTTTCAAGACGCCCGATTTCACCCCAGAAGAAGACCATGACAATGAAAACATCACCTTACTTCCAGAAAAGCTTTTCATCGACTTAGTGGCCGAGTTACAGGAAAGAATTGCCAATGCGAACGAACTGGACCACAATGCAGCAGAAGCAATGAAAACCCTATTAGAAGGAGGACCACCAAATGCACGACACGACCTCAGAGAATGGAAAACAGAGAATGTGAACGGCAAAACTATCTTATACTACCAAGGACGAGCCTACATTCCAAAAGATCAAACCCTACGGAAAGACATAGTCAAATCATATCACGACCCTATCTCAGCCGGACACCCTGGAGAATTAGAAACATTCAATTCGGTAAAACAACACTACTGGTGGCCAGGATTACGATCATTTGTCAAGCAATACATAAAAGGATGTGCCGCCTGCCAACAGTTCAAAATAAATCGACATCCCTCTAACCCATCATTCATACCGATACCTGGACCAAAGTCAGCCCGACCCTTTGCAGACAGTGCTATGGACTTCCTTACAGACCTTCCACCGATTGTGGACAAGCAAGGAGAAGTTGAATTTGATGTGATTCTAAGCATCACCGATCACGGGAACACAAAAGGACTTATCCTTATTCCATGCCGAATGAAAGGACTGGATGCTGAAAAGACTGGCAAACTCTTACTGGACAATCTCTACAAAGGTTTGGACTACCAGACAGCCTCACATCAGATCGAGACCCCAGATTTGCCGCTGAATCATTCAAAGAGCTAATGAAACTCCTTGGAGTAAAATCGAAATTTTCAACTGCTTATCACCCTCAAACGGATGGAACAACGGAACGATATAACCAAGAGATTGAAGCCTATCTATCCATATACTGCTCGTCTCACCCAGAAGACTGGCACGAACGACTTGGGACCCTCAAATTCACTCCACAATAACCCGAAGGCATGCAGACAGACAGAGAACACCATTCGAATTAATTCTCGGATACTCCCCATTGCAATTCCCACCGCATTCGAACACACCAAGTTTCCTTCAGTAGAAGAAAGACTGAAGTATCTTCAAAAGGATCGAGAAGAAGCCCTAGCAGCCCATGAACTAGCCCGGACAAGGATGGCTGAAAGGAAAAACTCGAACTTCACACCGTTCATCCAAGGACAAAGAGTTTGGCTAGAAGCGACAAATTTACAGGCAATTATCACAAGAAAATGGCACCAAAACGAGAAGGACCCTTCAAGATCAAAGAAGTCTTAGGACCCCTAACTTATCGACTGGAACTTCCCAAAGGATGGCTCATTCACGATGTATTCCATGCGACACTTCTTAATCCATACCACGAGACTGAAACACATGGACCCAATTTCATTCGACCACCACCAGAGATATTAAACGAAGAAGAACATTGGGAAATAGAGACGATTCTCAAACATCGAAAAAGAGGAAGAGGATACCAATACTACATCAAATGGAAGGACTATCCGATCACTGAAGCAACGTGGGAACCAGCTTCGGTCTTTGAAGAAACCGGTAGCGAAATCTTACAGACTTACCGAACACGTCACAAGCTGTAAAAAGACCACCATCTTCCCTCACTCAACAATCAATCAACATGCTCTCCTTTCCCTCGATCAAACGCGTCAAGTCCACTCTCTTTCCCCAAAACACTCATGAACCTATTTTCCTCACGACAAAAATACCAAAATCCCAAGAAGATCGACAACAAATGCTTGAAGAACTCGAGGTAGCATTTATACTGTCTCAAGAAGCGGAGAAACAAGCACACAATGAACTCAAGGCAAGATGCGCAGCAATGGCGCATGACCAAAATCTAGAGTATCAACTGCGGATTTCCCAGCTCAAGGAAAAACTTAGACCCGGACTGGCAACAAAGGCTATAAGAAAGGTCAAGTCGCTACACTTCTAGGCAACAAACATCGATATCCAACAATGTCTCATTCCACTGCTCGTGCCTCATCTGTTCCCCAATCTACTACTACATCGTCTCAACTTTTTAATACTCTCTCCGTCTACGAACTACTTGAAATCTTGAAAAATGCCGAAAACCGATACGACGTCGAAGCCCTTTGCCCCCTTTATCGAACGAGAACTTGAATTCTTCAACTATTTATCTGGCGAAATCACGAATCATCGAGGCGGACATCGCAGTCAAACAGGCGAGAGTCCGAGTCCACCACAAAGCCGCCACCGACTCCCTCAAACGTCTTCAACTCAAGGGTTTTGAACGAGCCATCGAACACATGCTCATCAAACACCGCACGCAGACACCCCACGGAGCGACTCACCGGCTGATCCACCACAACCTTTCAGCATCAACAATCAGACCGGCACGCCTTCTCGTCGCCCGACTTGAGCCCGATGGACAAGTGTTGGGAATCAACGTCGACCGGACGTTACATGCTTCACATGTGGAAAGTTGGGACATATCGACAATATTGCCCCAAGCTCACCTGCAACCACTGCCACCGCCGAGGACCAGGACATATGACAAGATACTGTCCTTTCAAGCGTAACGACTCTCCTCACAGAAGCGATTACTTTGATTATGACGACCCCACGGATGACGTTGGCATCGCAAACAATACCGGAGAACCCTACGGATACTGAAGACCATTCGACTGGGACAGTCGAACCTTAGAAGGGGGTAATGTTACGGACACTTTATTTTCTTTTTGCTTTTCCTTTCTCTTTTCTTTTCTTTTCCCTTTTCTTTGTCATCCGTCACATCATTGATACATCATCGTATGTTCTGATGAACTTTGCTTTCCATCATATCTATGAAACTCCATCATATCTTTGATGGACTTTCACTTCTATCTTTTATGATACATCTTTTGATGAGCGCTTGATCTGTTTCCTCTATTCTTATATACATCTGCTGATGAACATTCAAACTCGTTTCAACTTGCTGTGCGGTTCATAGTATTTATACCAGGAAGGATCCACTGTATTCTTTAGCTAGTTCTTGAGAATCTAACCTCCTCTTACTTGACACTGCTTGGAACTTGCTGTTCTTGACTACTTGACTGTCAGCTTTATCCACGCACGTGAATATAAGCTTGAAGTCGTAACACTATACCCACATATTATATATCAAAATGATCAAAAAATTAAGGGCAATGCGCCTGTAATTGTATCATTATGTGAATATTATGTCAGCATGTTCAATATGCAAAATACTGTAAATTTGAATATATATGAAAATTATAAATCATTTTGCAACAGAATAGCACATTGTCAGCTATATTTTAATATTTTAGCAATAATATAAATTCATAGAATACAAAAATCAATTTTATTTAAGAAATTTAGATTATATAAGTACAGATTTATGTGAAAAATAGGTAATTCTTTACCAGAAAATTTCCAAATTTATGTAACTATTATATAAACATATTCTTCTAAATTTTACAATTCTAACAATACCAAATTTGTCACAACCTGATAAGATCTATGTATACTGTTTGTGTTATTGCTTGCTGAGCTGTAAATCATTTGCTGACATTATACAGTTCCACTTGGTACCACTTGGATTCCACTCGGAATTGGGTCTAATTAAGTTTAAAATTTATATAAATTCCAGTCGGATTCCGATCAGATTTGGGTCGGACTCGGTAACGGTGGAACTGGTTGGTACCAGTGATTCCAATCAGAATCCAGTTGGAAAATTTTGGACATTTTCCTGCTAATTTGGCAGGGACACTGCCAAATAAATTCCAGTCGGAAACTGTGGGGAGTGTAAAGACCTCCAGAATTTGAGGCTTAACAATTGAAAAAATGATTTTTTAAGGCCTCCAGCCCCCCCCCCCCCCTACCTTGGGTCACAGGATGTCATCCCATTACCCCTTGGCAATGACTTGCCTGGGTGGATGTTGTGGGATGCAGCATGCTATTGTCAACATGGGACAGACAGCTGAGCTGCCACCATCTATGAACACAAGTGTTTAATAATCTATTTGGCCCAGGTAGATGGAATGAATCTGGAAGTAGACAATAGAAATTTTGGGATAGATATCTACTGTATAGTAGTCACTAGATTAGCAACATTGATGGAATAGTTCTTTGTTGGAATCAGTGCTTCAAGTTGGAATATCATGTTTCTCAATCCTACAATACTGAGCTTCATAGGGAATTATATTACTTGGGACTAGACATATGCAATCTATGGTTTATAAATCTCTATTTTAAAGTCAAATGTCACATGATCGTCTAGAGTAACAGTGTAAAGTTACACAGAACCAAACTGCAACTTACATAGTGTAATCTGTAACTTCGCAGAGTACCTAGCAGCATGTGTACAGACAGAATATAACTTATGTAAATTAAGCATAGAACATGTATAAAGATCAAGGTAACATGTGTAAAGACCATCTGAACCTGTGCTAGATTTCTACAACTTGTGTCAGATAGAGACTCACTTGCATAGTATCACCCAAACATGTGAAATGGCATTTTACTTGTGCTAACAGAGAAAAACTTTTTGCACAATATATGTGCCATAATGAGCTTACTTAAAAGTTTAATTGCTTCCCAACATGTGGAAGTGAGGCTAATAGCCAATTTACATGTAGAAAAACAGCGTAAAAATGAACTAAGATGCGTAAATCATTTATTGCACAGACAGTATATGTTCCTTATGTCTTCCACGCCGATTGTGATGAATACGATCCTGTGGGCAGTTGTTGACCCATTCACATCCTGCGTATGCATAGCGTTCATGGTACAGTCAGAAGTTCAGATGGCCTCATAGACATCTCTTTTTCTGATGCACGGCATGAATGGACAACTCCACCGGATATAGGAAATGCGGAGGTGTTGAACGCTGCATGCAGTGATCAGTATCTCCCGAGAAATCAATGGGCCGTCCGACATGACCTGAGTACGAGTTACTCGTTCAGCTCAATGTTTCATTACAGGTATCGATCCGTGATACAGCACACAGCGCAAACACCGCGTCCATCACAAGATTTATTTCCCGCGTTATGATGGCATCTCTCAGGGTACATTTCGATCGATACTCGGCACTTTGCAGGATTCTAAGAATGTTTTTTTTTTTTCAATCTTCAGCGTCCCAATAATCGTTTCCCCTGTCATTTTGATCAACGGACGAGCAATAGACATATTGGATCTGGACGTCGGAGTGGCATCAGTTACACACCCAACTCACGTTTCCACCCGAGCGGTCAGAAAACCCTCGGACGTGTTCAATATTGACGATGCTCGTACGTCTCTTGTCTTGTTCAAATTAATCGTTGTTATATTCAACGCTTTCACTACCTGTAGCTCTCCCACTATCCCCCTTCTCATCTAAATTTGGTCAGAAAGAATGCTTCTCAACTTCAACATCGACTGCGGCTCTTCGACGGTACATAGTCAATATTACCGCCTCTCACCCCATATTTATGTCAAGTGGCCTGTACGGGGTGGACGGGGACTATGGCAGAAGTCGTTCGAAGAGCGATGGTCAGCTGGTTAATTAGATTGACGAAGAGAAGAATAAAGACCAACCTCCTAAGCGGTGGGCTAATAAATGACCAGGACGACGGGGAAGGGTGGGAAGAGATCAAAGGATATATGAAGGACTGGGATAAAACGGACACGATGGTGACGCAAATCAAATTAGACATGTGTACTGTGTGATTTTCTTGCCTTGTGCGGAATATGATCGATCTCGTTTTCCGCTATCCTGATCCAAAGGCATTGGCCACGAAGAGACAGGGAGGAAGTGTTCATAAAGTCCTCGACAACCTCAGTGTAACGAATCCTCGACACGAAATCATTTGAGCTGGCACTGCACAAATGATGTGGATTCAGATGAAGTTTACTTTCAGAACTTGATGGTTTGAATCATCTGACAAACATAGGTATACTTGTACTTGCGTGGCGTTACTAGCTAAATTCAGACACCAATATAACGGTGTTCTGTCAGTGTTGCGCTTTCCCAGGTCCCCCACCTACACCGGCTGCTCGTCGTCGAACATTCCGCTTCCCGCAATGTCGATATTCAATCGACCGAGAGACTTTTCTATCAACAACAGCACATTCCACACGCACCGACTTCAACTTCAACTTCAGAGTTCGAAAGGTACGATATTAAATGCTAGCTTATACGTCATGCTGATGCAGAGATCGACAATAGGCGGATTTGAGCGCCTGCAGGAATATGTCGCTTATGGGGCATTTCACGACTCAGGCGAGCGCTTCGATCCTCCAAAATGTCATCACAACACACGAGTCGCGATTATCAAAAGGATCATGGACTGGATCGGTGGACTCAATGAAGATACCAGAGAGGCTCTCGTTATGTGGCTGTACGGAGCAGCTGGTGCAGGGAAATCGGCCATTGCTCAGACTATAGCGGAGATATTGCATGGCCAACACTTCTTCCTCGCCACTTTCTTCTTCTCAAGAAACGACCCACAACGAGGAACGGCCAAGTGGCTCGTCACAACCCTAGCATATCAGCTCGCGACAAAGCTTCCTCAGGTGTTCCGGGAACGTGCCGCCCTTACATTTGAGCAAGACCCCCTGATTGTCACAAAATCTCTTGAGACACAGTTCATGGGCCTCATTCGAGAGCCCCTCCTTGAGCTTCTTCATTCTGGGTTTTCAACCAACGACCCCATCGTCGTCATTATCGATGGACTTGACGAATGCGACGATCCAAAAGTTCAAGCTAGAATAGTCGATCTCTCCTTCAGGCTTCTTGGTAGTCGGGACTTACCTCTGAAGATCCTCATCGCCAGTCGGCCAGAGGTGGATATATCATTATCTTTCGATAGAAAACCATTCTCTACGCTGGCAAGAATCGCATTAGATGACGACTATCAATCCGAAGAGGATATCCGACATTTCCTCGCAAATAAATTTGACGAGATAAAACTCAACATCGCCTTCGCTCTTACATCCCGATTGGCTGGCCCGCTGTAGATTCACTCGATACACTCGTACAAAAGTCCTCCGGGCAGTTTATCTATGCATCGACTGTGGTGAAGTATGTTGCGTCCGCACGTCATCGACCAACGCATCGCCTCGAAGTTGTTCTTGGTATACAGCTGCCAAAGGCGGGTGATAATCCGTTCGCAGAGCTGGATGCACTGTACCGGCACATCCTGATGGGGTTGAAGATGTGGATCTAATATTGCAGATCATTGGCTTCGTTGTTCTTTGTCCTTCGTTCGATTATCATAATTCAGCGGCTTTTATGGAAGCCTTCCTTTCGCTCGCTCCT
Source organism: Psilocybe azurescens (assembly GCA_023853785.1). Classification (NCBI taxonomy): domain Eukaryota; kingdom Fungi; phylum Basidiomycota; class Agaricomycetes; order Agaricales; family Agrocybaceae; genus Psilocybe; species Psilocybe azurescens. The sequence continues at coordinate 462,338 of JAJIRX010000798.1, read as the reverse complement.
GGGAAGATCCAACTTCTAATGCAGAACCTCGGCTCCCTTGTCGCTGTCGAAAACCGCCCTGCTTATTTTGGAAGTGACGATGCGTTAATTGTTCGCATATTACATGCATCATTAAAAGACTATCTACTCGACCAGTCACGATCCAGAGACTTTTTTCTTGACCATGTCAAAATGCACACGCAGTATACTGAGTTATGCCTTACTCATATGATGGAGCTTCCGTCATTGGAATTCAATTCGCCTCTCCAACCAATCACCGGTATGTCCCTCTATGCTCTAATACGTTTGAATTTCTACGTTCTAACTGTATAAAAATTAGACCCAGTGACTGGACGCTGGCTCTGGCCTATCTTTACGCATTTCTTCCATCACTGCCCTCTTGCTAAACCAAATCCACAGCTCCTTCAGAATATTCTCTGTCTAACTCTCAGTCGCTGCCATACTATCCTCGGAATAAAAGGTCGTTATAATACAATATTTTCGGAGCAATATTTCAACTACCTCGGTTCCCTCAGTGCTGTATGTGTCTTCTTTTGCGAAACAACGAAATCTGACCACCTCGCTAGATTTGGGCTGATTCGTTGATTTCTCAATTCTATGCCGATGAGATAGTCGCACTTGGGCAATTCATTAAAGTTCAACTTGGTCCATGTCCTCAACACTCTCACGTCTGCTTCCTTCTGGCCTCAATTATGAAAGAAGAATCGCAGGCTTATTGGGGTTTTGACCTCCTTTCTACGGGACAAAATTTGAAAAATACAAGGCGTATAGCACTGCTAGGAGAAGGTCTTAATTACCTAACGTCTAGGCAACCTATCCTTTGTAAACACCTTCATAACACACTACAAGATTGGATTACTTCAAGCCAGCAACCAGCCGACACCCGCAGTGTTTACACCAGTGCTGCATTTTTGTTCTGCGTTATATATCAACATGCGAATTCCCATACGCTGTCGACATAAATAGATTCGGCCGATCTTGCCATTATCGTCGGACTCGGATGAATAGTCCTGCGCAATCACTTTGGTACCGACGGTCCGTCAACACTACACACAAAATGTTTTGCACCAACTATCGCTTTTGCGATTTTGTCAAAGACACTGGGAAGGGAGTTTTTGTGGACATAGAATTTCATCCCATTCCGAGGCATCTGTTTAAACCGGACGAGGCTTATGCTGCTTATGCATGGGCTATTCAGATGCTTCCGTTGCTCCTTGACAAATCAGGTTACTCAGAAGAGTTAATTGTCTACGCGCGCCAAGCCAGACTCAGGCGCAACAATCATTACCTCGACTTCACATATTTATCATCGGAACAACATCGGAGATCCGTCCAGGCTGCGGTTAAAGCATATCTTAGGCGAGTTGAGGATGAACGGAATTAATCACAAGATATAGTCATATGTGTAGCACAGTTGCGCACTGGTTTATACTGGTTTACTGACTCGAACTGTTAGGTTCCCCATGGATTATATACTGCTGGCAATTCTAGCAGCAGGATTTGAGTCACATTTTTAACATCGACTGGGGAGGTGAAAATCCTATGCTGGTGCATGGATGAACCGCTTCCAAATCATCACCAACGTCTGGATAGGTGTTCTCCTTCCGATAGGCTTAGCTGTAAAAATTCAATCATACATAGAATTATTGATGGATAGTGGATTTTAACGGACGATATACCGATAGACTGAATGTAGAAAACGAGTATACCAAGTTCTGATGACGAATGGAGTTATCTTTCATATGCTATAAATTCTACGGAAGTCTGGAATGAAGGAGGAATGCCGTGGTCGCCTCCTCCAGCAGTTTCCACGATGTAATGGGGTCTGATGGAGCCTAGCATGATATTGTGGGCGTTTGTACATAATCTAACGTTTATAGAGTCAAACGTCCGTGGGAATGTATCCTGTATTAAAGCAAGATCAAGCTTACCAGACGTGCTCAAGATCGGTTTATCTGCTGGTAAATGTCGCCGGCAGCAATGATGTATGCATGGAAATTATGCCTGACTTCACTCTCCCGAATCCATCTGATTGATGAACATCTGAATACCGGTTCGACACAGGTACTGCGGTCTGGGGCAGATGAAGACGAAGGATAAGAACGTATTTGTTGGAAACTGCTTACTTTACTTCATATTTTTTAGCGCGCTGGTAAACACTGCCTCCTCCGTATGACGCGTGAATGACCTTGCACGACGCTCCTCAAACGCGACGCGAAATTTAAATCCCTCAAGTGAGTCGCGACGTCAACACGACGCGTTATTTGGCTCCGCTTTCATCTGCTTTTGTTTTCCTCAGCATGGGCGTCGGGTTTTCTTTCTTTGTTCTCTTCTCAGTTCCATCTCCGCTACTCCTTCGCAAAGGTCTTTGGTAGCTCAACGGATGACGACGAATAATGATACTTCGTATGTTGCCAGTGACTCCCGTGTCTGTGTGGAAGTTGGAGATGGATGATAAGTATTCTTGGACGCAGTTGGAGGAGTGGATTGTCAAGGTGTGTTGGGGTGTTGATGTGGGGGCTGGTGCAGACTTGACTTGACTTGGATGTGTGGATAGAGTTCTTATTCCTATTATCGGTAAACAAGCACACCACCACCAACAATTAACAGGGAGCACAAGTCTTCTACGGCCTATTAACATGGTTCTGAATTGAAAAGACTACAACTCAAGAACGTGAACATTGAGGTTTTCACGACTACGAATTCATTCCAAACAACAAACGATATATTATGAAACGACCACACATTACTTACTCACGACCTTACTTTCGATAACAACAAGAATGTTTAACAATTTACACGACGACTCACGAAGACGACGACGAAGACAACCAAGATGTGCAGTTTGATCCCACTGCTTTCCAAGCCTCCTGCGCCCTCGTCCTCCCCATGACCCAGCATCCCAGCACCAACATGGCCCGCACGCATGTCCTCGCTGCCCCAACCGTCAACAACTGCAACGCCGCACCGCAACACCACCGCGCGCATCCCCTTATCACCGCCACAGCGTCTGCGAGCGGCCTCTCGACTTCCTCGGAGGCGTCTGCGTTGTTTGTGATGGTACTAGCGGAGTCGTAAGATGCGGTCGGTCCTGCACCGCATCTGCCTTTGCTTGTGCATGGGCAACTGCCATCATTGATTGTGCCTAAGGCCAAGGCGCTCGGTGACCCAACGCAGATGCGGGCGCTGGTATCGGTGGGAAAGCGTAACGGAAAACTCGTCCCCAACAATTCCAAGCACAGCATCCTTGGCACGAGATGGGGGTGGGGATGGGGATGGGGATGGGGCTTGGATCCACACCCGATCGCAAGTCCGAGGAGCGCGTCAAGGATGTGTCGGACGTCGTGCGCTGTGTCTGGTTGTTCGAGTCAGCTCTCATTGAGGACACATCGTGCACGTATGTGTATACAACGGGGTGGAAAGGCGGCTTCGAGATCTACGTGGACCCCGAGGCATGTGGACCTGGATATCGGTGAGATTTTACTGGTGAAGAAGTTGAGAGTGGTGCTGGATGGGGTTGGGTGCGGTGCGGGTGCGGTGCGGGTGCGGGAGGGGGGCGACGGGGGAGGTTACGAGAGCGATGAAGGTGGGTAAGGAGGGGTAGGGAAGGAGGGGTTGGGGCAGGCGAGAGAGAAGATGGGGAGAAGGAGAAAGAAAAAAGAGAAGTGGTGGACAACGATTGACAGGGGGGAGGAAGGAGAACAAGGAGAAGGAGAACAAGATAACTCGTAAACGTAAGTCGCTTTCACTGTTTTCTTGATCTTGCATGGAATTTAAACATATCTTAGTTTCTTTTAACAGCCATCGAATACATACATGATGCCCACCCACATTCGAAGAGTGCGTCTTTCTTCCTCTTTCCTCTTCCGTCCCTTCTCTGTCCTTTCCCCGTTGTCATATTTTTCTTGTCCTCTCGGTTATTGTGTACACGTGCTCACATACATGCCATCCTTCACATCTCCAGACCCATTCTTCTTCAAAGCTCAATCCCCAGCCCAAGGTTCGCAATCCCGCATGCGGTTCAACTCGCTGGATTCGAGCATGCTCCTCAACTCCATGTCCACCCACCTCCGTATTCACCTCCAACTCGAACGCATACCTACCTGGTTCTAGCTCTAGCGCTAGGGCCGCGCAGCCCCCCCGCACCACCCAAGGTCATGCTCATGCCCACCGGGGAAGATGAGGAGAATACGGAGGCGGAGTGAAGGTTGTTGGTTTTGCCACGGGAACGCGCGGGCTCAACGACGACTATGAATTTGACCTAGTCCTATTCCGGGTCTAATCATAACATGAGAACGGGGACGCCCTCGAGGTCGGGCATACTGAGCTCGACTGTGGGCGGGATGCTTGCGCCGCCTGGGACAGTTGGCTCTTTTGGGTCTCTTAACGACGGAGAGAAGGGGAATGTGAACGGCCAGGAGCAAGGCTTGCCGATTAAGAGTGTGCGGTCGTTGGTGAGGATGGGGAGCCGGGCACAGTTGAAGAATATGCCTGCTCGGGCATGATGATGGCGATGATAAGGGAGGGGATAAAGAGGAGAAGAAGGGGAAAGGGAAGAAAATAAGCAGGAAGACGAAGGGTGATGACGAGGGGAAAGGGAAATGAGGACAGCAAGAAGGAGAAGGCACGCAAGCAGGGGAAAGAGTTGGAGAAAGAGAAGGCACAGCCAATGAGACATTCGACGAGCACCTTTGAGGCGGGCACATTGACGTCTAGTCCGGACGGGCTGCCGCCTGTTGCGGGCGAGTTTTTGCGTCCCGGCTCCGGTGCCAATGCCAATGCCAATGCGAAGACGTTCGGTGCAAAGAAGAGCAGCGGAATGCTGCTAGGACTCAGACTCCCTTCTACGATGCGGTTGCCCTCTTCTGCATATATGCGCGTTGGGTCGAGTCCGTCGTCGGTCGGACCTTCGGTTCCTGGACTGGCTCCGTTCCCTATCATCGCCTCCGCTGTTAAGACCAACCTGAACGATACCAACGCAGACACCAACCCCCTCAACACAATCGCCGACGACAGACTCTGAATCGAATCCACGTTCTACGTGATGCCGCGCCCGAGCTCGGTGCTCTCCTCCAGCTTGAGCTTAAGGCCGCTGTCGATGACATTGACAAATTTGCATGCAGGTTTGGATACGTTGTTCGAATCAGGACATTCGGGGTCGTATGCAAGTATGAGGTGGGGCGAGCAGGGGCTGGAAATTGTGTGGGGGATGAGGGGGGCGGAAGAGGGAGGCTGCTACTGATGAAGACAAAAATAAGGACGGGGAGGAGGGGAAGAAGGAGAGGTGTCCGTCACGGGAAAGCAGGCGCTCGAGCGAGGGACGGAGGCGCACGGCGCTGATGGATGTGTTGCCAGAGGGGCAGGTCCGGCGGTCGGTGGATGGCGCACATGATGACGCAGAGGAAGATGATGCAGAGGATAAAGCGAGGTACGGGAGATGGTAAAAGGATCGGGACAGTGCGAGCATCAAGCGGTTCTCTGACCCAATCCAGGAATCCTGACGACCGAAGAGGCGACGGCGGACGGGCATTGGGGGCCGGATGATTGGGATGATGTCATTGCAGAGTATGAGAGCGGGAATGCTGAGGGGGATGTGGACTCTGAAGCCGCAATAGCGTGCACAGCCCAATGAAGGATGACGATACATCAGTGTACATTTCTTGTCTTATCTTAACCTTCACGCCCCACGATATGTCCCTTGCACACGACTGACTGCTTCACGTCTCTTCACGTATCCTTCACGTTTACGCATTCTTCACGCTTTGTTAATGTTTTTTGACGGTTCATTAGTCCGGTCATATCTCTTTTTCCTCCTTGACCACGTACACATACGCAACAGAGGGGAAAGGAGACCTCAAGATATACGTGGACCTGAGCGATGTGGACCCAGATATGGGCGAGATTGGGCTGGTAAAGAACTCGCGGGTTGCGCTAGATGGGGTGCGGGTGGGGAGTGGCGATGGGGGATGTTACGAATGTGATGAAGGGGGTATGGATAAGGAGAAAGAGGGTGGTAGTTTAGAGGAGAGACCGGCGGCGCTAAACATGGAGGATGGACGACGATTGGGAGGGGTTTGCTCCCTCGCGATGAAAATGACCGTCTACCGTTTTGCAAACCGGAAGGAGTCACAAGTATAAATAGCTAACAGGACAACTTGACCTTGATATGTCCTGTCATGTATATATCTATCAACTGGTTACTGTAGTCATAGCTACAGCCCTTTGGATGCGCCTCATGCAGTTGTTCGACTCTGAGGCTTGGGCGCTTATTCTATAACTACTTAGTGCAGTGAAAGAACGGGTCTTTGACTGATTACCAGTTCCCTTCATTTTATCACAATCATTTAAATATATATATATATACATTTACTTGTAGACCATCGGTGAACAACACTACAAGCGAACAACTTGAGCTATATGTAATAAAGTGCATATACTAGTCTGACTACTACTTGGCGGTGTATAGTCAAGTAACATATATCAGCAATTGTTCGTAAAAATTAAAACATAAGAAGGCAAAGACTCATTGGAGGGGTAGAAAATATCAACCTGCCCATTAGGTACCGCATTTGATACGACCGAGACCACAAACCCTTCAGCAGTATCACTGGTGGTCGACCAGCTGACTGTCGGACGGGTACCATCACGTTTGACGATGTCAATTGTCCTCATTGACGTGCGTCCACGAGGGAGATCTGTGGGTCCGGTGGCTCCATATATTTCCAGAGCCTCGAAAGTTATAGGCAGCGGCTTTGTCGAGGAAATAGAAATCGAAGATGCGGGAATACCCGTGAACACAGAATTGTAGTTGTAGGATGGTACCCCGCCTGGATTCGTGACGCTCTGAAGAGTCATGACGCCGACGAGTGTCTGCCCAACGGCGACCTGCGTAATGGGAGTATGGAAAACATCCGATCCTATAAGCCACCAGGATGCAACCGACCAATAATTACCGCCTCCAGCTGGAGACACGCCGAATTGCAAGACGGGTTGCAAAATTGCGTCAAAGGTGTCTGGCTCAAGAGCGTTGAAGATGTAGAGAAGTTGGCCATCGATGTTCTCGGGAACTGAGGGGACCGACCATAAAGTAGTGAAAGTGGAAATTGGACTGGGGTCTGTGTTTCCCCAGAATGCTAATGCAACGTATCCCGATTGAAGGTCTCGACGCTGAAGAGGGTGTCGGTTGACGGTATTCTTTGTAAACGCTGTGCTATGAAGAGTAGTACCATTGGCTGCAACGATATTGATGGATTGGCCGTTCTGCTCAACTCGAGCACCTTCAGGGATAGGGTGGACCTTGGACTTGAGGACAGGTCCCGCTGGAGTGTTGACAAACTCGTCGGTGGCGGTATCAGCACGACTTATGATCTAGTAATAAAGCATCAAATATCTAACAGCCTCTAAGAGGATGATGATCTTACATTGATTGACTGTGGAATAGCTGGGGATGCGAATGCGCCCATAATCTGGAACGCAAGGATAGACCAAGCCAATAACCTTGTGGAAGACATCATCTACAAAGTAGAACGTTAGACACGACACCGGGATGCTGATAGTGACTTGCTTACTGTAGGAGGTGTGTAAATTTCTTTGGTTTCTACTACTTCAACGGATTGACTCTTTATACTTCTGAGGCTACATTTTTGGATGAGATGATTTACCGTCAAATTTTTTCGCCATCTTGAAATCTGCGTTTGAGGTCTCGTCCCTACCAAGCTGCATGCCTTGTAAATAATACACCCAGAGAATAACCTCATTCTGATTTGAAACGAGAAAGATTTTTATCAACTTCGAGGACCTTTCAAGACGTATACATATGCAGTATCCCAAAACATATCTCCATTTCAATAATTCTACGACGTAGTCTGAATCCCGACTGTATCGAAGATCATTCCATTCCATTGTACCCCGGCTAGGAGTCTTAGATAAACTGTACTTGGATTGAATTCTTCAAAAACACCATATGCAATATGGATGTTGCTTGCCGTTAATTTATAAGGCACCGGTATCAGGTTCGCAATATGCATGACATAGCGGCGAGCCACTGAACGCAATAATGAACGGAGGGAGATCACAAGTTTGAAATTTTGGTACGGCCTCAATTACGCTCTGCGCAGACATGAAACCTTCCTTGAATAACTTCCAGACCTAGTCGGACTTGAAAATAATACACCTTCAGCCTACGCGTCCTATAACTGTAAAATCCTACTGATTCGGAGTTGGCTAAACATAACTCTTGCAGGCCCGCGCTTGCCCGTGCCGAGACAAAGGCCTGTCAACACGCCGTATCGTATCTCCCCACAAGCCTAGATGCGTGTGTCTCTATAGAAGGCGCCAAGACCACCTGCATTTTGGAGATATCAAAAAACCGACGCGAAGACGTAAGTTGAAGGTGAGGTTACGCCCATTTAATGCTTATAAGAATTTGTCCAAATTCCTGGTACTTGCAACAAATGACCATGTCTGGAATGCGATTGCATAGTTGCGGTTACTGTGCTGCGGATATTTCCATTATATTTCCCTGGCCCCTATGTACTCTAATCTGCCAAGGAATCTAATGATAGATGTTTAACAGTGTTTAAAACGCCGTTTCTTTATAAACCATTATGAGCTATTACCAAGCCATTACGACCCCACCGGTTATTCGAAATTGGCGTCTAAAATGCACGAGGGGCGCTTAAAGTCGCCGCATGGCCCTTGAAATACTAAGGTTATTCGCTGCCCACGTGCAGTATCACAGAATCTAGAAAGAGGAACGAATTCAGCGAAGGGCATTGCAATATATTTGCATTTCCATGACCGGTAACTCCAAACCTAGAGGAATGCGATAGACGTGTGCTTAGTATCAGAAATAGACAGTATAGCTCAAGATCTGGCTTTACAACTCGAAGCTTGAAGATTTAATCATAGTTGACTGAACGTTGAACTTCGATGAAACATGACGAGATTCTGGATTTAAATTATTAGCCAATTCTGTTCATGCCTTATAGTAAGCGGTCATCTTTTCTTATGCCCGTTTGCTCAAGTCTAGATGCCACAGCGTTTCCTGTGTATTATTCCAGACCGACTTACGTCGTGACCGGAAAGGCTCTCATAAGCTAAGCCTTCGAGATACCTGTGACTGAGAAATATTTTAGGTAATCAGGGTCTGAAGCATACCCACTATTCTATCACTCCAATGAGAGTTTACTCTTGGCTGGTTGACTCGGTTTTTGATTATCATCTTTGTTCTAGTGAGTGGTACTGGACGATGATTTCAGTAGATATTAATTGGATAAATTGTACGAAGCGAACAATCTGGACGGTTTCATCGTCCTCCATTGGAGGAAATGAATTGAAACAAACGGGGTACGGGCGATTTGAGTCGTTGGACCTGCTTGCCAGCGTGTTAAGATTATATCTTAAGCAACAAGGTTAAATGCATCCGGCCAAGACCAATGCTGCAGCAGGGTTCTAGAGCTTGAATATCGTCGGCAAGGGTGTACAAGCAGGATTTAAAGATGGGATTTTCTATATTAAAGTTTGCCGACCATTGACAGAATTAGGGGAGAGAGTTCGAGAGAGAAACCCTCCGTTAACCGACAGAGAGTCACGACATGCCACCTGAGATTGCAAAACTTTGCCGACGTGCGGTGGTGACCGCTGACAACCTCCACAGCTTGAATTCCATAAGTAGCATACTTACTGATGATTAAAGTATTAGCGAGTCGGAATAAAGGAATCTCTACGAAGATTAGTATAACAGATATAGTGGTGTCTCGACTATACATTTCATTCGCCGATTTGTATCGCAAAATATCCACAGAACGTTCCGGTCCAGCTCATAGTCAACGTCAACTAAAAGGTCGTATTCATTTTTTGAGTTGCTGTTGCCGCCGTCTGATGAGGCACAGACGCCGATTGACGCACGAAACACCGATAATCTCTGCCCTCTGGTCGTCACCATCGTCGATAGTGAGCTCGTGTGTCGACTATCTGGCACGATACCGTTCCACGCTGATGCCATATACCCCGAATAGTCGCAGTGGCTCAGATGGGCTCGATATGTTCCAGTATGTGTGGGAGGTTTGGGTCAAGGCCGTTGGAGCTGAGTGCCAGGTGCACAAATGGCGGCATCACGAATCTCTTCACAGCGACGCCACCTATCATTCTTCGCCCATATCCTTATCCCCACATCCTTATCCATACGTTTCTGCTCGAGAATCGTTCGTTGAGCCGGCCAGCAGCATGCCAGTAGCCCAACAGCAGATTTACATCCGTGGATCTGGACGTCGGAGTGGTGTCAGTTGCACACCCAACTCATGTTTCCACTCAGGTGGTCAGAGAACCATCGGACGTGTTCAATATCGACAATGCTCGTACGTCCCACGTCTCGTTTAAACTAGTCGCTATTGTATTCAACGCTTTCACTACCTCTAGCTCTCTGATTAACCCCTTTCTCATCCAATGTCGCTCCGAAAGAATACTTCTCAGCTTCAACATCGACTGCGGCTCTTCGATGGTGCATAGCCAAGATTACCGCCTCTCACACCATATTTATGTCAAGTGGCCTGTACGGGGTGGACGGGGACTATGGCAGAATTCGTTCGAAGAGCGATAGTCAGCTGGTTATGTAGATTGACAAGGACGAGAATAAAGTCCTACCTCCTAAAAGGTAGGCGAACGGATGACCAGGACGACGGAAAAGGGTCCAAAGGATAGATGAAGGAGAGGGAGAAAACGGACACAATGGTGACGCAAATCAAATTAGACAAGTGTACTGTGTGATTTTCTTGTTTTGTGCGCGATATGATCGACCTCGTCTTCCACTATTCCGATCAACAGGCATTGGCCACGAAGAGACCAGGGGAAGTGTTCATGAAAACCTCGACAACTGCAGCACAACGAACCCGAGACTAGAAATTATTTGAGCTGACACTGCATAAATGACACGGATTACCCGTACTTGTAAGGCGGTGCATGCTAAATTTAGAAGCCAATATTACCTATCAATCTTTCCCAACTTTCTCACCAACAATAGATGCTGTTTCTCGTTGAACCTTGCGATCTTGTACAATGTCGCACTACTTCCATGGATCGAGAAACATAACTATTGATAACAGCACATTCAACAACGTGATTCACCAATATCAAAGCCCTAAAGGTAGGATATTCTTTCCGGTGGAATGGGAGATACATAATGTTGATCAGCATCGACGATAGGTGTATTTGAATCCCTGCAAAATACGTTGCTCACGGAGCATTTCATGACTCAGGGGAGCGCTTTGATCCGCCAAAATGCCATCCTAACACACGAGTCGCGATTATCAAGAGGGTCACGGACTGGATCAGTGGACTCAATGAAGATACTCGAGATGCTCTCATTATGTGGCTGTACGGAGCAGCTGGCGCAGGGAAATCGGCCATTGCTCAGACTATAGCGGAGATTTTACATGGCCAACACTTCTTCCTCGCCACTTTCTTCTTCTCAAGAAACGACCCACAACGAGGAGTAGCCAAGTGGCTCGTCACAACCCTGGCGTATCAGCTCGCGACAAAGCTTCCGCAGGTGTTCCGAGAACGAGTCGCCCTTACATTTGAGCAAGACCCCCTGATTGTCACAAAATCTCTTGAGACACAGTTCATGGCCCTCATTCGAGAGCCCCTGCTTGAACTTCTTCGCTCCGGATTTTCAACCAACAACCACATCGTCGTCATTATCGATGGACTTGACGAATGCGATGATCCAAAAGTTCAAGCGAGAATTATCGAACTGTCCTTCAGGCTTCTGGATAGTCGGGACTTACCTCTGAGGATCCTCATAGCCAGTCGCCCAGAGATCGATATCTCGTCATCTTTCGATAGAAAACCATTCCCTATATTGGCAAGAATGGCATTGGATCATAATTATCAGTCTGATCGTGATATTCGACATTTTCTGGCAGATAAATTTGACGAGATCAAAGCTCAGCATCGCCTTCGCTCGCACATACCGAATGGCTGGCCTACCGAAGATTCACTCGATAAACTCGTAGAAAAGTCTTCCGGGCAGTTTATTTATGCATCAACCGTGATGAAGTATGTCGCATCCCCGCGTCATCGACCAACACATCGCCTTGAAGTTGTGCTTGGTATACAACTGCCGAAGACGGGCGACAGTCCGTTCGCAGAGCTGGATGCGCTGTACCGGCACATCCTGATGGGAGTTGAAGATGTGGACCTAATATTGCAGATAATTGGCTTCGTTGTTCTTGACCCTCCGAGCTATTATTGCAATTCAGTGACATTTATAGAAGCTTTCCTGTCGCTTGCTCCTGGAGATGTTCAACTTCTAACGCAGAATCTCGGCTCCCTTGTCGCTGTCGAATTCTTTCCTGATCAACCTGACGGTACAGAGGTGGTAACCGTTCGCCTATTACATGAATCGTTGAAAGATTATCTACTCGACCAGTCACGATCGAAAGATTTTTATTTTGACCGCGTCAAAATGCACACACAGTATGCCGAGTTATGCGTTGCTCATATGACAGAGCTTCCTTCATTGGGATCCAATTCGCCTCTCCAACCGCTCACCGGTATGACACCCTGTACTCTCATTTGTTTAAGCTTCTATGTTCTAACTGCATAATAAATAGACTCAGACGGACGCTGGCGTATCTTTACGCTTTTCTTTCATCACTGCCCTCTTGCTAAACCAAATCCACAGCTCCTCCAACACATTCTCCGTCTAACTCTCAGTCGCTGCCATACTATTCTTGGAGTAAAAGGTCGTTATGATACGATATTTTCTGGGAAATATTTTCAATACCTCGATTCCCTCTGCGCTGTATGTGTCTTCTTTTGCAAAACAATGAAATCTGACCACCTCACCAGATGTGGGCGGATTCGGTGATTTCTCAATTTTACACCGATGAGATAGTCGCACTTGAGAAACTCCTCAAAGCTCAACTTGGTCCATGTCCTCAACACTCTCACGTCTGCTTCCTTCTGGCCTCAATTATGAATGACGAATCACAGGTTTATTGGGGTCTTGACCTTTCTACACGACAAAATTTAAAAAGCCCAAGGCATATAGCACAGTTAGGACACAGTCTTCGTTACCTAACGTCTGGGCAACGTGTTCTTCGTAAACACCTTCACGACACTCTACAAAATTCGATTATTTCAAGCCAGCAACCAGCCGACACCCCCAGTATTTACACCAGTGCTGCATTTTTCGCTCTGCGTTATATATCAACATGCGAATTCCCATACTCTGTCGACACAAGTAGATTCGGGCGATCTTGTCATTATCATCGGACTCGAATGAATAGTCCTGCACAATCACTTTGGTACCGACGGTCCATCAACACTACAAACAAAATGTATTACACCAATCATCGGTTTCGCAATTTTGTCGAAGACACTGGCAAGGGAGTTTTCGTGGACGCGGAATTTCATCCCATGCGATGGTATCTGTTCAATACCGGAGAGGCTTTTCTTGCCTATTCCTGGGCCATTATGATGCTTCCGCCATTTCTCGACAAATCAGGTTACTCTAAAGAGTTGATTGCCTATGCACGCCAGGCTAGAATCAGACGCCATAATAACTACCTCAACCTCAGATATCCACCTTTGGAGTCAACACAGAGATCTGCACAAACTGCGGTTAAAGCATATCTTAGGAGAGTAGATGATGGGCAGACTTAATGACGTAGCAGAACGAGATATATTCATATGTATAGCAGACATGCGCAGTATGTACTGGTTTACTAACTTGAACTGTTATGTTCTCCACGGATTCTACACTGCCTGCAAATCTTATAGCAGGGTTTGAACAATATTTACTCGTGTCCATTAAAAGTATCGCAACATTACTATTTCTGCCTTAACTCAACAACAACCAATCGTGAGAACTTGTGTTTGGGATATGATATGAAAATTTAATATACGCACATAATGAAATAAATATCTTAAAAATTGAAGTAGTTTTCGAGGAGTAGTAGGCGAATCATGACCTCTGGTAAAAATTCAACTTCATTACAGTTGAAATTTTAGAGCATACCTTTTCAGATTTGTACAGTTGTGTTAAATTTAATTCCAACGTAGGTATTTTTATGATATTTGAAGCATAATTGATGGAGATATGGGCTTCGCAAAACCGCCATTTTCACTGTAAAATGTGGGAAACCCACTAAAATGGAATCAAATCCAGGAATTGTAAGGCTTGTAGCGACTCAACCGCTCAACGAACAGACTTGAAATTTTTACAATATGTATAAATATGATAAAGCTGTAAATGATCCAAATTTTACCCAAAATGGGCTTGTATTGCAAAAGTTGAATTTTGGAAGAAAGCAGTAATTCCTTTCCTACTGCTCGAGAACTTGTTCAATTTGTTTGATTTTTGACTCATTACATGCGTATATTGAACATACATATTCCATCTAAAAACCAAGGTTTCATGGTTCATAGTTGTTTAGTTAAGCCAGGAATGGTAGTGTTGCGATACTTTTGATGGGCCCGAGTATAACATCAACTGGACAGATGAAAGCCTTATGCTGGTGCATGGATAAACCTCTTCCCAATCATTGCCAACATCTGGATAGCTGTCTTCCTACAGAGCGGTTTAGCGATAAAGATGGAACCATATGAAGAATTATCGATAGATAGTTCAGTTTAATGGACAATATATAGTATAATCAGATAGACTCAATGTGGAAAATGAGTAATTCTAAAGACGAATGGAATTGTCTTGGATTTCTCATGCGATAAATCCTATGGAGGTGGGAAACAAAGCAGGAGTACCTTAGTCGCCTCCTCCAGCAGTTACCCCAATGTAGTGGAGTCTGATATAGTCTAGCATGATATTGTGGGCGTTTGTGCATACTCTAACGTTTAAAGAGTCAAACGTCTGCGGGAATGTATGCTATATTAGAGCAAGATAAAGGTTGCCAAGGATCAGTTTATCTGCTGCTAAATCCCGCCACTGGCTTATATTAGAGCGAGACAACGGTTACCAGGGATCGGTTTATCTGCTGCTAAATCCCGCCACTGGCGACGCTTTATATCCGTCAGAATTAACCTTGACCTTAGTTTTACGAATCTCTCCGATCGATGAACCTCTGAACGTTTGGCACAGGGGCTGCCGTGTGGGGCAGATGAAGATTATGCCGGAAAGACGAAGAATAAGATTGTGTTCATTGTAGACTGCTTACTTTACTTTACTACGATTGTAAACACTGCCCCCTCCGTATGATGCGTGAATGACGTTGGAAGACGCTCCTCAAACGCGACCCGAAATTCAAAACCCTGAAGCGAAGTCGCGATGCGAACACGACGCGTTATTTGGCTCCGCTTTCGTTGATCCCCGCTTACCTAATTATACTCCCGCCTCGAGGCCGACAAGCACGGTCACGTGGTGTTCGGTTTGCAAGTTTGGTCGGATAGGGCGTGGGGTTTTCTTTGTTCTCTTCCCTCTCTGCACTCCCTTGGAAAGTCTTTGGTGACTCGACGAAGAAGAAGGATACGCACGCACTGCTCTGGACTGGACTCGATACGACGGACGTCTGTGTCTGTGTCGAAGCTGGAGTTAGTGGGACGGTAAGTATTCTCGGACCCAGCTAGAGGGGTGCATTGTCAAGGTGGGTGTACACAATTCTAGAAAAGTGGGCGTTGTTTCTGACTTGGACGGACGGACAGAGTTCCGATTCCTATTATCAATACACAAGAACACCAACAATAACAATTAACGCGCTGCACGAGTCTTTTACGGCCTATTGACACGGTTCCGAATTGACGAGACTACAACTGAAGAACATCACCATCAACATTTTCACGACTACGATTTCGTTCTATACAACAAACCAAATATTCATTTTCTGAAACGACCACACGTTGCTTACTCACTTACGACTTTGCTTTCAACAACAACAACAACAAGAATTTTTGACAATTTACACGACAACTTACGAAGACGACAATGCGCAGCTCAATTCCACTGCTTTCCTCATCGTCCTCCTCATCAGCAAACATACAACCCCCAACAAGACCGCCACGTACGTCCTCGCTGCCCCAGTCATCGGCAGCGACATCAACGCCGCACGCCACCGCCACGGCGCGGATCCCCTCCATCCGGCTTATCACCGCGACGCCCTCCGCGAGCGGCCTCTCAGCGTCCTCTTCCGAGGCGTCCGCGTCGTTTGCGCGGGCGCTCGAGGAGTCGTGGGATGCGATCGCTTCTGCGCCGCCTTTGCCGTTGCCTGTGCCTGTGCATGGGCACTCGCCGTCACTGATCGCGCCCAAGACCAAGGCGCTTGGAGACCCCAGCGCGGGCGTCGGTGGGAAGGCGCAGCGGAAGCTCGTCCCCAAGAAATCCAAGCTCAGCATCCTCGGGATGGGGCTCGGATCCAACAGAGACCGCAAGTCCGAAGAGCGCGCGAAGGATCTGTCGGACGTCGTGCGCCGCGTCGGGCTCTCCGAGTCTGGTCTCGTTAACGACGCGTCGTGCACGTATGCGTATGCGACGGGCGGGAAAGGGGGCTTCGAGATCTACGTGGACCCGAGCCATGTGGACCCGGATATCGGCGAGATTGTGCTGGTGAAGAAGAAAAAAGTCGAGGGTGGCTCTGGATGGGGTTGGATGGGGTGCGAGTGCGGGAGGGGCGATGGGGGATGTTACAAATGTGGTGAAGGTGGGCAAGGAGGGTGCGGTGTTGAAGGAGGGGCAGGGCAAGGAAGGGTTAGGGCAGGCGAAAGGGAAGACGGAGGAGAAAGAGAAAGAGAAGTGGTGGACGACGATTGGGCGGGGAGGAAAGATTCGAAGGATAAGAAGGAGAAAGAGAACAAGATAAGTCACAAACGTAAGCCACTTTCACTGTTTTCCTGATCTTGCATGGAATGTAAACTTATCTTTGTCTTGTTTAACAGCTATCGAGTACATACACGATCCTCACCCACGTTCGAAGAGTGCGTCTTTTTCCTCTTTCCTTTCTTCTCTGTCTTTGCCCTGTTGTCATCTTGTTCTTATCCTCTTGGTCATCATGTACGCGTGCTCACCTACATTCCATCCTCCACAGCTCCAGAACCATTCTTCCCCAAAGCTCAAGCCCAAGGCTCGCAATCTCGCATGCGGTTCAATTCGCTGGACTCGGGCATGCTCCTTAACCCCATGTCCACCGCGCCCGCATCTGCATTCACCTCCTCTTCCCCATTTACATCCAATTCGAACGCATACCTACCTAGTTCTACTTCCAGCGCCACAGCCACAGCCACAGCCACGCGGCCCCCCGCACCATCCAAGATCGTGCCCATGCCCACCGAGGAAGACGAGGAGCACATGGAGGCTGAGCGAAGGTCGCTCGTCTCGCAACGGGAACGCGCGGGGTCGGCGGCGACGATGAATTCGACGTACTCCTATTCGAATTCCAACTCGGGGACACGCTCGCGGTCGGGCACGCTGAGCTCGACTGTGGGCGGGATGCTCGCGCCGCCTGGGGCCCTTGGCAGTGGCGAAAATGTCAATGCACACGCACAGGGACAGGGGCAGGGATCGATCGCGCTGCGCGCGATTAAGAGCGTGCGGTCGTTGGCGAGGATGGGGAGTTGGGCGCAGTTGAAGGGTATGCCTGCTCCTGAGGATGGAGGTGATGTAGGAGTGGTATCTAAGGAGGAGAAGAAGGGTAAGAAGAAAGGCAAGAAGGCGAAGGATGGTGAGGAGAAGGAAGGCAAAGAGAAGGAGGGCGGCAAGAAGAAGAAGAAAGACGGCAAGAAGGAGAAAACCAGCAAGAAGGAGAAGGAGGAGGCGAAGGCGCAGCCGATGAGGCACTCGACGAGCAGCTTCGAGGTGGGCGCGCTGACGTCTAGTCCGGGCGGGCCGTCGCCTGTTGCGAGCGAGTTCTTGGGCGCCGGTCCTTACTCCAACTCCAACGCCACCAATGCGAAGACACTAGGCGCGAAGAAGAACAGTGGCATGTTGCTCGGACTCGGGCTTCCTTCTACGATGCGGCTGCCCTCTTCGGCGTCTATGCGCGTTGGATCGAGCGCGTCGTCGATTGGACCTTCGGTTCCTGGGCTGGCTCCGTCCCCTATCATCACCTCCGCTGTCAATACTAACCTGAACAACGCCAACGCCAACGCCAACGCCAACGCCAACGCCAACCCCCCTCAACATAGTGACAGACAACAGACTCTCCGTCGAGTCCGCATTCTACGCGACGCGCCGCCCGAGCTCAGTGCTCTCCTCCGGCTCGAGCTTAAGGCCACTGTCGACGACGTCGACGAATTCGCGCATGTCCCAGATCTCGGGTACGTCGTCTGGATCGGCCCATTCGGGGTCGGGTGCGAGTGTGAGGTGGGACGAGCAGGGGCTGGAGACTGTTAGGGAGATGAGGAAGCGGGAGAGGAAGGCGGCCGCGGATGAAGACAAAGAGAAGGACGGAGAGGATGAGAAGAAGGAGAGGCGCGCATCAAGGGAAAGTAGGCGCTCGAGCGAGGGGGAGAAGGCGCACGGCGCTGATGGATGTGTTCCCGGAGGTGCAGGTCCGGCGCTCGTTGGATGGTGTCGGTGCCGTTCCTGCTCAGAACGAAGGGGAGGGAGACGCAGAAGCGCCTGATGACGCAGCGGAAGAGGAAGAGGATGCAGAGGAGGAAGCGATGTATAGGAAGCGGCAGAAGGAGCGGGACAGTGCGAGCATCAAGCGTTTCTCGTACCCGATCCTGACGATTGAGGAGGCAACGGCGGATGGGCATGGGAGGCCAGATGACTGGGATGATGTTATTGCGGGGTATGAGAACGAGAGTGCTGAGGGGGATGTAGGCTCTGAGGAGATGGTGGGTGGTGCCGCGGAAGAGTTTGGGTTCAAGGCGAAGGAGAAGGCGGAGGTGGATGCGACGCCGGTGAAGAAAAGCGCGTGCCCGCCCGCTCTCGGAGCAGATGCTCGGCAGGAGCAGGCCCAAGCCTATGCACGAGGACGATGAAGGTTCGTGTTCACTTTTCTTTTATTATTCTTAAATTTAATTCTTGAAACAGGCGTTTTGTCCATCCTTGACGCCGCGACAAACGATCTTGCGATGCTCATCAACAACCTCGATTTGCAGGCTACGCCCAGTACGCCTGATATGACGCCCTTGCGTCCGTCCGCGTCCATGTCCCCGTCGCCCACGCCAGTGCTCGACGCTCGAGAAAGTCAAAGCACTCGATAACGGGAGCCCAACGGCGACGGCTAAGAAGCGCAGGTTGGTGGCGGAGAGCCCGCTCGGTGCAAAGAGCGTCGTCAAGAACTCCGCAGCTACGAGGCCGGACCTGTTCAGGCAGATGAGCACGTCGTCGATCAGCTCGCTGAGGCCTTACGCACAGTCGCGTGGATATCTCCTTAAATCTTCGAACGTGGTTCAAGCACAGGCACCCACCTCAGTCGCGCCTGCCGCATCAGCAGCGACCTCTGCACCCTCTGCGAAAGCATCATCAGCCATCGGGAACCAAGCGAACGCATCGCTCATCGCGAAGCAAATCGCGCCGTGGGCCACGCTCATGAAAGGGCTCTCGCCCGTCAAGGAGAAGGCTGCGCACACGCCCTCCCCTTCGTCTTCGCTCCGCATCAAAAACACTATTGCCGTAGTATCGACGCCGCCCTCAGCGGGGATGGGCATTTTCAAGCCCAGCCATAAGAGGACAATGACGCCTGCACCGGAGCCGGAGCCCGAGGTCGTGCTGCAGCCGCTGCGCCCTGCGCGGTCGAGGGTGGATGTGAGAGCGAAGCTGGTACATCAGAAAGCGTCTCCAGATGCAAAGATCGACGTCGTCGATGAGCTTCTGCACCCCGCGCACCGTCGTCGCTGACGTTCGGCTCGCAATCGCGCGGGAGTGGGAGTATGCATGCGTCGGATGAGTTTGCGGGGTCGTTGACGCCTGTATTCCAGCGCATACAGGAGTATGAGACGCTTCGCAGGCCGTCGCCGTCGATGTCGCCTAGCGAGAACCCGAACACTAATGTGAACTTGAGCACGAGCCGCGCGAGCAGGTCGAGCAAGGGCAGTCGCAGCAGCTACGGGAGCCAGATCACAAGCCACCTTTCCTATGCCGACGCCGACAACGAGCAGCTTTCCTATGCCGCCGCCGACAACGAGGACCAGGACCAAGAGCAGCAAACGCAAACGGAGTACAGCATTCCGATCTCCCGCGAGACGCGCCGCGTGCTCGGGCTCTCGGGCACGATGGGGGGTCGGACGTGTCCATGTATCACGATGAGGAGCTGGATGAGACGGATGAGGACTCGGATGTGCCTGATGAACTGAGGTGTATCTTGGCTGCTGGATCTGAATCTGCTGTGGGTGTGGAGGGAGCAGAAGGGGATGGGGATGAAAGCTATGTCGACGATCCGGACATGGATATGGAGATCGGGACGGTCATGGAAGCTGCGCGCTCGCGTCCGGCCCTGCCCTCCCTCTCTCCTTCCCTGCCCGTATTCCGCGCCGAACTCGTCGACGCACACGACAACCACTTTGACATCGATATCGACCCCTCCGCTTCCGAGGACGACGACACAAAGAAATCCTTCGACTTCACAGGCGAGCTCGCGCGGCTGAACGAGTCGGGCGGGTCGGACCGGAGAAGTTTCGTGGAGCAGTTGGAGAATGCGTTCAGGACGCCTGCGAAGGTGGATTTGCGGTATGATTTTGGTGTGGACTTGGGGGTGGGGGTGCCGCCTGTGCCTGCATTGCCTGGTCATCTTGGCGTGGTGGGTGGAGAGTGTTATGAGAGCGGTGTCCAGCAGGAGAAGGCGGAAGAGGAAGAAGAGGGAGAGGACGGTGTGAGCAGTGGCAGTGGAGGCGATGGGGACGTTGAAAGCAGCTCTGAATTTGGCGGTTTCACGGAGTCGGGCTCGCAGCTCGTCGATGTGCAGTTCCCCAGCCTCAACACGAACACGAACATCATGAATACAAACACCCAGAGCCGCGTCGACGTCGTCGATGAGGATGTACATTCTCAAGACACGAAATCGCACTTCGATATGTTCTCCGCCTCGGCTTCTAGAATCGTAGACATGAAGGCACCATCGTTACTTCAAGCAGCCGAGATCATCAGCAGTAGCGACAGTCTTTCGCCTATTGTTAAGCGCAAACTTGCGTCGTCGACTTCGTCCCGCACATCGGAGACGTCGGAGGGCGAACTGAACACGTCGTTCAGGTTCGGCGGGCTTCCGCGCTCCGCGTCGTCGTTGTCATCTTCCTCCTTATCGAAGACAAAGCCCAAGGACACTGCGAAACAGACACAACCGCTGACGCTGTCGGACATCATCCCGCCGCCTGCGCATGCGCGCTCGCTTTCAGGTATAGATATGAACATTGATATGGACTCGTACATGCTCGATGGGCTTGAAGATGATTCAGTGCTAAAGTCGATTTATGCGAAGATCGTTGCGGAGCAGCCGCCACCTGCGCGCCCACGCGTGGCTTCGGACTCCAGCGCGCACGTTCAGCGAGGTATGCAGCGTCAGGCGTCTGCGCTCGAGCTCGAGATGATGCAGCACAAGCGGAGAAGCATCTACAAGGCAGCGTCGCGCCCGACATCGGGGATCAGCTTCGAGGGCTTCAGCTCGTTCGAGGAGGTCAGGCGAGGTTTCGAGTTCCATGATGAGAGACCGTCGTTCTACCCTCCCGCCGATAATTCCTCATCCTCCTATTCATATTCGTACACCACATCCGCTGCTGCATCCACCGCCGTTGCTGCCGCCAGCCGCCGCGCCCCACACCGTCGGCACGAGTCCGTCTTCAGCATCGCGTCCGTGTCGTCTTTCGGACACGTCATCAACCCGGGCTCCGCGGACCCCTTCGAGTTCGGCCTCCCGAGCCTGCAGGAACGCCCATCGTCGGAGGACATGACGGGCAGCCTCAGCATCGTCATGTCGGATGGTGTCGAGGACACATTCGCGTACCTAGCGAACAAGCCCAGGAGGAGAGTCGAGTCGGATGCGTCGAGCTTTTACTTCCATGCGCCGCAACCTCAGCAGAAGGGCGCTCGTGGGCACCGGAGGCGGGAGTCGAATATGTCGGTGTCGTCGCAGGCGCCGCCTATCAGCCTGTACAACAGGAGCTTTGGGCACCACCGCAGGAACGACTCGGCGAATGGGTCGTTCAGCTTCAGCTATTACCAACAGCATCGTAGGAACGACTCGACGGCGAGCACGAGCTCGGTCGCCATGTCGTACGTCAAGCACGGGGCGAATGGAGGGCTCAACGCCTGGGCGCGCCAACAGCATCGCAGGGATCAGTCTGTTGATTCTGTGATGAGCGATTTCTCTGGCATGCACCTAGGGAGACCTGGGATTGGGGATAAGATGTTCGACAACGCCGCGGGTGCCGACCATGGGCCCTTGTCTTCCATCTCCGCGTCTCCGCCTGAGAGCGCCAGCGCGTCGCAATTGCAATTCAGCCACGACGCGCGGCGTCGCTCGTTCGACTCGATCCTCGACGAGGAACAGCGTTCGTCGCGGTCGTCTATGGCGGAGGATGCGGAGGACTCGCTCTTTGAGCAGACGGGATATCGATCGTCGGTGTCCGATTCTGTCTTTGGCGACGACTTTGCGCATCAGCTCCGGGGCGGGCTCTTGCCCCTAATCAGTTCCGCCCCCTTTCTGTACTCAGCCACAATAGCGTGCACAGCCCGATGAAGGATGATGATACCATGATCAGTGTACGTTGTTTTGTCTTTTCTTTCTTCTCCTATTCTTCGTGTTGAAATTTTTGTCCTATAGATGTTGGGCGGCGGACACGTTCGGCGTCGTTCAGTCGGCTCGATTATCGAAGCTTCTCCGTGTGTTCGTGTCGAGAAACGCAAGCACTCCGCGGTCCAAGGCCAAGCCCTGCACATGTACAAAGGAAATTTAGAGCAGTACGAGTCGCCCAACAAAGCCCGGATCGTCGAGAAGCCTTCTATTGCATCCACGTCGTCGTTCCAGTTCGGCGGGGAGCGTATGATCAAGGCGCAGCACGGACTGCTGGAGAGGCAGAGCTTGGAGGAGCATTGTCTTGTTGCTGATGGCGAGGATTTGTCTGCTTCTTGTCAGTTGGCATTTGTTTGTTGTTTACATATTCGAAAACTTACCGAGGAACTTTTAGATCATGCTGTACCCGTTTTCACTAGGCCAGGACCTGCTACACGCTCGCGCTCAAGCACCTGCACATCGAGCTCCGGAGGCGACACTCCTCCCCTCTCAGCTTCGGACGGGTCGTCCATTTCCGGGGGATCGCAATCAAGCATTGACCTCTCGCATATCAACATCGCACTGTCCAACGCCACTCATCCCATTTCTACCATCACAAGGAACAACGTCCGCGCTCGCGCCCGCGCGCGTGGTGCCGGCCATCGTCGTCGATACTCCAAATCGCATGTCTCCCGCTCTTCGGTGTACGAGACGATCGAGGAAGAGATGCTGAACTCGAACCACACGAGTCCTGCGCATTCGGTGCCGTCCAAGAAAAGCAGTACCAGCCCGACGACGCGCCAGGCGGTGTTCATCGTCGACTCCGACACTGCGTCGCTGAGCTCCAAGCCCGAGGAGTCGGTGTGGGATGATGAGCGCGGCATTGTCGCTCTGAGGAAATATTACGCTCTCCGCGATGAGGCTCAGAATACGGTGACTGAAAGCCGCAGGCTGTGGTCTGATACGCCCTTCTCTATATTCGCCATTCAATGTAAGTCTTTGCATTTTCATTTGTATCTGATCGATTTGTTTAATGATTTGCCTCGTCATCTGTAGCTTTCCAAGCACCAGGAAGTCCGGCCGGTATGCAAGCATTGCTTCAGCATTCAGTGCAGAACTATGGCCCACTGCCGTCTGAACTCCGCCCGCACCGCTTCCGCTTCCGCACATCATCGCGTCCGTCACCGTATCCTCAAGGACGTGTATCCAAGATGACGCTCTCGCCAGAAAAGAAGCGCTCGACGGCCACCATCGATATACAGGATCATCGTACACCTGTTCTGCAGCAAGTGCCCGTCAACCAGAACACGAGGGCCAACAAGACCTCGAGCAAGGACAATGGTACGGCGCCGTTCCTGGGTGCGCTCAAGCCCTTCTCCCCCCCTCGTGATGGATGACGACAATGGACCGAAACGAGAGAACGCATTCGGACTTGCGCCCAATGCACGCCCGCGAGTTGGATCGAGCGCCCGTCGCACCGCGCTCGGCTGGTCGAAGCGTAGCACCGGCGCTGGCAAATCGTCCACGGACCAAAAGGAAAATGCGGTGGGTGGTGTGATCGCAACGTGAGGTTTCGTTTTGCTTGTGTTTATGAAAGATTTGCTAACTTTTTCTTCCTTTTCTTTCTTCCAGCCCTGGAGATAATCTGAGGCTCAACCGACCCCGACCTCGGGGCAGACCGACTCCTGGAGGCCGCACTCCCGCAGCCTCCAACAGACCGCCTGTTCCTGCTTCAATGAACCGGCCTATCCGAATCTGAAAGTCGTTCTCGAATCGGTCAATTCCGGTGTTGACACCGATGTCTATGTTCTCCTCTCCAGGGTCAAACAGCCACTCTATGCTTGCACCACTACTATGCTTCTCGAAATATGCCGCTACTCCCATCTTCTCCAACATCTATCACTCGCATATGATTGCCCAGCTGCTTTCATGTTTGAACCTTCACGCCCCACGATATGTCCCTTGCACACGACTGCCTACTTCACGCCTCTTCACGCATCCTTCATGTTTACGTATTCTTCACGCCTTGTTAATGTTTTTTGATGGTTCATTTGGTGATGGCAATATACAGCCTGACCCGAGAACGTCATTTCTTACGATTTACGATCTGATTTGTTCTTCTGCTTCTTTTCTTGATCTTTTTGTTCTCTCGTCTCCTATATTCTTCCCTGCTTTTCTTCCCCTCTCCAGCTTGCTATCCATGTTATCGCTATCGAGACTGCTTTCAAAATATTTTTTCTTCTTTTTGTAACACCCCAGTTGACATCATTACAGTTCAAAACTTTGTTGACTTCGTTGCTTCGCTTGTCGTGTTCTTCCACTGTTCGTTCTATTGTGTGGAATATTATGGGCGTTTTCTTTTCTTGTTATTTTTTTCTTGCATGTACGTTTAGATGTTAAACCATCAACTCCCCCACCCGAATCCTATTGCTCATGCGAATCTATTTATGTACATCCTTTATCTTTATCCGTTGATCGAATGAATTGATTTTGGCTGTCTATCTATGAAAACCAGCACCTTGAATCAGACAAGACGCTTTTCCAAGGGTATATACTATGGGTGATAAGTCGGGTGCTCCTATGCTTCACTAAGTCCACGGCCCTTACCAGAAAGATAATATTTCATTCTGCTGTGTGATCAATTCCGCCCACCCGAGTCTAATCCCCTAAGATATGATCTAAGCGCAGCCTGAGATGATCTTCGTTCTTGTCCAATTGGTGAAAACATGAAGCTGAGGTAGCAATTGTTGCGCAGGATTCTTGTGCAAGTAGCATAAACAATCAACTGTTCCGAGTAACCTGATCTGTCAAGGAATAGAGGAAGCATATGAATGGCTCAGAAATAGTCGTAAAAAGTGTCGCCTATGTTGAACAGATTCCATCGCATGGGATGAAACTCTGTGTCCATAAGCTCTCCCTTTCCAGCTGCTTTGAAAAAAATAGCGGAAGCGATAAACTGTGTAATACATCTAATGTAGACTGGTGACGGATCGTGTGTACCAATGTGGTTGAGGAGAACTATTCGTTCGTGCACAAATATAATGACAAGATCAACCGGATCTAGTTGTGTAACCAACGTATAGAAATCTGTACGTTGATATATATAGCGAAGTACAAAAAGTGCAGCACTGCTGCAGACAATCTTTCAGCGTGTCTTGGAGGTGTATACGAATTACGCTATACGCTGCTTGGGAGGTAGATATTTTTCTCGTCTTCCTTAATCAATATCACCAATTGAGAAACCTGCTTCCCACCATACTCCCGTACACCCCATACGGTGCACTTAACGGGGTGAGGCCAGGTATCGCTTGACTATCATCGAGGAGGCACTGTCGATGATAACTTGGGAAAGTGCTAAGTAGGCCTCGAGATCTCATGGCGGTGCATCTTCCTCGCTCTATTCACAGCAGCCTTCCCGCATAAGCTCACTTCGTATACCGGGCAATATGATCTGTCATAAATAAATTCGTGACAACGGCGGCGCTATCCTGACTTCTCTGCAGTTTCTCGTGGAGCGCTTTGGCGCTGGCCATCCTGTTCTCCAAGAGCGCTTTTTCGTTCGATACTATGAGTGCTAGGTCGGGGGTACGAGTGGAAGGGCCCTTATGCCTAATTTTCGCAGCTTCTTCATCACAATTGCAAGCATTTGCTTCAGTGCAGCGATATCAGCTGGAGAGTTAAGATGAATTGTTACACTGTTTCAAGACGAACGTGTTGAGACGTACCTCCAGTTTGTGCGGGTGAGTTTCCAGACTGTTACGCGTTTTGACTGTAATATGAGCATTCAGCATCTAGCAGACCACCCCGAGACTGCCGTCGAATGTGAATCATAAAGTCGTTAACGTACATTGCTGACAAAACCTTCCTCGCAAACGTCTGCAAATCCCTAATCTGCTGATGTACGACTAGTATCTTATTCTTGAATACTTCCGGCGAGTTAGGATCTGCTCCTTGGTGTAGTGGATCTTGTAGAAGAGCCCGAGAGAGATATCCGGGTTGTGGATGTGGTCCATATGAAGAGCCAGAACCGAAGTTGTTCTACAAAGAAAAGTGAGGAAGATGGGATCAAGTGGCAAGTTTTGGAGGAGCGGGAATCATTCTTAGGGCAGCTATAGATTCTGGTATCAAATATTTCAGGCGACAAATTGTGATGGATGTTTGGGAAATGTAGGTTGGACTCAATTTCATACTATTCGGCACATTGTTGAAACTCAGATTTAAAGCCAATCCCACAAAGTTACACCCAATCGACACCCAGAGCTAGATGTTTCCCAATACGTTAGAATATGGGATGCTGAAGATACATAGAAAATCCCTATACGACCAATCTTCTCGTTTCAAATACCGCCAGTGTATCGAGAGTCATCTCTTTATGACTCTTATAGGCGATACCGAGAATCTTCTTCGCCTTTTCCGCGTTCAGAATCGTCATGATCACGGGTTCTAGACCGGGCTTTCCCCGCATGAGGGCACCATCGGCGTAGTATTGCGGCTTGTGAGAAAAGAGCAGGTCACCTATAATCAAATAACAGCACGTTGAGATACAAGATATTGAAAAAATTTGAAAATGATGCACGTGTTTCCTGCCAGGTTGATAAACCTTCATGAATTTTCGTAAGCTTAGGATCCTAATTGTCAACAGAAGCGTAAACATACCTCCGGACACTATCACTCGTTCGCCCCCGGCTGCTTCCCTTTTTCAGAGACTCAACATGGGCGTCTGCGAGGTCGCGGACATCTATGTAGTTATATCCCCCTGAAGGATTTCATCTGGCTGGTCCTTGGACATATATTCGTACCACATTTCGACAGAGCGAGTGACTTCGGACACAGCCTTGAAATCCAGTAGCGGTGGCTAAAAAAATATCCGGTATCATGAGTATGTACCTATAAAGTATATCGATGTTCTTACACCGAGGACCTGTATGGTTTGATTAGGTAAGCAAAAGGAGAACACATAGAGAAGCGAAGATATCTCACATGAGAGGGATTAATCACGACAAGCTCCCATCCAAGTTTTGCTTTATGGTTCTCATAGAACTCCCAAGCAGCTGCAAAGAGTCCATCGGCATTTCTCGGAATACCACAGTACATTTGCAGCATGTCGTACCTCGTTCTGATAGTACTTTAGAAGCAAAGTACTTATACAGGCTCGGCGCGTCTCTCCCTTTCTCTTCTACTATCTTTACCCACTCATCACCCCAATCATTTTCATCAAGGACTGTTGGGACAGTAATATTTCGCAAGATTGCCGCGACCGAGGATGTCACCACGACACGCTTAACATTCGTCCTGAAAAATGGTTATTAATTGGGAGACGAGATGAGACAATTCATACCCATATTTCATAGCACTTTCCAAGATGCCTACGGTACCCTTTACGGCAGGCTGTATATATACTTTGTTGTGTTGTGAGAAGATGAAAAAACCTCAACAAGGTATAAAGTGTACTTTGAGGGTCCTCATATGTGTCGGTGTTACTTTCAGTGACAGGAGATGCGACATGCTCAATTGCATCTACATCCTTCACTATTTCATCGAAAGTTCCCTCCTGAGCGACCGTCAGCATCGCTCTCCAGCTATGTAGGGAGAACTACACTCACTTTAGTGAAATCTTCGATGATAACATACTCGAATTTATCACCGTAGTGTTCAGAGGTGAATGTTTTCTTCAGCTGTTCGCCTTTACTTTGAGAGCGTACTGTTCCGCGGACGATATATCCCTGCTCGAGGAGTGAACGGACGACCCAGGCTGCGACGTAACCATTAGCACCGGTGACGAGGACCCGTGCGTTCGAGTTGGCTGGGATAGTCGGCATAACTTTGTTGAGAGATGATACTTTGAGAAGACGAGGCGGAAGGATTTGATGTAGAAGGGACGCGTTCAAAGTCTTCCTTAAGTATCTGCCACCTTAGATGCTGGGACATATCATTGGATTGGGCTTTCCGTGATGTTCGATTATCCGTGAGGGGTCCGAGAATCATGATTTGGATGGCTAAATCACAGCTTCTTCAACCGGCACCGCGATATTATAGCTGATCATGATGAACTTCCTGATGACAGTGGAGTAGGCCAATCCGGCCTACCCTAGCAGCTCGTGTCTGGCAAGGCTCGGGATGCTCGTCGAGCGGCCACGCAGTATAGCGTTGCGGGCAAAGTGTGTTGTTCTCTCACTACGAAAGCGCGCTAGCACACAAACCGTGCACAGCCGCTGATGCGATCTACAGTATCTAATCTAATCCGCCCTCGGGCAGCTCGGCCCAGATGGTCGGAACCCACTGTCACATGTGCC
Source organism: Psilocybe azurescens (assembly GCA_023853785.1). NCBI lineage: Eukaryota > Fungi > Basidiomycota > Agaricomycetes > Agaricales > Agrocybaceae > Psilocybe > Psilocybe azurescens. The sequence goes on along the minus strand of JAJIRX010000798.1, from coordinate 433,384 downwards.
CACCTTCACAAATGCAACGCCCTCGTTGCATCACGAAAACCTGTCTCAAGGTATCGGTGTCAAAGGTGGAACCCACCCCAATTTTCTCAAGACTTGGCTCAGCTCGAAAAGTCGGGGGTCGGTGTGCCAATCTAAAGGCGCAGCAAGAGTTGAAGGCGGTTCAAAGGGCATGGTTGAATGTGGAGTGCAGGGAGAACGGTTATGATGAGGATGAAAGTCTGGTGTAGATGAGGGCCGTTGATAATTTTTGCGATAACGTTGGAATTTCAGTTGTGTTGAGCAACGGCGACCACGTCCTTTTCGATGTTGTAAGCTCTCCCAGGGGTTCGCACTCGAACGTAAGTCTGAAAAAATCACGAGACGGGTAAGAAGAAAATGCTACGGGTGCTAAAAAAGGTAGTGGTGATGGTGGTGAAAGATTAGGTGCATCGGAAGGCTCGTCTGACCATAAGAAAGGTGGTAAGGTAGATATGGGGTCAGGAGTAATGGTGAGGATTGGTGGAGCTGAAAATTCGAGGGACTGTTGATTCAAAGGGTTCAAACGAGGAAGATAAAAAATTAGATACTGAAGTGGAAAGCGGTGGATTAGAGGCTAAAGGTAGGGGAGGTTCGGGTTCGGGTTCGGGCGACATCAGGATAATTTCGGGAGATGGGATTTCGGTCTGCATACTGAAGTCAACATGGATCGGGTCATCAGGTCCTGACTCGGTTTGAATACCACAGCTGGTACGAAGGGACTGTTGGTATTCACGTTCGTCTTGAATCCCTGATGTACGGCCAAGCGCAAAGGCATTGCCGTACTCTTCGTCGCGAGTGAGCCTGTGCGTCATCTGCAATGGCAGCAGCAGCCAGCTTAAGGTCCTCCTCATAGGTGGCTTTGAGCTCCTGGGTGGCGGCATTGCAACCGGTCTCGAAACCGCGCTTAAACTCTTCACGGCCGAATTTCCTTTTCGTGAATGGCAAATTTGGCAGTTGCGTCGTCCATATCCTTCTGGCAATCAGCTTGGAGGCGCTCCTTTGCAAAGGCTACGTTGATCTTCCACCCATGTTTGGAGCCATGGATATATGACTGGCGCGAGTATGATAGCGAGGTCAGCGCGGGTGACTCGAACGGCATCCGTTGGAAGTTTCGCAGTTGGATTTTTTGGGTTCGGGATATGATATGGAAAGGGGAGTATAAGAAATGGTAAAGCTGGCGGGTGCAGGAGTCGGCCATGGAGCCGGTGTTGTGGTCTCGGGAATAGTGGAGGTAGCAGGTGTAGATGTAGCTTGTTGTGGGAGTGGCGGTGTGACTTCCAGCGGTTTTGGCAGGGGAAAGTGTAGCTGGAGGGCAGATTCCTTCTGCAAAAGCTTGTTGGCGCGTTGACGCGCTTCGCTTCTCCCAGCGGAAGCAGCTGGCATGATGGCAGCGTGTAGGTGGGGTTGTCAGTGGGCACGGAACAGAAGGCACAGAGTTCGTTGACAGGTGTCGAAATTTGCTATTTCGGTGTAAGCAGGTAGGCCAGGGCTGGCCGTAGATCTGGTGGTTTGAGTCTCGCAGTTGTCAGTGCTTAGGTAGGAGGCAGTTGCCACAAAATATCGCGGTTTTCGGGTGTCTGCTGGCAGGTTAAAGCTGAGGAAATGCTCGAAACAGGGAAAACAGGTAAGGCTTGGTAGGAATCGCTCTGTTGTCACCAAATGGAGTAGGCCAATCCGGCCTACCCTAGCAGCTCGTGTCTGGCAAGGCTCGGGATGCTCGTCGAGCGGCCACGCAGTATAGCGTTCGCGGGCAAAGTGTGTTGTTCTCTCACTACGAAAGCGCTAGCACACAAACCGTGCACAGCCGCTGATGCGATCTACAGTATCTAATCTAATCCGCCCCTCGGGCAGCTCGGCCCAGATGGTCGGAACCCACTGTCACAACAGGAATCACAAACAAGTCTAAAGTTGCAAACGGGACGCTATTGGTTTACTATCTGTGGATTAGTCAGCTATCGAGTCATTCTTTGTGGAGTTTACCACACTGCTGGCGCCAACCAGTGTAAGTAAAACTTACAGCGAATTAAATACAGAACTTATGTAAGAATTGCTGTAAGTATGATATACAGCACTTCTGTTTGAAAATAATACAGATAACAAACAGATATTCTGTTCAGTGGCTGTAAGTTAAACAAACAGTATTTCTGTTTCTAAGCTGTAAGTCAATAATACACCTGAATAAAGAGAATTTCTATTCTTTGTCTGTTTGTTAAATATACAGAATAGCTGTATGTAATTGCTGTATGTAAAACATACAGATATTGTGTATGTAATTGCTATATGTTATACAAACATGAGTTCTGTAAAGAAAACTTACAGTCAAGTACAGAATTTCTGTTTGTTTTACTTATGGAATTTATGTATATAATTGCTGTATGTAAAACTTACACCGAAATATACAGTATTCAAATTGCTCAGGTATATTTCGGTGTAAGTTTTACATACAGCAATTATATACATAAATTCCATAAGTAAAACAAACAGAAATTCTGTACTTTGACTGTAAGTTTTTTTACAGAACTCGTGTTTGTATAACATACAGCGATTACATACACAATATCTGTATGTTTTACATACAGCAATTACATGCAGCTATTCTGTATATTTAACAAACAGACAAAGAATAGAAATTCTCTTTATTCAGGTGTATTATTGACTTACAGCTTAGAAACAGAAATACTGTTTGTTTAACTTACAGCCACTGAACAGAATATCTGTTTGTTATCTGTATTATTTTCAAACAGAAGTGCTGTATATCATACTTACAGCAATTCTTACATAAGTTCTGTATTTAATTCGCTGTAAGTTTTACTTACACTGGTCAGCGCCAGCAGTGCCACGGTCCGAAGTCTTTGATTTGTCGTAAAGATTGTGTCAGACAAGCATAGCCATAGAATTGCTGAGAAACAATGAGATGCATGAACCACCTCAAACAAACTATAAGAATTGCGTTGGGATTCAAAGCATTAGTGGACCTTGGGTTCGTGTCTTGCAGAAATGGGATCAACACGGAGCGTGTAAGTGGGTTTAAGCACTCCAAGTTTACTCGCAGGAGGTTTGGTGTCATGAGTCATACAATTATCGCCTCACCACTAATTTACAGCGAGGGGGCGAAAGGGTACAGGTACAACTATCTGAGTGGGCATGCTGTTATGTATTAATATGATGATAATTTCTATGAGGTTTTAAACCGAAAAAACCTACACACACGAAAGACAGATGCTCCTATTTGTAGGTGCCCCAAAACTGAAGTCAGACATATCAGAAGAGCATTTACACCTGAACTTCTTTGTATCACCACAGTTATATTATATCCTATATAACTCCAGCCTCCAGGGGTAGTTCGAATTCCGAAGCGCAATGCATACGATATAACTTCGATGCGATGGTTCTAACATGAACCTGTTGAAATAGACATTGATACACGCTCACTCTACTTCTGTCCGAGCAGGCCCCTTGTCTATACTCAGTCAATTTAGCCAGAGTGGACTCTTCCAGGCTCTTGTACTCGATTCCCAGAGTATTTTGGGCTTTCTGAGAGTTCAACACCAGAAGTATCTCCGATTTCAGCACAGGATTGCCACGGGGAAGAACTCCAGATGTATAGAGGTCTGGCCGAAGAGAGAACATCATATTACCTAATGTAAAAATCTGCGTCAATCTCTCATGTTTATGCACAAGAATAGTAGACATGCGTGTATCCTGCCATGTTGAGGAATCTTTATTTCACCATCGCCAGAATCGGAGATTTTGGTGGGAAGACGATGGGTATGCTTACCAGCAGAAACGATAATTCTTTCTCCACCGGCAGCTTCCTTCTTGATAGCTTCCACATGAGCTACAGCAATGTCGCGGACATCGACATAGTTATATGTCGTCTTGAGGAAACTGTCATCTTGATCCTGGCAAGCAAAGTTGTACCATCTCTGAAGAGATAGAGTTTCCTCGCCTAGATTTCTGAAGTCTTGCAAAGGTGGCTAAGGGTGGCCTAAAATTTAATGTGACTTTATTGCATCTGAAAAGCAGGAGAAGACTCACACCAATGACCTAGAAACGTTACAAGGGATTGAAACAATGAGGTATGAGGTTTGCATTCTGCTTACATGAGATGGGTTAAGGACGACCAGATCCCATCCAAGTTTGGCCTTGTGTTTCTCGTAAAACTCCCAGGTGGCTGTGTACACATGAGCCTTCAGATGAGATGCGACTGATAATGAGTGCCTGACCTCGTTCTGATAACGTTTTGGAAGCCAGATATTTCAGAATACTATCAGCCTTGGTTCCAAGCTCTTCAGCCACCTCGACGAACTCATTGCCCTGGTCTTTCTCATCCAGAACCGTGAGGCCGTTCACAGTTCTGAGCAGAGCCGCTACGGACGACCTCACGGCGACTCGTTTTACATTGGTACTGTGAAGTATCGGTTGAGTAACAGGAGCAGTAAGCAATGCTGATAGGGAATGCACACCCGAACTTCATGGCGCTTGTTAGAATGCTCAAAGTGCCTTGAACGGCAGGTCGAATATACTCTTTAATAAATATAGTTAGTTGAGCCTAACTTAGGATTCATTTATTACGGGATGGCATTACCTTGAGGATCTTCCTGATTCTCAGGACTCACAGAAGACGCTGTATGCTCTATCGCATCAACATCTCTCACAAACTCGTCGAAGGCACCCTCCTAAGCAGTAGATTAGCATAATAAGTCCACAACAGGGAAAATAATAGCAATATAGGCACCTTAGTTATATCATTAACAACCACCCACTCAAATTTGTCTCCGTAGGGCCCAAAATGCTTTTTTAGCTGCTTTCCCTTGCTCTCTGATCGTACTGTGCCACGAACAAAATATCTATGCCCGAGGAGCACGCGAACAAGCCACATGGCAACATAGCCGTTGGCACCAGTAACAAGCACTCGGGAGTTTGTGTTGGCTGGGACAGCTGGCATAGTGAGATGATATGTAGATAGAAGGTTCTACGATGATGTTAAAAGGGAACACTACTTTTAACAGCGCAACCCGCAACTTCTTCTTCAGCGCAATCTCGCCGATATCCAGATCCACATGGCTCGGGTCCACGAATACCTCGAAGCCTCTTTTCCCCCCTCTCGCATAAGCGTACGCGGTCAAGGAGGAAGGAGGGATGGGACCAGACTGCTGAATCGTCGAAAAACATTGACAAAGCATGAAGAATGCGTAAACGTGAGGGATACACAACGAGAAGAGGCGTAAAGCAGGCAGAGGACATATAGTGGGATGTGAAGGTTCAAACATGAAAATAGGAGAGCGATCATGCGTGAGTGATACATGCTAGAGTAGATGGGAGTAGCAGCATATTTCGAGAGGCATAGTGGTGCAAGCATAGAGCGAGTGTCTTGGCCCTGGAGAGAATATAGATGTCGGGGTCAACACAGGAATTGACTGATTCGAGAACGACTTGCAGATTCGGGTAGGCCAGTTCAGCGAAGCTGGAACAGGAGATCTGTTGGAGGCTGCAGGAGTGCAGTCTCCAGCAGTTGGTCTGCCTCAAGGTCGGGGTCGGTTGAGCCTCCGATTATCTCCAGGGCTAGAAGAAGAAAGAAAAAGAAAGAACAGTCGGCGAATCTTTAATCGAAACACAAGCATAAGGAAACTGGCGGGAGGGTAGAACCACGGTCTCTCGTCGTGGAACTCAATGCCCCGCCTGACCTCCTCGAACGAGCTGAAGCCCTCGAAGCCGATCCCCGAGGTCGGGTGCGACGCCGCCTTGTAGATGCTTTCCCCCTTCTGCTGCATCATCTCGAGCCCGAGGGCAGACGCCCGACGATGCATACCCCGTTGAACGTCCGCACTGGAGTCCAACGTCACGCGCGGGCGCACAGACCGCGGCTGCTCCGCAACGATCTTCGCATAAATCGACCCCAACGCTGAATCATCTTCAGGCCTATCGAGCATTTACGAGTCCATATCGATGTTCACACCTATACTCCAGAGCGAGCGCGCATGCACAGACAGCGAGAGTGTCTGTGTTTACTTCGCAGTATCCTTGGGCTTTGTCTTCGATGAGGAGGAAGATGATAACGACGACTCGGACCGCGGAAGCCCGCTGTACCTGAACGACGTGTTCAGCTCGCCCTCAGATGTGTCTGAGGTGCGGGACGACGTTGACGACGCGAGTTTGCGTTTGCCTATAATGGGCGAGTATCTGTCGCTGCTGCTGCTGATCCCAGCGACTTAAAGTAACGATGGTGTCTTGGCACCGACGATTCTGGAAGCCGAAGCCGACGCAGGGGTGGAGAACATATCGAAGTGCGATTTCGTGTCTTGAGAATGTACATCCTCATCGACGACGCCCACATGGCTCTGGGTGTTCCTGTTCATGATGTTCGTTCGTGTTCGTATATTGGCTGCTCTCGCTCTTGCTCTTGGTCCTCGGTGTGCGGCAGCCCAGGAAAGCTCCTCGTTATTGGTGAGGGCGTTGGCGTAGGAAAGGTGGCTTGTGATCTGGCTCCTGTAGCTGCCCCGAATGCCTTTGCTCGACCTGCTCGCGCGGTTCGTGCCCGAAGTTTACGTGCGCGTTTTCGGAGGACGGGGACAGGGACAGCCTGCGAAACGTCGCATACTCGTGCTGGAATACAGGCGTCAACGACCCCGCGAACTCATCTGGTGCGCGCATACTTCCACTCCCACTCCCACTCCCGCTCGATTGCGAGCCGAAGGTCAGCGACGACGGTGCTTGGGGGTGCAGAAGCTCATTGACATGTTCGATCTTCGTCCCTGGGGATGCATTCAGATGCATCCGCTTTGCTCTCACACCCATCCTCGACTGCGCAGTGCGAAGCGGCTGCAGCACAACCTCGGGCTCGGGCTCCGCCATAGGCATCATCTTCCTCTCATGGCTGGGTCGAAAACTGCCCATCCCCGCTGAGGGCGCCGTCGGTACGAGGGAGCGGCAGCAGCAGTAGTTGCGTTCTTGATGCGGAGTGAAGACGAGGGGGAAGATATATGCGCAGGCTTCTCTTTGACGGACGAGAGCCCTTTCATGAGCGTCGCCCACGGCGCGATCTGCTTCGCGATGAGCGATGCATTGGCTTGGTTCTCACTGGCTGGTATCATTGCTTTCGTAGAGGATACAGATACCAAAACCGATATCCATACTGATGATGCAGGCGTGACTGGTGGGAGCATGAACGGTGTTGTTGGTAGATTTAGCCGAATATCCACGCGACTGCGCGTAGGACCTCAGCAAGCTGATCGACGAAGTGCTCATCTGCCTGAACAAATCCGGCCTCGTAGCCGCGGAGTTCTTGACGCCGGCCTGCTCCTATCCAGCATCTGCTACGAGAGTGGGCGGGCTCGGGTTTTCTTCAGCGGTGTCGCATCCACCTCAGCATTCTCCTTCGCCTTGAACCCAAACTCCTCCGCGGCATCACCCGCCATGTCCTCGGAGCCCACACCCGTGCTCCCGCTCTCATACCCCGCAATGACATCATCCCAGTCATCTGGCCTTCCATACCCATCCGCCGTCGCCTCCTCGATCGTCGGGATCGGGTACGAGAACCGACCTTCCTGCACATCCTTCGCTTTCTTACCCTTCTCCTTCTTCTTAGACACACTCCCATATCACCTTCATCTTCAGGAGCAGGAGCAGGCATACCCTTCAACTCCCCAGCTACCGCGCACTCTTAATCGCGCTGCGCTTAATCGATCCTTGCCCCCGTCCCTGTACTTTGACGTTTTAGCCACTACCAAGGGTGGGGGCATCCCACCCACAGTCGGGCTCAGTATGCCCAACCTCGAACGTGTTCCATTATAGGAGTAACTGGAATTCATAGTCGCCATCGAGCCCGCGCATTCCCGTTGCGAAACCAGAAACCTTCGCTCCGCCTCCATATTCTCTTCGTCTTCTTCAGTGGATATGGGCATGATCTTAGATGCTGCAGGGGGCCTCGTAGATGTGGCCGTAGCTGTAGTACTAGTACTAGAACTAGGTAGGTATGCATTCAAGTTCTAGGTGGAGGTGAATGCAGATGCAGGCGCCGTGGACATGGGGTTAAAGAGCATGCCCGAGTCGAGCGAGTTGAACCGCATGCGGGATTGCGAGCCTGGGCTAGAGCTGTGAAGGATGGAATATATGTGAGTATGAGTACATGATGACTGAGAAGACAAGAACAAGACAGCAATGGGACAAAGGCACGAAGAAAAGAAGGAAGGAAGAAGAAAGAAGAGGGGAAAAGCAACTCACTCTTCGAACGTGAGTGAAGATCGCCTACTTATTCTTCAAACCTCCACCCTCCTTACCCACCTTCATCACATTCGTAACTTCCCCCATCGCCCCTCCCCTCCTGCACCCCACGCAACCCTGCGGTGCCACCCTCGACTTCTTCTTCACCAGCACAATGTCGCCGATATCCGGGTCCACATGGCTCGGGTCCACGTAGATCTTGAAGCCACCTTTCTCGCCCATCGCGTGCGCATACGTGCACAAAGTGTCGTTAATGAGAGCGGACTCAGAGAGCCCGACGCGGTGCACAATATCTGACAGATCCTTCGCGCGTTCCTTGGACTTGCGACTGCGCGTGGGTCCGAGACCCACCCCCATCCCCATGTTGAGGATACTGCGTTTCAATTTCTCGGGGACGAGCTTCCTGTGAGCTTTCACAGTGCTAGAACTGGTGTCCCCAAGTGCTGCCGCAGCCGCGACCGTAGGCGCAATTAACGACGGCGAGTGCTCTGGCCATGCACAGGCAGAGGTGCGGGCGCGGGTGCCACCGCATCCCACGACTCCTCCAGCGCTACGCAAACGACGCGGACGCATCTGGAGAGGATGCTGAGAGGCTGCTCGCGGAGGGTGTGGCGATGATAACCCGGATGGAGAGATGCGTGCAGTGGTGGCGGCGTGCAGCGTCGATGTCGTTGCTGGTGGTTGGGGCAGCGAGGATGGTTGTTGGTGGGGCAGCAAGGCGGATGCATGGCGGTCTTGTTGGGGGTGCATGTTCGCTGATGAGGAGAACAACGATGAAAGCAGTGGAATCAAACTGCGCATCTTCGTCTTTGTCTTCGTGAGTTATCATGTTAAATGTCTGAAAAGTTCTTGTTTGGTTCGTGTTCTTATTGAAAGTCGTAGTTTGCAAGTCAATAATGTGTGATCATGTCAAAATGTAAGTCGTTTCTTTGTTATATAGAACGAAATCGTAGTTGTTGTAGTCTCGTCAATTCGGAACTGTGTCAATGGGCCGTATAAGACTCGTATAGCGCGTTAATGGTTGGTAGTGGTGTTCTTGTCTACTGATAATACGAAGAGAAACTCTATCCACCTATCCAAGTCAAATTAAGTCAGCACCAGTGCGTATATCAACACCTCTACGCACCTTAACAATGCAGTCCCCTACCTGCGTCCAAGAATACTTACTGTCTGTCCCACTGACTGACTCCCGGTCAACACAGACACAAAGTTGCCGGGAGCACACAGAGTATCTTTTATCGTCGTTGTCGGTCGAGTCACCAAAGACCTTTGTGAGGGCGTAGCACAGAGGGAACCGGGAAAAGGACAAAGAAAGAAAACCGCACGCCCTGGCCGAGGAAAGGTGTAAACGGAATAACACGTGACCGTACCTGTGGCTTCACCAAATGACGCGTCGCGTTGACGTCGCAACTCGCTTGAGGATTTGAATTTCGCGTTGCATTTGAGCCACGTCATTCAAGGTCATTCACGCCTCATACGGAGGAGACGGCGCTTACGAGCGCACTACAAGGGAATAGCAGGCATTCTCCAACGAATACACTCTTATTCTTCATCTTTCCAGTATAGTTTTATCAGCCCCACACTGCAACACCTCTGTCAAACTTCTGTTCAGGTGCGCATCCATCGGAGGGATTCGGGAATTCAAAGTCCAGCGTAATTTCTATGGATAAACCGTCGCTGCCGGCGAGTTAGCAGCAGATAAACTGATCTTGTGCACCTCTGGTAACCTTCATCTTGCTCTAATATAGCAACTCTGTTACATATGAGTATATCTTGTTCTGCTATGTGATCAACTCCATCCAGCCCCAACTCGCCTAAGATATGCTTTGACCGCAGCCTGGACAGATCTCCGTTGGTGTTCCGATGATAAATATTTGAAGTCGAGGTAATCATTGTTGCGCCTGAGTCTGGCTTGACGTGCATAGACAATTAACTCTTCTGAGTGACCAGATTGGTCGAGGAATGGCGAAAGCATCCGGATGGCCCACAGACAAGCTTCAAAAGTCTCGCCCATACTGCACAGATACCATTGCATGGGATGAAATTCTGCGTCCACGAAGGCTCCCTCTTGGACAAAATTGCGAAAGCGATAGTTGGTGTAATACATTTGGTATACAGTGCTGACCGACCGTCGGTACCAAAGTGATTGCGCAGGACTGTTCATTCGAGTCCGATGATAATGAAAAGATCGCCCGAATCTAGTTGCGTTGGCAGCGTATGGGAGTTCGCATGTTGATATGTAGCGCAGAGCAAAAATTGCAGCACTGGTGTATATACTGAGAGTGTCGGCTGGCTGCTGGCTTGAGTTAATCCAATCTTGTAGAGTGTTATGAAGGTGTTTACGAAGCACAGGATGCCTAATTGTTAGGTATTCGAGATTGCACCCTAACCGTGCTATACACCTTGGATTTCCTAGATTTTGATCTTGTCGCATAAAATTAACGTAAGGAGCATAAAGAGGCGGCGAATCCTCATTCATAATTGAGGCCAGAAGGAAGCAGATGTGAGAGTGTTGAGGACATGGACCAAGTTGAGCTTTGATGAGTTGTTCAAGTGCGACTATCTCATCAATATAAAATTGAGAAACCTCCAAATCAGCCCAAATCTGGCGGGGTGGTCAGATTTCATTGTTTCACAAAAGAAGACACATACACTGCAGAGGGAATCCAAGTAGCTGAAATATTGATCGGAAAATACTGTATCATAACAACCTTTTATTCCGAGGATAGTATGGCACCGACTGAGAGTTAGATGGAGAGTGTTTTGGAGGAGCTGTGGATTTGGTTTAGCAAGAAGGCAGTGATAAAAAAATATGCGAAGATAGGCCAGAGTCCATTCACTTGGTCTAATTTTTACGCAATTAAAACGCGGAGGTTTAAACGTATTAGAACATACAGAGACGTACCCGTGAATGGATGGAGAGGTGAATTGCATTCCAATGCAGGAAGCTTCGTCATATGAGCAAGACATAACTCAGCATACTGCGTGTGCATTTTGAGATGGTCGAGAAAGAAATCTTTCGAGCGTGACTGGTCGAGTAGATAATCTTTCAATGATGCATGTAATATGCGAACGGTTAACACTGCACCATCAGGATGACCAGGATAGTTTTCGACTGAGATAAGGGAGCCGAGGTTCTGCATTAGAAGTTGAATATCTCCAGGAGTAAGCGAAAGGAATGCTTCTATAAACGTCACTGAATTGGAAAAACCCCGAGGGTGAAGGACGACGAAGCCAATGATCTGAAATATAAGATCCACATCTTCAACTCCCATCAGGATGTGCCGGTACAGCGCATCGAGCTCTGCGAACGGACTATCACCCGCCTTCAGCAATTGTATACCAAGAACAACTTCCAAGCGATGCGTTGGTCGATGACGCGGAGATGCAACATACTTCATCACAGTCGATGCGTAAATAAACTGCCTGGAAGACTTTTCTACGAGTTTATCAAGTGAATCTTCAGCAGGCCAGCCATTCGGGATGTAAAAGCGAAGGCGATGCTGAGTTTTGATCTCATTAAATTTATCTTCCAGGAAATGACGAATATCCCGTTCGGATTGATAGTTGTGATCCAATGCGATCCTTGCCAGCGTGGAGAATGGTTTTCTATCGACAGATGAGGAGATATCGATCTCTGGCCGACTTGCTATGAAGATCTTCAGAGGTAAGTCCCGACCATGCAGAAGGCTGAAGGAGACATCGATAATTCTGGCTTGAACTTTTGGATCATTACATTCGTCAAGACCATCGATAATGACGACGATGCGATTGGTGGTTGAAAATCCAGATTGAAGAAGTTCAAGGAGAGGCTCTCGGACGAGGGCCTTGAATTGTGCCTCAAGCGACCGTGTGATAATCAGGGGATCGTTCTCGAATGCCTGGCCTAGTCGTTCTCGGAACACATGGGGAAGCTTGACCGCGAGCTGATATGCTAATGTGGTGACGAGCAGCTTGGCCGTCCCTCGTTGTGGGTCATTTCTTGAGAAGAAGAAACTAGCGAGGACGAAGTGCTGGCCGTCCAGAATCTCAGCAATAGTCTGCGCAATGGCCGATTTTCCAGCACCAGCTGCGCCGTACAGCCACATAATGAGAGCCTCTCGGGTATCTTCGTTGAGTCCACTGATCCAGTCCGTGATCCTCTTGATAATCGCGATTCGTGTGTTGGGATGACATTTTGGAGGATCGAATCGCTCGCCTGAGTCGTGAAATGCTCCGTGGACGACGTGTTTCAGCAGGGATTCCAATACGCCTATCGTTGATGCTCATCAATATCATGTATCTCCAGATTCCCATTCCACAAGAACGAATGCCCTACTTTTACGACTTTGATATTGATGAGTCACGGTGTTGAATGTGCTGTTGAATATACTGTTGTCGATAGTGAAGTTCCTCGATCCACGGAAGTACTGTGACATTGTACGAGATCGCAAAGTTAGACGAGGAGCAGCAGCCGTTGTTGGTGAGAAAGCTAGGAAAGGGCCAAGATCGATAGGACGCCGTTATATTGGCGTCTGGATTTAGGCAGCACCGCCATGCAAGTACAAATATATCGCTATTTATCGGATGATCCAAACATCACGTTTTAACCGAAGCGAACTTTATCAGAACCCATATCATTTATGCAGTGCCAGCCCAAATGGTTTTAGCTCAAACAAATTCGCGCCTCGGGTTTTTTTTGTGCTGGGTTCGTTTATGAATACTTCCTCCCTGTCTCTTTGTGGCCAATGCCTGTTGATCAGAATAGCGGTAACCGAGACCATACTGCGCACAAGAGAAGAAAATCACACAGCACATGTATCTAATTCAATTGGCATGGCCATGATGTCCTTTTTCTCTCGCTTTATCTATCCTTTGATCTCATTTAGTTCTTCCCCATCGTCCGGGTCATCCGTTTGAGCACCGCTTGGGAGACAGATTTTCATTCTCATCTTTATCAATCCATATAAACAGTTGAGAATAGCGCTTGGAACCTCTTCTGCCATAGTCCCCGTCCACCCCGTAGAGTGCACTTGACATAAATATGGCGTGAGATGCGATAATCTTGCCTATGTACCATTAAAGAGCCGCAGTCGAGAGGTAGTGAAAACGTTGAATAAAATAGCGACAAGTTAAAACAAGACGAGGGACGTACGAGTATCTTCAATATTGAATACGTCCGACACTATTGCTCGTCCGTTGATTAAAACAATGGCGGAAATGATGATCACTGGGACCCTGAAGACTGAAAAAACATTGTTAGGATCTTGCAAAGTGCTGAGTATCGATCGAGACGTACCCTGAGAGACTCCAGCGTAACGCAGAAAAAGAGTCTTGTAATGGACACGTTGTTTGCGCCGTATGCTGTATCACGTCGGAATGATACCTGAGATGAAAGGTCGAGCAGAATTAGCAACGCGTAGTCATTGTATGTCGGATGGCCCATTGATGCCTAGGGAGATACTGACCACTGTATGCATCGCTCAATACCTCAGTGTTTCCGGTATCTGGACAAGGTTTCCATTCATGCCGTGCATCAGAAAAAGAGACGACTAGGAGGTCGTCTGAACTTCAACTACCTACAGGCTCGTATTGATGGCACTCAACGTGGAAGAAACACTGGGCTGATTCCGCTGGTACATGTGATGCGACAGTACGAGGGGGAGGATGCTGAGACATGCCAGCATGCAGTAAACCTCAGCGCTCGGCGAAGTTGTTGAGGAAGAGCTTTGAGTCTCAGGGGTCTGGGTCGTACATTGAGTAGAGGATTACTGCATGCAGAAATAACATAAATACGCTCTTGTGCTGCTGGTGTGCTGCTGGCCGGCTCAATGAACAATTCTTGATCTGAAACGTATGGATAAGAGTATGGGCGAAGAAAGATGGTAAATGGGGTCACTCTGCAGACATGAGTGATGCCGCCATTGTGCCACCCTGGCACCCAGCTCCAACCCTTGCCTCAAACTTCCCACATATCCTGGAACATGTCGAGTGAATCAGAGGCGCTGCGAGTATTCGCATTCACGTATATGATGGCGAATACTCCGAGGAGTATTGCCATCCACACTAGACATGCCAGAGTACGCATCGCTCATGCCTCAGTCTCATGCCATGTTGTATGTGGGTACGAATAGATGTCTTGTAGGTCTTGTAAATAGACCCCAAAACTGATCTGAAGCTGAGAGTTGGTATGTAGGAGGGAGATTGTAAGCTAGTCATGCCAGTCCGACAAGCCGTAACCGTCACACCAAAATGGCGCTATAAATACACTCTGGCATCTAGTTGCTCGGACTGTATATGAAGTGGTGAGCCGCCAGGCTTACAGAGATACAATTAAAAACATGACAATGGTGAGCCTAATGTGTTTGTACCCAGCGAGCACTGTTATCTGGGCGGCGGACGTCATTTGATGCCTAAACTCAAAATGCACCAGCTATGTAGCAGGTAGAAGACGACCATATTATTGTGATTGGTGGGTCTCGCATCCTTATCCAAGGTCTTGGAAAGAAATGAAATGAAGATCCGTCAAAGATTCTTGTCTTTCTCATGATTTAAACTGTGCCCAATCAGGGCTTGATCGAACGATACAGAAAAAGATAATAGCGCCCAAGAATGATCCAGAGAAAGAGAGAGAGATAAATGGAAGGGGTTCCAAAATAGTCCAACATCAATAACTGCCCAAACAGCAAAAAATAATATAAGAATGAGGCTGCGAATGAGAGAAATCTTATTCTTGTTTTCATGATTGGACGCGACCAGCGGCTGGTGGTTGTTCATATCGTGACATGGCTATACAGATGGTAAAACTGGAAAGATAGCGATATCAGAACACAAGACACCACTAGTGTTAAGATAAGGTGGACTGACCTACAATGAAAGACAATTCTACAAATTAAGGGGTTATTATGTAATAGGAGGGGGTTGGAAGGACATGATCTCTTCGTAGAGGAGTTCTTTTAGTTGCTCTCTGCTGATATCGTCTTTGTGTACTGTGAAGACATGTTTTAGCGACAGAGATGTAATAAGAAGCGACAAGAATAGCTCACAGTCAAATTCGAAGAACTCTGGGTCAAGAGGAGGTGCGACGGGCTCATCGTCTGGGTCGTGCTATTGGAAGATTGCGAAGCTCAGTGACAATAATAATACCTACCAGAGATAAAACTTACGTATGCTTCTAGGTACGGGTGGGCAAGAGCATCTTCAACTGTGATGCGTTTCTTAGGGTCGAATGTCTGTAGTATAATTAGGGGTATGAGCTTCTGAAATGTGATGCTGATTGCGTACCAAAGTTTTAGCCAAGAAGTCGACGGCAAGGGGATTGGCGTTGGGGAAGAGCGTGGCAAATGGTCGACGTTTACGGAAAGGCAAGGCTCGGATATAATCCCGAGACCTTCGTGTAGTAATCGCGTAGAACTCGTCAAGCGTCGGCGTACCCAGCACATCCAAGATAAGGGTCAGCTGGTGGTGGTAATCCCTTCCTGGAAAGAGTGGTTTTCCTGAAAGCATTTCTGCTAGAATACACCCGACCGACCAGACATCAATGGCCTATGTAAGGACAAATATACATCAGAACAGATAAATCTGACTGGAAGGGCATATGTACGTACCTTTGTGTATTGTTTGAACGTCAACATGATTTCGGGCGCTCTGTACCACCTCGTAGCCACATACTCTGTCATGAAGCCGGTTTCTGTGCCAGAAGGTTCGGCAGTCTTAACTGACCGTGCAAGACCGAAATCGGCGACTTTGAGGTCACAGTTGGCATTGAGGAGAAGATTGGAGGGTTTGAGATCACGATGAATAACATCGGCAGAGTGTAACGCTTTCAGCGCTCGAAGAGTCTGGTAGATGAAGTATTGAGCGTGGTCATCAGATAAATCTTGTGTTCGAATAACACGGTGCATATCGGTCTCCATCAGCTCCTGAATCACTAACGTCAAAATGAATCGATAAGAGTAGGAACAACATGAAAAATGGGGGACGAAACATACAATAGACCTCCTTGAAAGCCTCTATTGATGGGGGTTTGATTATGTCCAATATCGAGATGATCTTGGAAACATGAGCATGTCTGCGGGGAAAAACGAGTAGATCGTAGACACACATTCTCGCTGACACCAGCCTCGCTCAGGAATTTGAGCAGCTTCAACTCACGCAGCGTTCTCAGACAGAACATTGAGTGATCAAATGGCGCGATCTTCTTGATAGCAACCTTCCGTCCACTGGGCCGGTGCACAGCAGAGCAGACGATTCCGTAAGCCCCTTCACCAACGACATCCAACACTTGATATTGAGTTCCTACGGCCGGATAATAGTCAGCCACTAAGACAATAATGGTATTGGAACGGGATCGTACCCACGTTGAACCGCACTTTTCGTGGAGCTGGTGCGGCTGCTGGGGAGCGCCATTCTTCGCCTTTGCTGCGGGCTGAGGCTGTGCTGCTGCTGGACTAGGATCTGGCATGACGGTATAAGGAAAGGAAGGGTCTGAGGGTCTGAGGGTGAAAACAGGTGAAAGAATGGACCAAGAGAAGAAGACAACAAATGCGTTATATAAGAGGATGGAACAATAACAAGTGATCTACAAAACTCTGTGACTTGTTGTAACAAGTATTTCAAGTGCCCTAAATGCACAAGCTCATCAACACTGGCTTTCCTTTGGAAGACTTCAGATGGGTTCCCACATCCATGGTCCTTCCCAGTTCGGTCTTGTTGTCAAGAGGACACACCCCGTCACTATAACAACGGTATACAGGTTAGCTCGTTGGCAGGCAACCACTTGCTCTAAATTTCTCCCTCCTAGGCATATACGTTTACTAAACTTGAACCGTGATCAAACTTTTAGGACCGACATCACTGATATGATGAGAGTCAGTTCATAATACCGGCATGGTTCGCCTCTTTCGGTATTCCACCAACTTGAAACCGGTGTGTTTTCCTTTCTGCAAGTCGGCTTTCAAGTAGATCGACAGGCTGCAATCTTCGTATCTGCGGTGCATGTGTATTACATCGTTTGACGGATTTCCTGAATTTCCAACCAATGGTGGGGTACCAATATGCGAGGATGTCTAGAATTCACTGAGATTAAAAATACCCAACATCTTCCCAGTTGGATGACTTGCAAAACTGCCTCAAAGATTAACAAAATGCCTCAAAGATTAACAAAATGCTATTCTCTGAAGGGCCTGGGTTCGTGGGCACACTCCTTACAGGGATGAAAGACTCCACAACATATCTTGCCTAGCATACAACGACAACTTCCGAAACAAGTCCCAAAATTGTGGGTTTCTCGAATCTCTTGCATATTCTACCACCCTTCCCAATCATCAAAATCAGCAAACTTTCCGAAATTAAAAACTAGGTGCCATAGGGAAACGCGTTGAAATTTAGTGCTATCATCTGGTATGTCTGCTGATGAAGCAGGATTCCTGAAACTTCCTAGGGCGTGTCTCCCTCTACTCTCGTTCCGATAGCGTACCAATTGCCGTCCTACCTTGGATCCCACCAGCCAGTATATTCCTATTCGAAAGCATCTCTTCAATCGGCGTTTCATGCGGTATATGATCCACGGTCTGTCAAAATTGAAGGAAATTGATCTCAAAAGCTATGCTTAACCGTGCAAGATGAATGGAATCAGCGCATCTTGATGCTAGATGTTCACGAATGTCAACATGCATTCACCTCAATGGGCTGCGATCAACTGCCTCAGAGAGGTTATCCCGTTTTTACTCGGGATAAATTTACCTCCACAACTCGAACTTACATATGTATCAGTATTGTTGCGATGTATCTGTCAGTGCCAATGGTGAGCTAAATTCCCATCTGTAAGTTACTGATATCATCGGGATCAGGCATTCATTCAGGACTATCCTCTTACTTTGAACGCATTTCATTGCATTTATCGATGAATACTTTCTGCCAATTCGTCACGGAGATTTATCGACTCCAGGTAGGGGCTGTTGATCTCTCATTGGCGGGGTTGCACCATGAGCTCACAACTGGTTGGCCAAAGTCTTCCGACGTGGAAACACTCGCTATTATGCAATTTGCTATTTAACAACTTCCTCGCACACGGAATAACACTTGTGTGGCTTCTCTCGTAAGTTGCACTCCGGTAGATGCTTAACGCACATATGGATTTTTCGGATCACCCTTCAGCTTTGCGCAAGCTCGACGTGTTCAATCACAGCTATCTATGATCTGATAGATCTAAGGCAGTGCACGTCACTTCCGTCCTCACTCAAACCTTCGATGTAGGATATGGATTATTTTTTCATCGCAGCGAGCAGTAAAGGGCGAGTTTAATTGAGGGATGGTATATTAAGCACAGGAAACGCTGGTGTCGCTTTGTGTCTACCTTAGTCTCTGCCCGTCTCAAAAGCGCGATTTTGGCGACCGATTTACGACGCTGCGTACTTTCAATTGCACCGTCTCAAGCGGTTAAGAATATCTTTCCTTTTTGTGTTCTGGCCGGCTAGTTTCAGCGAATGGGTATGCTTCATCGGCCAGGTGTGTGAGTCGTACCAGGCTATTATCCAGCCCTCCAGTAGTGGATCATTAGCTCGAAACCTTCGATATCTAAACAAAATAATAATCGGTAACTCTTCGCCAAATTCTTGTAGCTATATATGTCACATATATGGGCTGCCGCCTTGGTGGAATGTCTTTTGCTTTGCGTAATGGGTGACGGCTGAGGTTGATTGTCTATTTTTTTTTGGCATTGATCTTTCTTGTGAACAAGTTTAGTTCTTTGTCTTTCTGACTACTCATATTTCCATATCTCAGCTGGCATCTACCTACGGAAGGTTCACTCCCTCATCGACGATGCCGACGCGGCCCTGGGTGTTCGCATTCATAATGTTCGTGTTCGTGTTGAGGCTGAGAATACTCTCCACACTCGCCACCCACCACGTCGAGACACACAGGCAACGCCGGTACAGGCCGCACCCCCATCCCCCAAACCACCCCAAAGTCATACCTCAAAATCAACCTTCGCAGGCGTTCTAAACGCATTCTCCAATTGCTCCACAGAACTTCTCCGGTCCGACCCGCCCGACTCGTTCAGCTGCGTGAGCTCGCCTGTGAAGTAGGGGGATTTCTTCGTGCCGTCGTCCTCTGAATCGGAGGAGGAAGGGTCAATGTCGATGTCGACGTCGAAGTGGTTGTTTGCGTCAACGAGTTCGGCGCGGAATATGAGCAGGGAGGGAAGTGCCAGACACGAGCGCGCGGCGTCCATGACCGTCCCGATCTCCATGTCCATGTCCGGGTCGTTGTCAACATAACTCTCATCCCCCTCCCTCTCCTTATCCGCACCCTGATCCTCATCCGCATTCACTCCCGCAGCAGCCAAAATACACCTCAGCGCATCCAGCGCATCCGAGTCCTCATCCGCCTCGTCCAGCTCCTCATCGTGATTCATGGACACGTCCGACCCGCCCATCATACCCGAGAGCCCGAGCACGCGGCATATCGTGCGGAAGATCGGGATGCTGTACTCCGTTTGCGTTTGCTGCTACTGGTCTCGGTCTCGGTCTCCTCGTTGTGAGCGGCTGCATGGGAATGCTCCTCGTTGTTGGTGTGGGCGTTGGCGTAGGAAAGGCTGTTCTTGATCTAGCTCCCATAGCTGCTCCGACAACCTTTGCTCAACCTACTAGCATGGCTGGTGCCCAAAGTTTACATGCGTGTTTTCGGGATCAACTTGCTCTTCGTCGTCGTAGCCGTCGGGCTCCCGTTATCGAGTACTCTAGCTTTCTCGAGCATCGACACAGGTGTGGGCGAAGGGAATATGGACGCGAACAGACGCAGGGGCATCATATCAGGCGTGCTTGACGTGGCCTGTAGATCGAGGTTATTAATGAGCATCGCGGATCGTTTGTCGAGGCATCGAGAATGGCCAGAGCGCCTGTTTCAAGAATTAAATAAATAAATGCGCGAGAATAATTGAACACGAACCTTGCCCAGCATCTGCTCCGAGAGCGGGAGTGCACGGGATTTCTTGACCGGCGTTGCATCCATCTCTGCCGTTTCCTTTTCCTTGAGCCCAAACCCCTCCTTGGCATTACCCACCATTTCCTCGGAGCTCATATCCCCCTCCGCGCTCCTGCTCACATACCCCGCGATGACATCATCCCAGTCATCCGGCCTTCTATGCCCATTAGCCGTCGCCTCCTGGGTCGTCAGGATTAGGTACAAGAACCGACGATCCTTCGCCTCCGTCGCCTTCTTACCCTTCTTCGCCTTCTTCTCCTTAGACACACCCCTATATCGCCTCCATCCTCAGGAGCAGGTGCGGGCATACCCTTCAACTGCGCCCAACTCCCCATCCTAGCTAATGACCGCACACTCTTGATCGCGCTGAGCACAATTGATCCCTGCCCCTGTCCCTGTGCGTTGGCATTTTCGCCACTACCAAAGGCTCCAGTCAAGTTCAGCGTGCCTGACCTCGAACGCGTTCCATTATAGGAGTAAGCGGAAATCATGGTCGCCACCGAGCTCGCGCGTTCCCGTTGCAAAACCGCCAACCTTCGCCCAGCCTCCATATTCTCCTCATTTTCCTCCGTGGCCATGGGCACGACCTTGGATGGTGTGGATGGCCTCGTAGCCGTGGCCATGGCGATAGCGCTGGAATTAGAACTAGGTAGGTATGCGTTCGACTGGGAGGTGGAGGCAAATGCGGAAGAGGAAGTGAATACGGATGCAGGCGTAGTGGACATGCGCGTATGCGGGATTGAGCTTTGGGGAAGGATGGGTCTGGAACTGTGAAGAATGGAGTGCATGTGAGCACGCGTACACTATGACCGAGAGGACAAGAACACGACACGAGGAAAAGAAACAAGGAAGAGAGAAGGAAGGAGAAAGAGAAAAAAAAAACGCACTCTTCGAACGTGGGTGAGGATCGTGTATGCATTCGATGGCTGTTAAACGAGACAATGATAAGTTTAGAATCCATCAAAACCGAGAAAATAGTGAAAGCGATTGCATTTATGAATAATTTTGTTCTCCATATCCTTCCTATCCTCCACGTCCTTCCTCCCCCTCCCAATCTCGTCGTCCACCACTTCTCCCTCACCTTCTATTCCGTCTTGCCTTTCACCTGCTCCAACCCCTCCTCGCCTCGCCCTTCCTCTTCCTTATCCCTGCCCGCCTTCATCACATTCGTGACCTCCCCATCGACCCTCCTGCACCTACACCCGCACCTAACCCAACCCCATCCAGCGCCACCCTCAACTTTGTCTTCACCGCCACAATCTCGCCGATATCTAGGTCCACGTATATCTCAAAGTCCCTTTCCCATCTATCGCATACGCATACGTGCACGATGTGTCGTGCATAAGGGCAGACTCAGACAACTCAACATGTCGCACGACGTCTGAGGGTTCCTTTGTGCGCTCTTCAGACTTGCGATCGCACGTGCAGCCAAGCCCCATCCCCAACCCCTTGCTGAGGATGCTGCGCTTCGATTTCCTGCAGACCAACTTCCTGTGTGTCTTCACACTGCTGGTGTTGGTGTCTCCGAGCGTTGCCGCTGTCGCGATCTCAGACGCAATCACCGACGGCGAGTGCCCATGCATACGCAAATGCAGAGGCAAAGCCAACGGCGGCGCAGGAACGACCGCTTATCACGACTCCTCTACCACCCACGCAAATGACGCGGACACGGACGCCTCGGAAGAGGAGGCGGAGAGGCCGCTCGCGGAGGGCGTGGCGATGATAAGACGGACGGAGGGGGGAAGCGAGGAGGTGCATGGCGGTCTTGTTGGGGGTTGCATGTTCGCTGATAAGCAGGACGATGAGGAAAGCAGTGGAATCCAGCTGCGCATCTGCGTCTGCGTCTTCGTCTTCGTGGGTTGTCGCGTTAAATGTCAGAAACGTTCTTGTTCGGTTCTTATTCTTATTGAAAGTCACAGATCGCAAGTGAGTAACCCGTGGTCAAGTCAAAATGCAAGCTGTTTCTTTGTTGTATAGAACGAAATCATAGTTATCGTAGCCTCGTCAATTCGGAACCGGGTCAATTGATAGGCCGTAAAAGACTCGCGCAGAGCGTTAATTGTTGTTGGTGGTGTTCTTTTTACGGATAATATGAATAGAAACTTTATCCACACATCCAAGTCAAGTCAGCACCAGCGCCAACATCAACATTCCTACATAGAACCCCGCACACGCACCTTAACAATGCCTCTAACTGCGTCCAAGAACCTTCCCGTCCGTGCCAACCCGCTTCCACACAGACGCGGAGTCGCTGGAAGCACAGACAGTATCCTTCTTTGTCGTCGTCTGTCGAATCACCAAAGACTTTTGCGAGGGAGTAGCGTAGAGGGAACTCGGAAGAGAACAAAGGAAGAAAACCCCACACCCTTGCCGAGGAAAGTGCAAACCGAATACCACGTGACGGGCATCAGGAAATGTGCGTGGCAAGGTTGCGTGCTTGCGTGCGCTTGAGTGCCGCGCAAGTGCACGCAAGTAAATATGTGCAACATTTGCGTGCATTTGCGTGCATTTGCGTGCATTTGCACAGACTTTAATCATACAAGCGTGAATATGCGCAACTTACTTAATTAAGTTGGTCAACCCAATGTATATGTGCGTGTATTTGCGATAAATAAATTATGAGAAACCAAATCAACTCTCCACTATGAACTTGTGTTATCTTATATTTATGATTAATTAGCTCTCGCTTCGCTTCCTCTTCTTTGGAATGGGTCTCTGCCTGGGGCGAGGTTGCACTAGTAAATTTTCTAATGGCTTTGACTTTGGAAAGTCAACATAATTAGGTCCCAGCTTGACAAAATTATAAGACATTAGTAGACACATTTGAGATAGGTAAAATGTCGACAAAAAATTACTGGACTCACCTCCATTTCATTATCCTCTTCTTGTCTATCTCTCCGGTTCCAGTTCTCAGGAAGGTAAGCATACGGTCTCCAGTCATCCTGATGATTTCCAATATCAAGACCCCATTGCTCATTCCCAGTGACTCCGGCACGCATTGAATTCTCAAAAATCTCTTCCTCGAGAATGGAAAGACATTCAAGATCAACATCTGTAGGATTAAGGCGATCCACTGCCTGGGATCCATGCTGAACGTCCCATGCACTGTTGAGTAGTGTTGTATAGCCTTTTCTGAAATTTTTTGTGATGAGGGTTGCAATATAAACTGTACAGGCATGCACAAGGGGAAGCAGTGAGACCCAGTCACGTCGAAGACTCTTATCCATTAAGGTAATCTTGCATTCAAACCAGTTCGAAATTTCGGCACGTTCTGTCACTGTAAGTGGACCTGTGTATGGAATAATAGTTTTTGAGATATCTTGACCCTTTCCTTCCAGCCATGCCTTCGCAGGTACAAGCTTGTAGTCAACCTTTGTTGGGTTGTACAGAAGCTGATAGAGAATTTTCCTGGCAGGCATTAGCACTTCATCAACCTTATTGGAATAGGGAATTGACAATGGATCCAACAGGATATCTTCTGCAGTTGGAATATGCCATGACTGCGTCCATTTCCCAAGCTAAAATAATTTATTCAAAAAATCCCCAATTGTTTAACAAGTACTCACTTGAATTGACAACATCTGTGCTGATCTCCCCAAAGCGAATCAATAATTTCTGACAGAGGGATGTAGCTCACAGTATCTGGTCTGACACCAGGTGAGCCAAACTCGCAGCCCCTCCACCAGTGTACAGCCAATAGTCCATTTCTATTCTGTAGAGAGATCAGATGAGCAGGGTACCAGAAGCTCCCATGCTTCACTAAGACTCCTCTGCCTCGACGAAGTTGCTCCTTCAAAGGCTTCTTTGACAAGGTACGATTTTCCATCTCACTTTAAATTCAAAATATCAGAAAAAAATATTAAGTAGATTATATAGACCTACCGATGCTCAGATGCTCTTGTTGGGGATCTTGATGATTTTCTCTTGGGATGTCCTGGGATGGCAATATGAGACGAGTCACACTGGTGGCAGAGAAATATGTCATCTTTTCTAAGCTTGCAAGCACGCCCATTGTGCTGGCAAGCAATGTGTGACCATTCATTACAGCCAAAGCACTGTATGGCTTCTCCTTCCTCATCTGTTCGATATAGGATATTTCCATCTCCTCCTATTCCACATCAGCAGTTAAGTGAAAAGAGTGAATCAGGAAGAGAAGATACTGGTGAATTTGAGGGGGGTGAACTTGAGAATGAGGGGTGCCAGTGTTCTCATTGGAAGGTGATGTTTCAGCACACTCCAACTCCCCTGAATTTGACTTTATGTCCTCGGTATTGACTGGATTTATTATCAAATCAGTCAATTTTTGTGGTTCTTGCTGCGCTTTTAGAGAGCCATATTCAAGTGCGTCATCCAGTCTATTTGTCCATGCCCAACGCACAGACTGATCCAGCAAATGAAGATTATTGTATGGCAGAGAAAGTGATACTCTGGGTACCATTGGCGCTGTGTCAAAGCTGAGATGAAAGTGTTGTGATAAGGCCTCGATCCTAATCTTGTGGAATTTTTCTGGGCCTCCAAGCCACCATGGAGACAATAAAAGGCCTGATATGATGTATATCCAGCTGGAAGTTTTGGGTTTTCTCCAGCAATGTGCCCAACAAATTTGGCCTTTGGCTCCACAATTGGACGTCCTCCATTCACCATACCATTGTAGGTGTAAATGACTTTCGCGATTTGGTGATGAATAGTGAGCAATAAAATGATTGGCTGAAGAATTGAGAAGCACAAGGCCAACCATATTATAGACTAGCCCATGATTTTTGCCTGAAATTTGGGTGTGTGGGTAGAGTATGGGCGGAAAATTCCACATGTGTGAACCACTGTTGCTAGTATCATTGCCCACCTCAATGGAAAGAATAACTGGGATTGACAGAACAAGGTTTTTAATATCTTCTCGTGCCCCAGTACAGAGCGTTTGGCCATTCTTGACACGCCAGCAGGAATATGCTGGTGTAGGTAATTTATCAATACCAATGTAGTCCTTATAGAATGCCTGTATGCTTCCCTTGTACTGTTTGTGGACACTGTTTAGGGCTTGTACTGCAACAAGTCGGTGAAGCTGTCTAATTTCAGCATGATGCCCTCCAATTTCTGCTGAGCCAGAGCAGGAGTGCAGGTTGATGTACCAGGTAGAAAAATATGATACTGCTGAGAATGATTCAGAAAGATCTGGCGAGTTCCGAAGGATATGATAGAGCCAACACTGTAAATTCTCAGTTGAGGTAAAATTAAATAGAAAGTTATGCAGCTTACCATGACAGATTCTGAAGATTCTATGCCTGTGATAGCACCAGCACCCTTCATAGCCAAGCGTAGAGTGTTTCGTTGCTGATTGAGAATGCTTGAGACAGTGCTGTCGTCCACATCCACTCCAATGTTGTATCTGGACTTCATTACATTATAGAATGCATACAAAGCTGAGGTATCTGGAACCCCCTCAAAGACAGATAAGAACTCTGCAGGCCCATGCATTATACATACAAATAATAATTCGAGAGAAGAATCAAGCCAGCATGAGTTTGATGTCCACTGGTAGCTGGGAGGACCATACTGTTGTGATTTCTGTGGTTTCAAAAGCTCCTTTGATGTGTCAGGTGGTCTTCCATCATTAATTTTATGCTTCTTCGATTCTGGATTATCTGCACGACTGGGTTTTGTGTGTCCGATGTTTGCTGCAATTACCTTCCAGCGCTCAGCCTTTCCGTGTCTTATTGGAACACCATCTATTAATAAATTTCAGCATAATATCAAGTCAGATTTTTCAAAACAGATCACATACTTAATGTTGCATTGAATAGGTGCTCAAAATATTGTGCAACTGAATACAGTGAAGATAGACCTTCAAAGAATGCATGGTGTTGTCCACATGCACTATAAAGTTTCCAATGCATTGACTCTTCAGCATTGGTTGTCTCAGGTATTGATTCCCAAATGTTAATATCCATTAAGCGCCTCAGATTCAAAAAGCATTGAAGCTGTGGAGGGCTGAGTCCACCATTCCATCCACGGTTTCAGCTTTGGGAAATCACGTACAAGATGTGCTGCACGTGAGATAAATTCAGAACTGTCTGCAAGATTGAGCAGTCCAGTTGCTCTCAAGGTAAAACTGTCCTTCATTTCTGGAGGAATGACTCCACTGATGCGACTGACTCATGTGGCAGCCGCACGGAAGTGCTCTTTGCACCCCTTGAGCAATTGCTTTGCTGCCACTACAAGCTCAGTATTTGGGTGCTTATCATTCGGACTGATCATCCAGAACTCCACAAAGCCCAGAATGAAGCCCTTTTGTTCTGCTTTGCTAAAATCCATGACCTGTATATTGATTAGCCATTAAAAGATGTATATAAATATTAAATGGAAGGCTCACCCCTGCAAAAGCTCATCTGTCACTTCAATAGAGCGTGATTGAGCCTCGTGGGCCATACTCTGAAACACAGCAATAAAATGATATTTGAAATGTTCCACACTCGCACCATTGGTGTATGACATAACTCCTGGAACCCAGCACAAAAGACTTGAGCAATAGGTTGAACTGATCATGAGAAGTGAGTTATGCTCCTTCCACCACCCATGGGCTGCATCATTAACAATGCCATTGATTGGACCTTCCAGAACTTCGTCCTTGATCAGATTAAACTGCATGAACTTGGTCCGGACAGAAATCACAGTGACCACACCCACTGTTGAGTAGATTACGAAGCCTGGGTGTTCCTCCATGAAGCGGGCAAATGATGCAATAAATCCATCGCCACCAGTACCTTCTCCTATAGCTTTACGTTGTATTTTGAGCCTCTCTTTCCCAATGCGGTTGGCATTTAGATAGACATCTGAAATGTTTGCCACAGATTCTCCAGGTCCATTCAAACCAGGAACACCAACGATAAGCCCAAGGGGTCCAGTATTTGGATGAGCTTTTACTATAGACTCAAATTTCTGTTGTTGACCAGGCAGAATATGAAGTACACGGCCAGGACGTTGGTGATTATGCATCCCACTGTTATAGAAATGGATGCCTTGAGACCACCTCCAGGAATAAGCTATGACATCGCTATTGACAATTTATGTTTTGAATACTTAATTTTATTGTGTAAACTTCGCAGCTACTTATAAGTTATATACATGTATCTACTGTAACTAGAATAATCTACCAGCGTCTAAATATTTCTATGTATGGTATAACCGAGGCCGAGAGATTATTAGTAAGACAATTAATAAGATAAATCTACAAGACAAATGTGTGGAATGTCTGAGCACATTCCCAACACTCCCCCTTGCTTGGGCATCTCTAGAATGCTCCAATTTCGAATGTGAGGTCCTGGTGTAATGTCCTAGGTAGTCCCTTGGTGAATAGATCTGCTATATTTTCTCTGGTATTGATATAAACTAAATTGAGTGTGCCATTCTGGACAAGATCACGAAGAAAGTGGAGGGAGATGTCAATGTGTTTGGTTTTGGAATAAAATTCGGGTGGTGAGCGATTGAGACAGCTGCTTGGTTGTCTGAGAATATGGTTGAGGTAGTAGGAATATCAATTCCTAATTCCGTGAATAATGTTCTGTGCCAGAGTACCTGTTTTGCGCAGTGAGTAGCAGCAGTGTACTCTGCTTCTGCAGTTGAAAGAGCTACTGTGCTCTGTTTCTTTGCACTCCAAGCAACAGCACCTCCAGCTAGTTTGATAATGTATCCACTGATAGATTTCCTGTCTCTATCTGATGCCCAATCTGCATCACAGTAAATATTTAATTCTTGGTTGATTTCCTTGGTTTCATGACCATAGGTGAGTTTGTAGTCTCGAGTACCTTTAAGGTAGCAAAATATTCGTTTAACAGCTGTCCAATGCTGTTTCTGAGGGTTCTTGGTGAACTGTGCAAGTTTCTGGACGGAAAATGCAATGTCTGGCCGGGTTCCAATTGCTAAATACATAAGTGATCCAATAAGTGTTGCATAGCTAGCACTGGCTTGTTCTAGCTGCTCCCCCTGCTTGTCCAATTTTTTCTTGAGGTAAGTCTGTATTGTCGAGCTTCATATTTGGATCCATGGGAGTAGTGACTGGGTTTACATCCTCCAGACCAAATTTCTTGAGTAGTTGATTAATGTAGGCAGTTTGTGAAATGGAAATGACTTTGGAATGATGATCATGTATAACATTCATTCCTAGAAGTAGTGAGGGTTGTCCCAGCAATTTAATATCAAATTTCTGGCATAATTGTTGCTCCAATAAATTGTTCCGAGCATCTGAGTTTGCAATAGATAGGATGTCATCTACCCAGACAAGTAGGATCTCAAATTCTTCTCCCTCTTGTCGTTTGTAGCAGCAGTAATCGGATTTGAGTCTAGTGAATCCCAAGTCCTTCATGGCTGTATCAAATTCCTTGTTCCAAACATTTCCAGCTTGTTTGAGACCATACAATGAGCGCCCTAAGTCGACAGACACGTCCTGATCCATCATTATATCCAGGAGGTTGTCGCATATATAATTCCTCTTCAATGTATCCATTTAAATAAGCTCCCTTGACGTCAAGCTGTCGAAGACTCCATCCATGGACTGCTGAGAGTGCGAGTAAAGTGCGTAAAGTTTCAAAGCGCATAACTGGTGCGAATGTCCCATCATTGCTGTAGTCTATTCCTGGCTTCTGTGAGAAGCCCTGTGCAACAAGTCTTGCCTTGTATTTAATTATATTGCCTTCAGCGTCATGTTTCTTGGTGAATAGCCATTTGCAGCCTATAGGTTCTCGATCCCTTGGTAATTTTTGTAGTTCCCAAGTCCCCATCTTCTCCAGAGTGTTTAATTCTTCGTCTATAGCTTCCTGTCATGCTTCAGATTCGCTTCCTGCAAGTGCTTCTTCAATTGTTAAAGGCAAGCTGCTTTCTGAACTTCTTGAAGCTAGCATTGCAATTTCAGGTTCTGAAGCAACATTGGTTCGTTCTGTTTGCTTAGCCTTTGAAGATTCTGCTGGACGAGTGATATCTGATGTAGGGAGTGGAATAGGAGTGGGTGTATTGAATCTTGATGACGGAGTTCGCGCCTGAGGGTTGTAGAGACTTCTTGTAGTCAATTTGCATTGTTCTGGTGCGTAGTTGGCGATTATTTGAATCACTGGAAATTATGACTGGTTGCACAATTTTTTCTGACTGTATTTCGTTGGTTTGTGCGTCTGGAACTGGTCCTAGCTCCCTCTCAGATGCCAAACCAGGTACTGTAGTAATTATTTCAAGTTCCCTAGGTTCATCATTTTCATTAAAAGCGAAATTCCGGGATGTCTTGATGCTTCTATGTTTGCTGTCATAATAGCGAATTGATTTGGATCCATCATTGAATCCTACAAAGACCATCTTGTGCGATTTTGGGTGCAGTTTGGATCGGTTCTGGGACTCATCTAGGACCCATACATCGCATCCAAACTCTCTGAGGTGTGAAACATCAGGTTTGGAGCCATTCCAAGCTTTGTAAGGTGTCAGGCCTTTAAGCGCCCTGGTAGGCGCCCTGTTTTGAAGGTAATTGGCATGGGAGACTGCTTCATCCCATAAAAAATCAGGTAGCTTCTTCGAAATTAGCATGGCTCTTGCAAGCTCCAGGTGTGTACGGTTAAATCGCTCTGCTACTCCATTTTGTGATTGAGAATAAGGTGCAGTGGTTTGTACTTCAATGCCTCTTTCCTCTGCCCATGTCTTTATTTCTTTGTTGACTAACTCCTTCCCATTGTCAAAGCGCATCCACTTTGGGTGTTTTCCAAATTTACTTTCCAGTAGGGTGGCATGGTCCTTTATCCGAGCTGAGGCCTCCGTTTTATCCTTCATAAATTTTACTCCACTGAAGCGGACTGCATCATCTGTGAATGAGATGTAATATTTGAAGCCTCCAATAGACTGAACTCCTGCTGGTCCCCAAACATCACTCATAAATCCTTCTCCAGGAATCTCTGAGCGATTGTCTGCCTCCTTTGGGAATGGTTTGTGAGCCTGTTTTGCTTGGATACAAGCCTCACATGTTGGGGAAGGAATAGATGTGTGATCAATCTCCATTCCATTTACAAGCTCCTCCTGGCTGATTTGTTGCAAAGATGACATGGATATGTGTCCAAATTTTCGGTGCCATTGGTCCCAGGTAAGCTTCTGCGATGAAGCATAGTTTGTCTTCTCTTTTCCGGGTAGTTGTGCACGGGCTAATAATAGGTAAAGCCTATTAGACTTGATTCCTTTTCCAATTATTTTATCCTTGGAATCCGATATGGAGCATCCACCGTTGGTAAATTTAACATGCCCATTTGCATCATCAATTCTGCTGATTGATAGTAGGCAGTTTGGAGCATCAGGGACATGTAGGACATTGTGGAGTTGGTGTCGGAATGTTTTTCCATCCACAGAGAAATTAACAATGACTGTTCCACGGCCTTGTGCAGTGACAGGGCTTAATCCGAGGCCCTGTATCGTTGAATCTTTGAGTGGTGTATAATCAATAAATGCCTCCTTCATGGTACAGATATGTGAGGTTGTTCCTGAGTCTAATATCCAATCATATTTCGAAAATTCTCTGTGTTGTTCTGCAGGCGCAAATGCCATGTATGATGCATCATTAAGATTTGATGTGATTGACTCCTGTGCTTGATTTGTGCGCCCTGCCCTATTTGGTCCTCTTCGGCCTTTAGGTCCCTGACCTTCCCTTCCGCCACCTTTAGCCCAACATTCCTTTGATATGTGACCCTTTTGTGGCAGTTGTAACATTCTTTATCCGATGAATCCGATGATTTGTTGAATTTTCCATTGTTTCTTGAGTTGCCAGATCCTCTAGCCTGTAAGGATGTTTGTGTTGAGTCACCAGACCTAGACTTGCGACGTCTATCTTCTTCCATGAGAATAGCCACAAGTTCATGAGAGGATAATTGAGGTTTATTCCCACTTGACCCAAGATAAGATGTTGTATAAGTGTCCCATGACTCGGGAAGTGATGTGATTAAAATCATTACAAAATCTTCATCTGGTACTTTGCTGCCCATAACATGCAGTTCCTCCTGTAGCTGGCGCGAATTTTGATATATGTTCCACCATATTGAATCCTTCTTCTGCTGTTGCTCTGTACAATGCCCTTCGTGTGGCCAAAATTCCAAGTCAGCCTTTGGATTCCTTCACTGTGGTAAGTTGTTCCCACATTTGGCGTGCTGTGACTGCACCACTGATGTGTATTATTTCCAAATCTGAGATTGACAGCTCAATTTGGACTCGGACTCGTGCCCTTGCATCCTGTTCTCTCCATTTCTTCTGAGCCTCAAGCTCCAGTGCAGTTGGTTTTCCGGGTTCAGCTGATTCTGGTGCCTTTGCATCAATTGCAATATGGTCTTCCAGTCCAAGGTCAGTGAATACTGCAAGCATTCTTCGCTTCCATGGCATCCAATTATCTGCCTTCAGCATGGGAATCCGGTAGGGTCCAGACATGCTATATTCGTCTGACATCTTGATTGCAAGTTAAAAATAAATGAGGATGAGTGTGGCTGTTGAGAATTCAAGTACAAGTTTTTAATGTACAGGCACGGGGCCCATAACCTATTGACAATTTATGTTTTGAATACTTAATCTTATTGTGTAGACTTTGCAGCTACTTATATACATGTATCTACTGTAACTAGAATAATCTACCAGCGTCTAAATATTTCTATGTATGGTATAACCGAGGCCGAGAGATTATTAGTAAGACAATTAATAAGATAAATCTACAAGATAAATGTGTGGAATGTCTGAGCACATTCCCAACAATCACATTCCTGCTGAAGTAAGTAAGAACTACAAGGACAGGTGGATAATAGCTGTGATGCAATAGCAGATGGACTTGTTTTTGGCTGAATGACAATTTGGCAGTCTTCATTGTCACATATAATGACACCAAGACACTGCCGAGTCGATTTCTTCCCTTTTTTCCAACTTGTTGCATGCTCATATCCGGAACGATCACCACCACCTGGTTTGTTTGCCCAGTGAATAAGAAGGTTATCGGTTGCGGCCATATCTTCGAAGGTAAAATCACATTCAAACTCGCCATCCGGCCATCCATCCCAGGGTACTGTGTCCTGTACAGTTTCTTTAATTAAAGGTAATCCGGGAGTGACCTTTTTATCCTCAATAAATGGAACATATTGCCCATCAGAGCACAATGTGTATAATATTTGAGTGCCAGTTGGGAGTTGTGGAAGTGGCAAGTCATTGGTTGTCTGTGCAGTCACATCTATATTAAGTGTGGGCATGTCAACTGTTACAATGAACAAAAAGAACAGGTAAATTTACCTCCATATCGCACTGAAGATGCTCCCATAGTGGGAATAACTGCACGTTTATATCCCTCAATATTTCCTATTGAGAATTTGCAATGTGAGACAAATTTGAGATAATTAATAAAGATAGGGCTACACACCATTGATGTCATAAATTGGGACAAGTCTAGAAATTGTATTGTTATGCTCTGTGGAGCCATCGTGCTCTCCAGCGTCAGCAAAGTATTTGTATATGTGATTTATCAGACCCTAATTAATTGCCAATTGAAAGGATATAAGGCTGGTATGTCATTCATGTTAATTTATGAACTTACAATGATCATCTTGTTGTGGTTTATATTTAAATATGAGGCCGTGACTGCCAAAGATTGGGAAGGGAGGGGGAAATCAGTGAACAGGATATTCTCTTCTCTTGTTCACATTGAGTATAAATATGTAGGGGCTTGAAACAATGAATTCAAAAGCGAAGGTAGCAACAGAGACCACAATCACAACTCAATTTACAATAGGAATCATCTCAACAAGAAAGATTGGCGGAGTTTACTCATCTAAAACTCAAATTTGAAGTAATATGGAAGGTTGAAACATAAGCAATGAAAATAATCATTTCAATGCAGACAATTCACGGTGATTACACATCTAAAACATCAATTTCGAGTCGGATAGCAAGTTGAAACTTAGTTGAAACTCAGTTGAAACATAAATATTAATATGCCAAGTGCATTTAATTTATTTTGATATGGCTTTGTGTAGGTAAGGAATACTGAGCACCGACCGAGGTGCACTTGCGTGCATCTAAATATTGATTGCGTGGTACTTGCATGTAGGTTGAGTGTGATTGCGTGCTGGTTGTGTGGTGGCTGTGTGTGGTTGCGTGGTGGCTGTGTATGGTTGCGTGGTGGCTGTGTGCAGGTTGCGTGCGGTTGAGTGTCAGTTGCGCATGGCTGAATGTGTGTTGAGTGTTGGCTGAGTGCATTTGTGTACAAGTTCGCGTGTTCACGAGTGTATATTATTCAAACAGGGGGGTGGTGGAGACGAGGTTGAGAGAAATAACAAGGCACAAAAATCTTTGGCAGTGAAGGCTATTACTGTTAAGACTTTTGCCAAGTATGGTGCCGGTGCACAGACTCCACAGCATTAAGTATTGTCTGTGGCTATGTCTTTAATTATAGGTGATCTACAGATCCTAATACAGTACAAAATTGATATCTACAAGTATAAATATATTCCTCTCTGTACTTGTTACATGCTTGTTGTTTAGGTTGTGCTCCGATGGTTGAGTACAGATGTCACATGATTACAATTGAGACTCATACTCAACTCATACAGTGTTGAGTCACTACAAAGTTACTGAGAAGATGCACAAACTGTAGTAGTAGCTGTTTTCCCTATGCAGAACTGTGCACATGGCAGCAATATTAAGTGCATTACAAGAAATTTTTATGAAGAGTAGGTGGGACACAGTAATTAAACGAGCCTCACATAGAACTACCTTCAACACGGAAAGGTGCCAGAAAACATGGACTCGATGCAAGTCCAAGTCAAGTCTCAGTAATCAACAGTAAATGGATGGCAACATTAATATTATTCATAAAAATAATCTAACTATACACTCAAATGCATGTACTAAGTCCAGGTTGCGTGGCACGCAAATGCACGCAAGCACGCAACCTGCCACGCACATTTCCGTATGCCCCCACGTGACTGTGCTTGTCCGGGACTATAATTAGGTTTCGCGTCGCGTTTGAGCCGCGTCATTCAAGGTCATTCACGCATTATAACTTATAAGGAGGAGGCGGCGTTTATGAGCGCACTAAAAAATATTATGAAGTAAAGTAAACAGTCTCTAACGAACACATTTCTATTCGTCATTTTTCCAGTAATCTTATCTGCCCCCACACTGCAGCATCTATGTCGAACCCGTATTCAGGTATTCATCAATCAGAGGGATTCGGGAAACAGATGTCAAGGGTAATTTCTACCAATAAACTGCCGCTGCTGGAAAAATTTAGCAGCAGATAAACAGATCTTAAGCACCTCTGAATCTGGTAACCTTTATGTTGTACCACTGTAGCATACATTCCCATTGTCACGGATATTTGAGTCTATAGACGTTAGAGTATTTAAAACACCCAGAATATAATGCCAGACTCCATCGGACCCGCTACATTATGGCAACTGCTGGAGGAGGCGACCAAGGTATTCCTCCGTTGTTGATAAGTAACTTAGCGGGAAGCGTTTCAGCACAAGAGCGCAGCCACTCTATGAAAGCGACTCTGATGTGAGGGCTCACTCAATGGGACGCGATTCAAGCCAGTAGGTACACAATATTCCACATCGGAACTTGGGAAACGAGATCATACTTATTGCATGCGACATGTAAGAAACACAGGATAGATCTAATTATCTATTAATTACCTTTTCCAAGGCCCTGTTATGTGTATCCCCATTCTTGTCGTCCAGAAGCTTCAGCCAGGATGACCAACTGACGAACACTCATTCTGAGCGTTTCCAGAAAGCCTTTCATCCACTATATATATTGCCACGCCGAGAGATGAGCAACGGAAGCCATTCATAACCATTACTGAGGAGCAGTAGTTGCAAATAAAATTGAGAAGCAGATGAGTATACCTCGGAATCATCAGCGATGGTCAACACAACATGCATACCCACAGCCGTTTGTCGCCACTTTGTTTATATTCGCCCTAAATCGGGTACCAGACTGCGTTGAATACAATGTCAATTATATCCTGTTCTTATAGTGGCAAAGCTGGGAGAACTGCTGACCTCCGTAGAATATATGGCATAAGAAACTAAGACAACCCCATTCGTCTTCAGAACTTGATATAATCCTTTTCTAAGTTGAATCTACCCGATTATAATATATATCTTCCATTAAACTTGATCTTCTATTTGTAATTTTACGTATGACTTCGGTTTTATCGCTAAGCCATTCTATAGGAAGACAGCTATCCAGACTTCGGTGATGATTGCAAAGAGGTTTGTACCAACATAGGGCTTCCATTTTTCCAGTTAATAATATAAATGCAAGCTGTAGAGATTTCCCCAGCGTACATAGAATCTTTGGGGAACCTATAGTTCGAGTGAGTAAACTAGTGCATAATGTTCAACTCTACTAAACATATGGGTATATCTCATTCTGCTATGAGATTAAAGTCCTTCCATTCTCTACCCTCTTAAGATATGATTTAACTGCAGCCTGGACAGATCTCCGTGGTTGCTCCAATGACAAATATCTGAGGTTGAGGTAGTCGTTATTGCACATGATTCTGGCTTGGCGTGCATAGGCAATCAACTTTTCTGAGTAACCTGATTTGTCAAGGAATAGTGGAAGCGTTGTAGTGGCCCAGTAATAGGCACTAAAAGTGGTGCCCCTATTAAATCTATACCATCGCATGGGATGAAATGCCGTGTCCACGAAGGCTCCCTTTCCCGTGTTGTCAACAAATCTTTGAAAGCGATGGTTGGTGTGATACATTTTGTATGCAGTGTTGATATATCGTCGGTACCAACGTGATTTCGCAGGGCTATGTATTTGAGCCCGATGATAATGACAAGATCGGCCGAACCTAGTTGTGTTGACAGTGTATGGGAATTCCCATGTTGATATGTAGCGCAGAGCAAACAATGCAGCACTGGTATAAACACTGGAAGTGTCAGCTGGTTGCTGGGTTGATATAACCCAACCTTGTAGAAATTTATGAAGGTGTTTACGAAGAATAGGATTGAAAAACGTGATGAAATGAAGACTTTCTCCTAAATGTGTCATATGGCTCAGTTTTCCCAAATTTTGCCCCTTAAAAATAAAGACAGGTTCAAAATAAGCCCATAGACCCTCGGCCATAACTGAAGCTAGAA
Source organism: Psilocybe azurescens (assembly GCA_023853785.1). Classification (NCBI taxonomy): domain Eukaryota; kingdom Fungi; phylum Basidiomycota; class Agaricomycetes; order Agaricales; family Agrocybaceae; genus Psilocybe; species Psilocybe azurescens. The sequence continues at coordinate 397,037 of JAJIRX010000798.1, read as the reverse complement.
GAAGGCAGATGTGAGAGTATTGAGGAAATGGACCAAGCTGAGCTTTGATGAGTTGTTCAAGTGCAACTAACTCGTCGGTGTAAAATTGAGAAACTGCCGAATCAGCCCAAATCTGGCGAGGTGGTCAGATTTTATTGTTTCACAGAAAAAGACACATACAGTCCTGAGGGAATCAAGGTAGCTGAAATATTGCATAAAAAATCTTTATTATAATGACCTTTTACTCCGAGGATAGTATTGCAGCGACTGAGAGTTAGACAGAGAACATTCTGAAGGAGCTGTGGATTTGGTTTAGCAAGAGGGCAGTGATGGAAGAAATGTGTGAAGATAGGCCATTCTGTATGCACTGGGTCTATTTTTATGCAATTAGAACACAGAAGTTCAACATATTAAAACATAGAGGGACATACCCGCCAATAGATGGTGAGACGAATTGGTTTGCAATGCAGAAAGCCCCATGATATGAGCAAGGCATAACTCGGTATAATATGTGTGCATTTTGAGACAGTCGAGAAAAAAATCTTTGGATCGTGACGGGTCGAGTAGATAATCTTTCAATGATGCATGGCGAATGGTTAACACCTCTGCATCATTAGGATAACAAGGATGGTTTTCAACTGAAATAAGAGAGCCGAGGTTCTGCATTAGAAGTTGAATATCTCCAGGAGCAAGCGAAAGGAAAGCTTCTATAAATGTCACTGAACAGTAAGAATAGTCCGGAGGACAAAGAACGACGAAGCCAATGATCTGCAATATAAGATCCACATTGTCAACCCCCATCAAGATGTGCCGGTACAGAGCATCGAGCTCTGCGAACGGATTATCACCCGCCTTTGGCAGTTGTATACCAAGAACGATTTCAAGTCGATGCGTTGGTCGATGACGCGGGGATGCGACATACTTCACCACAGTTGATGCATAGATAAACTGCCCGGAGGACTTTCGTACGAGTGTATCGAGTGAATCTGAAGTGGGCCAGCCAGGAGGGATGTGGGAGCGAAGGGGATGTTGAGTTTTGATCTCGTTAAATTTATCTGTGAGGAAATGTCGAATATCGTTTTCGGATTGATAGTCGTCATCCAATGCGATTCTTGCCAGCGTAGAGAATGGTTTTCTATCGAAAGATAAGGAGATATTGATCTGCGGGCGACTGGCTATGAGAATCTTCAGAGGTATGTCCCGACTATGCAGAAGGTCGAAGGAGACATCGATAATTCTGGCTTGAACTTGTGGATTGTCGCATTCGTCAAGTCCATCGATAATGACCACGATGTGGTTGTTGGTTGAAAATCCGGAATGAATAAGTTCAAGGAGAGGCTCTCGGACGAGGGTCTTGAATTGTGCATCAAGCGATCGTGTGGTAATCAGGGGATCCTTCTCGAATGCCAGGCCTAGTCGTTCTCGGAACACATGGGGAAGCTTGACCGCGAGCTGATATGCCAGTGTGGTGACGAGCAGCTTGGCCGTTCCTCGTTGAGGATCATTTCGCCAGAAGAAGAAACTGGCGAGGACGAAGTTCTGGTCGTCCAGAATCTCGGCAATGGTCTGTGCAATCGCGGATTTCCCTGCGCCAGCTGCTCCGTACAGCCACATAATCAGAGCCTCTCGGGTGTCTTCGTTGAGTCCACTGATCCAGTTTGTAATCCTCTTGATAGTCGCAACTCGTGTGTTGGGATGACATTTTGGAGGATCGAATCGCTCGCCTGAGTCGTGAAATGCTCCATGAGCGACGTATTCCTGCAGCCGATCAAATCCGCCTATCGTCGATCCTTATCCACATCAAGTATCTCCTAATCCACAAGAGCGAATACCTACCTTTAGGACTTTGATATTGGTTAGTGGTCACGGTGTTGAATGTGCCTGTATCGATACTGAAGTTTCTCGCTCCGTGGAAGTACTGTGACATTATACGAAATCACAAGGTTCGACGAGGAGCAACAGCTGCTGTTGATGAGAAAATTGGGAAAGGGCAAAGATTGATAGGACGCCGTTATATTGGCGTCTAAATTTAGCTAGCACCGCCTTGCAAGTTCAAGGTCGTTTAATATTGGTGAGAAAACACTGGTTCTCATTGTAAAATAGACTGACAGAACCTTGTTCTCGGCAGCGAAGACGTAGCATAGCCCCTGTACTTGCATTTGATGAAATCATTCATTGATGGTGAGCACGGGCTCGTTGGGTTGTGAAATGGACTTCGTGCACTTGATTTTGTCGCTGAAGCGTTGAAGGTAGAACGACACTTGGTCTAGTAACAGTGAGTAAAAAATTCTCTTTAAAATACCCAATCCATTATTTCACAACCTTCTACTAGTATGCATATTGCCTGAGCAGGATTATGTAGATATTTAAATTCCAGCACTTAATGTAACGTCTTGAAGACGGATCAGACTTTACACCCGCTCATCCCAGTGATACCTACAATCAAAGATCTACCGTAAATCTCACAGTGGATGTTCAAGAACAGGGGGAAATTTTTCATGAGTACAAGTGAAACTATGACAGACGTATACTACAGCTCACCGCAGCATCCAGAGAGTATAATAGTATAGGCAAGTACGTAAACCCACTAGCGGTGACACGCTGATACAGTGATGCTGAACGTCATAAGCGATGACCCATGAGAGATGATACTGCCGCTGCATGGACCATCATAGGTCGGAGGGAGGGGAGAAAAGCCGAACCGATAGCACTATTTGCTGTTGGTTGGGGTGGATTGGGCCGGAGACAAAGCACATCCACCAGTAGTGTGTGTATTTGGTTCTGCTGGACCATCGAAAGATTGGGTAGGTGAGCGGAGGAAGGTGGAGGGACGGCGCAGGTGGAACATAGGTGGATCCGATGTCCGAACACGAAGAAGATGCCCAGTAGCGCAGCGGCATACACACGCTGTGGTCGGTCATCGAGGCGGAAGGGGAGCACAACTGATGGGCGTGCTCGAGAATTGTGTCGTGGCTTTTCTGCAAGATTGCAAGGCGTAAGCACAAATCTAATTTCGAGTAAGGCGGACAAAAATGGAACGGCACATACCTTGTCCCATGCGAACTCCTTTTATCTGGGAGAATCTTCGACATGTAATCCAGCAACAACTCGCAATGCCTTCGCATACCAGATGATCACCCTCTCCCCGCGCTCTCTGCAACCTCAACTCACGTATCCAGCGTATCCTCTATCTCCATGGTATTAGAGGGCGGGGAGGGAAGGATGAAGGCAAACGTGGGCCATGAACCAGGTCGATGGTGGGGTTGGGAAACGCAGAGATAGAGGTAGGAAAGCAGATTGACGTGCAGCCCTGTGATGGTTGTTTCAGAGTTGTAGTTTATTATGATGGTCCGACGACCATTTTGTCCGTGATGCTAATACAGTTAGAGGTGGAGGAGGTACTAATACATAATTTGGGCGGAGTGAGATCGACACATTGAGAACGCAGTAGCACTTGTGACAGCAGCGGGTCGTCTGCCTTCTCCTTCGCCTTGAACTCAAATTTCTCCGCGGCACCACCCGCCATGTCCTCGGTGCCCACATCTGCGCTCCCGCTCTCATACCTCGCAAAGACATCATCCCAGTCATCCGGCCTTCCAAGTTCATCCGCCATCGCCTCCTCGATCGTCAGGATTGAGTACGAGAACCGCTTGATGCTCGCGTTGTCCCGATCCTTCTGCCCTACGCCATCTTCCTCTGCGTCATCGTGTACACCATCCGCTGACCGCCAGACTTGCACCTCTAGGAACACATCTATCAGCAGTGCCCCCATCCGCCCCTTGTTCGAGCACCGGCTCTCCCTCCATGCGTGTCTCTCCTTCTTCGCGCGCTCTCCTTGTCTGCATCATCTCCACCCGCATTTATTTCCTTCTCCCGTCCCTCCCACTCCCTGCGCCCATCTCTCTTACTGTCTCCAGCCCCTGCCAATTTCACTTCACACCCGCTCTCTTGCCCGAATGTGCCGAGTTACCCAAATACGCAGACGAAGAAGATACCTGCGACGTATGCGAATTCGTCGACGTCATCGACAGTGGCCTTAAACTCGAGCCGGAAGACAGCACCAAGCTGGTCTACATGTCGCGTAGAACGCGAATTAGACAGGGGGTTCCTTGTCGGCGGTTGTGTCGGCATTGGCGTTGGGGTTATTCAGGTTGACATTGGAGGTGGAGGTGATAATAGGGGATGGAGCCAGCATAGGGACCAAAGGTCCAACCGACGATACCCTGGACCCAACACGCATAGATGGGTGGGTGGGTGGGTGGGTGGCGATTTTATGGTCCCAATATAGGAACTCGCCAATCCGTCGACGGTATGACAGACCTGTCAAACTGTCATACCTCGACGGGACCCCCAGCTCATGGAGAAGACGGCAACCGCTACGTAGAAGGAGGCCCGAGTCCGAGAAACATGCCGCTGTTTTTATTCGCATTGTTGGCGTTGAAGTAGGAGTTGGAGCGGGTCCCGGTAAGTAGAAAGGATGTAAACCCGGTGTTGTGGTGCTGGTGTGCTGCTAGCTAGCTCAACCAACGATTCTCGAGCAGAAATATACAGATAAGGGTATGGGCGAAGGAGGATATATCTAGAAAATCAGAGCAACAATAATTAAAAAAATAAAAACGCACCGTTGCGTTTACCCCCCTCACAAATTCCAATCTGTTTTCATCTCATCTCCTCCTGTCCCGAGTCACGAAGCACACACCGAGTCCTGTGGAAGGTTTGTATATTAAACGGTCATATCAAGGTGAGATGCGCACCTTTTGTCTTGACCCGACACTTCCATAATGGAGGAAGTGTGTCATACGGAGAGTGAGTTAGACAGGAACGCGACATGACGCGGTTGGCCTGTATGTAAAGCTGTATATAGCCTATCAGATAGCTATCGTACAGAATTTGAAAGGAAATACGCACCATGAAGCTCTGTTGACGGTGCTACTCTGGAAAATTTGGTGAGACCCAGCGTACACGAGTTCGAAACCCCATATATGCTAATCATGACGTCCCTATAGGAGCCATAAGCACGGGAGAAGGTTTGGTCGATCATAGCAGATCATAGCGCACCAAATCAGCGGAATCAGAGCAGATTTAAAGTCAGTCAGGGGCGTTCCGCATCGGGACTTTCAACAACCATAGTCTTTCAGATTATAAACATTCTCAGATAGCACGTCTGGTTACTTAGTTTATAGCCAGAAAGATTTAAAATCCTGGTAGGAACTCGGCAAGAAATTTTCAGAGAAGAGCTTCTGATAACCTCACCCGACCCCTCCATTAATTTAATGGCTCAAGAAATACAAGACAATTCTATTCACCTTCATATCGACCCTCAAGGTATGTCCATACCTTCTTAGAACGTACTCACGCCCTCAAAACATGATAAATGGTACCGAAGGCATCACATATCTGTACGAAACCTGCATCTCACCTACCAAATCGTCAACTTCAATGATAATAAACCCATGTTAACCGCGTCATCATGATATCCCCGGACACAATAATAATGTCTTGAAAAATCACTGTACCAACAATCCTAGAAGAAAAAGACTAGGGTGATCAGTGAGTTTAGATTGTGTCAGAGAAAGGGAAAGACGCTTCGAGCCTGTATAAGAGCGCGGGGGATTGGAATCATGAGCCTTGTGCTGTCATTTAGTGAATGGTTCCGAAGCTGCATGGGTAGGTCGAGGATGTTAGTATCCAATTACGATGGCCTCCGAACAAGACGAGGGATGTTGAATATCAGCGTGAATATGAACATTGTAAAGAAAAGTGGGGGCAAGAGAAGGCAGATGATGGAGAAGAAGAAATAGAAAGGATAGAAAGAAAGGCGACGCACTATTCGACCATAGGTGAGTATCGTGTATATATTAGATGGCTGTTCAACGAGCTCATGATAAGTTTCATGCAAATGCAAACATCAAAAAAAAAAAAGGAAAGTGACTTACGTTCATGGCTTATCTCGTTCTCTTTCTCGTTCTCGTTCTTCCGGTCAACGCGTATCACGAAGCCTCCCTTGCTTCTCCGCTTCTGCCGCATCATCTCGAGCTCGAGCTTGAGCGCAGATGCCTGACGCTGCAGCTGCATACCTCATTGAACGTACGCGCTGCAGTCCGACGCTACGCGCGTGCGCACAGGCGGCTGCTGCTCCGCGACGATCTTCGCATAAATCGTCTCCAACATCGAATCATCCTCAAGCCCATCGAGCATGTATGAGTCCATATCAACGTCCATATCTATACTCCAGAGCGAGCGCGCATGCACCGACGGCAGGATGACATCCGAAAGCGTCAACGGTTTCGAATACGCAGCAGTATCCCTGGGCTTCGATAAGGAGGAAAACGATGATTCAGAGAGCGGAAGCCCGCCAAACCTGAACGGCGTATTCAGCTCACCTTCCGACGTGTCTGATGTGCGGGATGAAGTCGACGACGCAAGTTTCCGCTTAACAACGGGCGAAAGACCGTCGCTGCTACTCATGATCTCAGCGGCTTGAAGTAACGATGGTGCCTTGGCGTCGGCGATTCTAGAAGCTGAAGCGGAGAACATATCGAAGTGCGATTTCGTGTCTTGAGAGTGTACATCCTCATCGACGATGCCGACGCGGCCCTGGGTGTTCGTATTCATGATGTTCGTGTTCGTGTTGAGGCTGAGAAGACTCTCCACACTCGCCACCCACCACGTCGAGACACACAGGCAACGCCGGTACAGGCCGCACCCCCATCCCCAAAAACCACCCCAAAGTCATACCGCAAATCAACCTTCGCAGGCGTCCTAAACGCATTCTCCAATTGCTCTACAGAACTTCTCCGGTCCGACCCGCCCGACTCGTTCAGCTGCGTGAGCTCGCCTGTGAAGTAGGGGGTTTCTTCGTGCCGTCGTCCTCTGAATCGGAGGAGGAAGGGTGGATGTCGATGTCAACGTCGAAGTGGTTGTTCGCGTCAACGAGTTCGGCGCGGAATACGAGCAGGGAGGGAAGTGCCAGCCGCGACCGCGTGGCTTCCATGACCGTCCCGATCTCCATGTCCATGTCCGGGTCGTTGTCAACATAACTCTCATCCCCCTCCCTCTCCTTATCCGCGCCCTCCTCCTCATCCGCATTCACTCCCGCAGCAGCCAAAATACACCTCAGCGCATCCAGCGCATCCGAGTCCTCATCGTGATTCATGGACACGTCCGACCCGCTCATCATGCCCGAGGGCCCGAGCATGCGGCATGTCGTGCGGAAGATCGGGATGTTGTACTCCATTTGCGTTTGCTGCTCCTGGTCTCGGTCTTGGTCTCTTCGTTGTGAGCGGCTGCATGAGAACGCTCCTCGTTGTTGGTGTGGGCGTTGGCGCAGGAAAGGCTGTTCTTGATCTGGCTCCCATAGCTGCTCTGTCCACCTTTGCTCAACCTACTAGCACGGCTCGTACTCAAAGTTTACGTGCGCGTTTTTGGGGGACGCAGACGCGGACGGCCTGCGAAGCGTCTCATATTCCTGTGTGCGCCAGAACACAGGCGTCAACGGCCCCACGAACTCATCCGACGCGCGCATACGCCCCCTCCGCGCGCGATTGCGAATCCGAACCGGAGGTCAGCGATGACGGTGCGGGCAGATGCAGAAGCCCGTTGACAACGTCGATCTTCGCCTCCGGGGATGCATTCTGATGCTCCAGCTTCGTTCTCACACCCACCATCAACCGTGCAGGGCACAGTGACTGCAACACGACCTCCGGCTCAGGCTCCAGCGCAGGTGTCATCGTCCTCTTATGGCCGCGTCTGAAAATGCCCGTCCTCACTGAGGGCGGCGTCGGTATGAGGGAAGCAGCAGCAGTGTTCTTGATGCGGAGCAAAGATGAGGGGGAGGAGATATGCACGGGCTTTTCCTTGACGGGAAAGACCCCTTTAAGGAGTATGGCCCACGGCGCGATCTGCCTTGCAATGAGAGATGCGTTGGCTTGGTTCCCTATGGCTGCTGTCGTTGCTTTCATAGAGAATGCGGATGTCGGTATCCTTACTGATGGCGCAGGTGGCGTGACTGTGGTAGGAGCATGGACGATGTCGTTGGCAGATTTAGCCAAATATCCACGCGACTGCATATAGAGGTCTCGTAGCCGCAGAGTTCTTGACGACGCTCTTTGCACTGAGCAGGCTCTTCACCGTCAACTTGCTCTTCGTCGTCGTAGCCGTTGGGCTCCCGTTATCAAGTAATCTAGCTTTCTCGAGCATCGACACAGGTGTGGGCCAAGGGAATATGGACGCGAACAGACGCAGGGGCATCATATCAGGCGTGCTTGGCGTGGCCTGTAGATCGAGGTTATTGATGAGCATCGCGGATCGTTTTATTGAGGCATCGAGAATGGCCAGAGCGTCTGTTTCAAGAATTAAATAAATAAATGCGCGAGAATAATTGAACACGAACCTTGCCCAGCATCTGTTCCGAGAGCGGGAGTGCACGGGCTTTCTTGACCGGCGTTGCATCCATCTCTGCCGTTTCCTTTTCCTTGAGCCCAAACCCCTCCTTGGCATTACATACCCACCATTTCCTCGGAGCCCACATCCCCCTCTGCGCTCCTGCTCATATACCCCGCAACGACATCATCCCAGTCATCCGGCCTTTTATGCTCATTAGCCATCGCCTCCTCGATCATCAGGATTGGGTACGAGAACCATGAGAACCGATCATCCTTCGCCTCCTTACACTTCTTCTCCTCCTTAGACACACCCCTATATCGCCTCCATCCCCAGGAGCAGGAGCGCGCATACCCTTCAACTGCGCCCAACTCCCCATCCTAGCTAATGACCGCACACTCTTGATCGCGCTGCCCCCGTGCGTTGACATTTTCGCCACTACCAAAGGCCCCAGTCAAGTTCAGCGTGCCTGACCTCGAACGCGTTCCATTATAGGAGTAAGCGGAAATCATGGTCGCCACCGAGCCCGCGCGTTCCCGTTGCAAAGCCGCCAACCTTCACCCAGCCTCCATATTCTCCTAATCTTCCTCGGTGGCCATGGGCGCGAGCTTGGATGGTGCGATGGGTCGCATGGATGTGGCCGTGGCGATGGCGCTAGAGCTAGAACTAGGTAGGTGTGCGTTCGAGTGGGAGGTGCAGGTAAATGCGGAAGAGGAAGTGAATGCGGAGGCGGGTGTGGTGGACATGAGCGCATGCGGGATTGCGAGCCTTGGGCTTGGGCTTGAGTTTTGGGAAAGAATGGGTCTGGAGCTGTGAAGAATGGAGTGTATGTGAGCACGCATACACGATGACCGAGAGGACACGAATAAGACGACAACAGGGAAAAGACATGAATAAAAAGATCAAGAAAACGGTGAAAGCGACTTACATTTATGACTTATCTTGTTATCCTTCTTCCCCCTCCCAATCTTCGTCCACCACTTCTCCTTCTCCTTCTCCTCCGTCTTCCCTTTTGCCTACCCTAACCCCTCCTTGCCCCTCCCACCCTTCAAATCCCCACCCTTCCTGTCCATCCTCATCACATTTGTAACCTCTGAATCTCCCATCGCCCCTCTCATACCCGCACCTCACCCAATCCCATCCACCGCCACTCTCGACTTCTTCACCAGCACAATCTCGCCAATATCCGGGGCGGCATGGCTCGGGTTCATGTATATCTCGATGACTCCTTTGCCCCCTGTTGCATGAGTGTATGCGGGCGAAGAAGGAGGGAGAGATAAGACCGAACTCGGACAGCCCGACCGGGTGCGAGACGTCAGACAGATCCTTCGCGCATTCCTCGGACATGTAGCCGCGCGTGCAGCCGAGCCCCATCCCCATGCTGAGTATGCTGATGCTGAGCTTTGCTTTCTTGGAGACGAGCTTGCTCTGCGCCTTCGCACCGCTGGTGTTGGTGCCCCCGAGCGCTGCCGCTGTCGTGGTCTTAGACGCAATCACCGACGGCGAGTGCCCATGCACACGCAAAGCCAAAGCCAAAGCCAAAGCCAAAGCCAAAGCCAAAGCCAAAGCCAACGGCGGCGCAGGAGCGACCACATACCACGACTCCTCCAGCACCAGCGCAAATGACGCGCAAATGGACGCCTACGAAGAGGGAGGCGGAGAGGCCGCTCGCGGAGGGCGCGACAATGATGAGACGGATGGAGGGGGCAGCGAGAAGGTGCATGGCGGTCTTCTTGGGGGTTGCATGTTTGCCGATGAGGAGGACGATGAGGAAAGAAGTGGAATCCAGCTGCGCATCTTTGTCTGCGTCTTCGCCTTCGTGAGTTGTCTCGCGTTAAATGTCAGAAATGTTCTTGTTCGGTTCTTGTTCTTATTGAAAGTCGCAGATCGCAAATGAGTAACGCATGGTCATGTCAAAATGTAAGCTGTTTCTTTGTTGTATAGCCGAAATTATAGTTATCGTAGCCTCGTCAATTCGGAACCGGGTCAGTCGATAGGCCGTAAAAGACTCGCGCAGAGCGTTAATTGTTGTTGGTGGTGTTCTTGTTTACGGATAATATGAATAGAAACTCTATCCGCACATCCAAGTTAAGTCAGCACCAGCGCCAACATCAACATTCCTACGTAGAACCCCCCACACACACCTTAACAATGCACTCTAACTGCGTCCAAGAACACTTCCCGTCCGTGCCACCCCGCTTCCACACAGACACGGAGTCGCTGGCAGCACAGACAGTATCCTTCTTTGTCGTCATCTGTCGAATCACCAAAGACCTTTGCGAGGGAGTAGCGTAGAGGGAACTCGGAAGAGAACAAAGAAAGAAAACCCCACGCCCTTGCTGAGGAAAGTGCAAACCGAATATCACGTGACTGTGCTTGTCCGGGACTATAATTAGGGAAGCAGGGGTAAACAAAAGCGTAGTCCAATGACCCGCCGTCGCGAGTTGCTTGAGGGACTTAATTTCGCGTCGCGTTTGAGCCGCGTCGTTCAAGGCCATTCACGCATCATACGGAGGAGGCGGCGTTTATGAGCACACTAAAAAATATTATGAAGTAAAGTAAGCAGCCTCTAACGAACACATTTCTATTCGTCGTTTTTCCAGTATAATCTTTAACTGCCTCACACTGTAGCACCTATGTCGAACCCGTATTCAGGTATTCATCAATCAGAGGGATTCGAGAAAACGAAGTCAAAGGTAATTTCTACGAATAAACTGCCGCTACTGGCAAAATTTAGCAGCAGATAGACAGATCTTAAGCACCTCTGAATCTGGTAACCTTTATCTTGCACCAATGTAGTATACATTCCAATTGTCACAGATATTTGAGTCTATAGACGTTAGAGTATTTACAAACACTCAGAATATTATGCCAGACTCCATCAGACCCACTACATTATGGCAACTGCTGGAGGAGGCGACCAAGGTATTCCCCCGTTGTTGATAAGTAACTTAGCGGGAAGATTTTCAGAACAAGAGCACGGCCACTCTGTGAGAACGATTCTGATGTGAGGGCTCACTCAATGGGACGCGCTTCAAGCCAGTAGGTACGCAATATTCCAAATCAGAACTTGGGAAACGAGATCATACTTATTGCACGCGACAAGTAAAAAATACAGGACAGATCTATTTATCTATTAATTACCTTTTCCAAGGCCCTGTTATGTGTATCCCCATTCTCGTCGTCCAGAAGCTTCAGCCAGGATGGCCAACTGACGAACACTCATTCTGAGCGTTTCCAGAAAGCCTTTCATCCACTGTATATATTGCCACGCCAAGAGATGAGCAATGGAAGCCATTCATAACCATTACTGAGGAGCAGTAGTTGCAAATAAAATTGAGAAGCAGATGAGTATACCTCGGAATCATCAGCGATGTTCAACACAACATGCATACCAACAGCCGTTTGTCGCACCTTCATTTTTATTCGCCCTAAATCGGGTACCAGACTGCGTTGAATACAATGTCAATTATATCCAGTTCTTATTGTGGCAAAGCTGGGAGAACTGCTGACCTCCGTAGAATATATGGCATAAGAAACTAAGACAACCCCATTCGTCTTCAGAACTTGATATAATCCTTTTCTAAGTTGAATCTACCCAATTATAATATATATCTTCCATTAAACTCGATCTTCTATTTATAATTTTACGTATGACTTCGGTTTTATCGCTAAGCCATTCTATAGGACGACAGCTATCCAGACTTCGGCGATGATTGGAAAGAGGTTTGTACCAACATAGGGCTTCCATTTTTCCAGTTAATATTATAAATGCAATCTGTAGAAATTTCCCGCAGTGTAGAATCTTTGGGGAACCTACAGTTCGAGTGAGTAAACCAGTGCATAATGTTCAACTCTACTAAACATATGGGTATATCTCATTCTGCTATGAGATTTAAGTCCTTCCATTCTCTATCCTCTCAAGATATGATTTAACTGCAGCCCGGGCAGATCTCCGTGGTTTCTCCAATAACGAATATCTAAAGTTAAGGTAGTCGTTATTGCACATGATTCTAGCTTGGCGTGCATAGGCAATCAACTCTTCTGAGTAACCTGATTTGTCAAGGAGTAGTGGAAGCATTATAATGGCCCAGGCATAGGCATTAAAAGTGGTGCCCGTATTAAACCTATACCATCGCATGTGATGAAATTCCGCGTCCACGAAGGCTCCCCTTTCCCGCGTTGTCAACAAATTTTTGAAAGCGATGGTTGGTGTGGTACATTTTGTATGCAGTGTTGTTCATTCGAGTCCCATGATAATGACAAGATCGGCCGAATCTAGTCGTGTCGACAGCGTATGGAAATTTGAATGTTGATATATAGTACAGAGCAAAACATGCAGCACTGGTGTGAACACTGGGGGTGTCGGCTGGTTGCTGGTTTGAGATGATCCAATCTTGTAAAATGTTACGAAGGTGTTTACAAAGAACAGGATGATTATTCGTTAGGGTATTAAGATCGGATCCTAACAGCGCTGTACGGCTTGTATTTCCCAAAATTTGTCGCCAAAAATGGTGCTGCAATACTCATAAGGCAGCAAATGCTGATTTGTAATTGAGGCCAGCAGGAAGCAGGTGTGAGAGTGCGGAGGAAATTGACCAAGCTGAGCTTTGATGAGTTGTTCAAGTGCGACTATCTCGTCAGTGTAAAATAGAGAAACCGTCGAATCAGCCCAAATCTGGCGAGGTGGTCAGATTTCATTTTTTGCAAAAGAAGACACATACAGCGCTGAGGGAATCAAGGTATTCGAAATATCCCCTAAAAAAATCTGCATTATAATAACCTTTTACTCCAAGGGTAGCATGGCAGCGGCTGAGAGTTAGACAGAGAGTATTTTGGAGGAGCTGCGGACTTGGTTTAGCAAGAGGGCAGTGATGAAAAAATGTATAAAGATAGGCCAGGGTCCATTCATTCGGTCTATTTTATATGCAATTAGAACGTAGAAGTTCAAATGTACGAGAACATAATAAGGAGACATACTCGTGAACGGATGGCAAGACAAATTGGATTGCAATGCAGGAAGCTCTGTCATATGAGCAAGGCATAACTCCGCATAATACGTGTGCATTTCGAGACGGTCGAGAAAAAATCTTTGGATCGTGACTGGTCGAGTAGATAATCTTTCAATGATGCATGTAATATGCGAACGGTTAACCCCGCTGCACCATCGGGATCATCGGTATAGTTTTCAACTGAAATAAGGGAGCCGAGGTTCTGCATTAGAAGTTGAACATCTCCAGGAGCAAGCGAAAGGAAGGCTTCTATAAACGCCACTGAATTGTCATAATATGTAGGGTGAAGGACGACGAATCCAATGATCTGCAATACTAGATCCACATCTTCAACCCCCATCAGAATGTGCCGGTACAGCGCATCGAGCTCTGCGAACGGATTATCACCCGCCTTTGGCAATTGTATACCAAGAACGATTTCAAGACGATGAGTTGGTCGATGACGCGGGGATGCGACATACTTCACCACAGTCGATGCATAGATAAATTGGCCGGAGGACTTTTGTACGAGTGTATCGAGCAAATCTGTAGCAGGCCAGTCAATTGGGATGTAAGAGTGTAGGCGATGTTGAGTTCTGATCTCGTTAAATTTATCTGCCAAGAAATATCGAATATCCTCTTCAGACTGATAGTCGTTATCCAATGCGATTCTTGCCAACGTAGAGAATAGTTTCCTATCGAAGGATGAAGAGATATCGATCTCTGGGCGACTGGCTATGAGGATTTTCAGAGGTAGTTCCCGACTATCCAGAAGGCTGAAGGAGAGATTGACAATTCTGGCTTGAACTTGTGGATCGTCGCATTCATCAAGACCGTCAATAATGACGACGATGTGGTTGTTGGTTGAAAATCCGGAATGAACAAGTTCAAGGAGAGGTTCTCGGATAAGGGTCTTGAATTGTGCCTCAAGTGACCGTGTGGTAATCAGGGGATCCTTCTCGAATGCCAGGCTAAGTCGTTCTCGGAACACCAGGGGAAGCTTGACCGCGAGCTGATATGCTAGTGTGATGACCAGAAGCTTGGCCGTCCCTCGTTGGGGATCATACCGCCAGAAGAAGAAACTGGCGAGGACGAAGTGCTGGCCGTCCAGAATCTCGGCAATGGTCTGTGCAATCGCGGATTTCCCTGCGCCAGCTGCTCCGTACAGCCACATAATGAAAGCCTCTCGCGTGTCTTCGTTGAGTCCACTGATCCAGTCCGTAATCCTCTTGATAATTGCAACTCGTGTGTTGTGATGACATTTTGGTGGATCGAATCGCTCGCCTGAGTCGTGAAATGCTCCATGGGCGACGTGTTCCTGCAGCCGCTCAAATCCGCCTATCGTCAATGCTTATCAACATCGTGTATCTCCCAATCCACAAGAACGATTACCTACCTTTAGCACTTTGATATTGGTTAGTGATCACGGTATTGAATGTGCCGGTATCGATACTGAAGTTTCTCGCTCCGTGGAAGTACTGTGACATTATACGAAATCGCAAGGTTCGACGAGGAGCAACAGCTGTTGTTGGTGAGAAAGTTGGGAAAGGGCAAAGATTGATAGGACGCCGTTATATTGGCGTCTAAATTTAGCTAGCACCGCCTTTCAAGTACCAGGTCGTTTAATACCGGTGAGACAACACTGGTTTTCATTGTAAAATAGACTGACAGATCCTTGTTCTCGGCAGCGAGGGGTAGCATAGCCCCTGTACTTGCATTTGGTGAGATCATTCGAAGATGGTCAGCACAGGCTCGTTGGGTTGTGAAATGGACTTCGTGCGCTTGATTTTGTCGCTGAAGCGTTGAAGGTAGAACGACACTTGGTCTAGTAACAGTGCGTAAAAAATTCTCTTTAAAATACCCAATCCATTATTCCACAACCTTCTACTAGTATGGATATTGCCTGAGCAGGATTATGTAGATATTTACATTCCAGCACTTAATGTAACGTCTTGAAGACGGATCAGACTTTACACCCGCTCATCCCAGTGATACCTACAATCAAAGATCTACCATAAATCTCACAGTGGATGTTCAAGAACAGGGTGGAAAACTTTCATGACTACAAGTGAAACTATGACAGACGTATACTACAGCTCACCGCAGCATTCAGAGAGTATAATAGTATGGGCAAGTACGTAAACCCACTAGCAGTGACACGCTGATGCAGTGGTACTGAACGTCATAAGCGATGACCCATGAGAGATGATACTGCCGCTGCATGGACCATCATACGTCGAAGGGAGAGGAGAAAAGCCGAACCGATAGCACTACTTGCTGCTGGTTCATTGATCAGCGGGGCCGGATTGGGCCGGAGACAGCGCACATCCACCAGTAGTGTGTGTATTTGGTGCTGCTGGACCTTCGAATGATTGGGTAGATGGGCGGAGGAAGGCAGAGGGGTGGTGCAAGTGGAATAGAGGTGAATTTAATGTCCGAACACGACGAATATGCCCAGTAGCGCAGCGGCATACACGCGCTGTGGTCGGTCATCGGGGCGGAAGGGGAGCACAACTGATGGGCGTGCTCGAGAATTGTGTCATGGCTTTTCTGCAAGATTGCAAGGCGGAGAAAAATAGAACGGCACATACCTTGTCTCATGCGAACTCCTTTATCTGGGAGAATCTTCGACATGTAGTTCAGCAATAACTCGCAATGCCTTCGCATACCAAATGATCACCCTCGCCCCCGCGCTCTCTGCAACCCCAACTCACGTATCTAGTGTATCCTCTATCTCCATGGTCTTAGTGGGCCGGGAGGGAGGGATGAAGGCAAATGTGAACCATGAACCAGGTCGATGGTGGGCTTGGGAAAGACAGATAGAGGTAGGAAAGCAGATCAACCTGTAGCGCTGTGATAATAGTTCTAGAGTGGTAGCTTATCATGATGACCCGACGACCATTTTGTCCATGATGCCGACACAGTTAGAGGTGGAGGAGGCACTCCTTCTCCTTGAACCAAAACTCCTCCGCGGCACCACCCGCCATGTCCTCGGAGCCCACATCTGCGCTCCCGCTCTCATATCTTGCAATGTCATCATACCAGTCATCCGGCCTTTCATATGTTCATGTTCATCCGCCGTCGCCTCCTCGATCGTCAGGATTGGGTACGAGAACTGCTTGATGCTTGCGCTGTCCCGACCCTTCTACCCTGTGTCACCTTCCTCTGCGTCATCATGTGCACCATCCACTGATCGCCAGACCTGCACCTTGAGGAACACATCTATCTCCAATGCCCTCCTTTTCCTTCTCCCGTCCCTCCCGCTCCCTGCGCCCATCTCTCTCACTGTCTCCAGCCCCTGCCAATCTCACCTCACACCTGCTCTCGAGCCCAAATGTCCTGAGTTACCCGAATCCGCAGACGAAGAAGATCCCTGCGACGTATGCAAATTTGTCGACGTCATCGACAGCGGCCTTACACTCGAGCCGTTGATGAGCACCGCAGCTCTCTGGCCCCGGAATTTGCGATTTTTACAACTTCAGAAAACTCCGCACCTCTGACGACATATCGAGCAGCTTCTGCAGGCTTCGCACATTTCCCCTTAGCTTTGCACCTGTTTCCTCAACTCCGCACCTCTTTGGACCTTATTCCACCTTATTCCCTTACCTTCTATATTCGTTCTCAGCTGTTTACAAAGCTTTTGCACCTATTTCAACATTCCGAACCTCTGATCATCCCCTCCTTCAGTATACATTGCTCCGACAGCTTCGTACCTTGCAGAACCTCATTGAACCTCGCCGAACCTCTTCACACCTCATCATTATTGATCATCCGGCCCGTTCTATGCCTCAGAATATCAGTTTTCACTTTGTGCACCTTGTACCTATTCAGGTTCACTGCAGATCATCTTCCTTGGTCACATGCCAATCTCTCAGTTTCCAAGTTTGTACAATGTCCAGATCAGCTGCAAGGCTATGCTATACATATCCTACACTCCATTGACGCTCAAGATAGGAATCTGTGACTCATTCAAGCATTTAGCATGTTTGCGAGGAAGGTCTGGAGTATCAGCAAGGCTTTTCTATAGGTTCTATCATGTTCTTTACCTTTTTCATTGATCATCTTCGCATTTTCAGAGTACCTTGTGATATTGTCTATGGTTTGCGGACATTTATTCATCTTCATTCTTAGTTTCTTTTGTTTCATGATCACCACCGCTTTTGATTCTTTATGCAGATGTTTATATTTTTCATTCAGTTCTTTGTGTGTCGCTATTGCACCTCCTTATTTGTAGCAGACTATGCCTTTATTCAGTATTCAATATTCATAGTATAAAAGCTTGTATTGTATCTACATTAAGAAGAAGAGAAGCTTTTCCAACCCTCAGATATTGTTCTCGCACCTTCGCGAACTTGTTCTCGCATCTCTGCACCTTGTTTATACCGCTTTGCATCTTGTTCTCAAACGTCGCACCTCGTCATACATCACTGCACCTCACTACACCTAGTCAGTTCCATCTGGTATAGCTCCTAGAACCCTGTCTCGCACCCTCAGAGCCTCAAGACGACTTCCCTCTGCATTCCACACCTTCGAAGTCTTAGGTCCCCCCCATCGTTCTTCAGTTTATTATAGGTTTTTGTTTTTGTTTTGTGCACGGCAGAGCAGTCATCTGGTGTCATCACCGTAAGACAACACCAAGCTGGTATGCATGTCACATAGAATGTGAATTAGACGGGGGATTCATTGTCAGCAATTGTGTTGGCATTGGCGTTGGTGTTATTTAGGTTGACATTGGAGGTGGAGGTGATAATAGGGGACGGAGCCAGCCTAGGAACCGAAGGTCCAACCGATGATTCCCCAGAACCAATGCGCATAGATGGAGAAGACGAAAACCGCTGCGTAGAAGGAAGCCCCCGTCCGAGCAACATGCCGCTATTTTTCTTTGCATTTTTGGCATTGGTGATGGAGTTGGAGCAGGTCCCGGTAAGTAGAAAGGATGCAAACCCAGTGTTGTGATGCTGGTGTGCTGCTAACTAGCTCAACCAACAATTCTCAAGCAGAAATATACAGATAAGAGTATGGGCAAGGATATATCGAGCAAATCAAAGCTGCTGCAACCATTTGGGGTACATGGCAACAACATGGGGCAGAGTCGGCATCGTGCTAGATCATCGCACCAGATAGTCGAGACACGGGACTCACTATCGACGATCACGACAACCAGAGGACAGACATTGTCGGTGTTTAGTGCGCATCTGTGTCGTATCAGACAGTGGCAAAACAATTTAAAAAATAAAAACGCACTTTTGCATTTACCCCCCCTCAAAAATTCCAATCTGTTTTCATCTCATCTCCTCCTGTCCTGAGTCACAAGGCACACACCGAGTCCTACGGAAGGTTTGTATATTAAACAGTCATATCAAGGTGAGATGCGCACCTTTGTCTTGACCCAACACTTCCATAATGGAGGAAATGTGTCATATGGAGAGTGAGTTAGACAGGAACGCTGACATGACGCTGGTTGGCCTGTACGTTTTGAGGGCGTGAGTAGGTTCTAAGATGGTATGAATGTACCTTGAGGGTTGATATTAAGCTGAATAGAATAGTCTTGTATTTCTTGAGCCATTAAGTTAATGGAGGGGTCGGGTGAGGTTATCAGAAGCTCTTCTCTGAAAATGTCTTGCCGAGTTCCTACCGGTGAAAGGGTGTAAACCATTCTGAGCTTACAATTCATAGTGAGATACAGAGGCCCTTATTTTTGCGATTGTTATCTGTAATAAACTAGTACATTATACTAGTGAAGGGTAGGAGATACGCCAGACTATTAGGCTTTGAGGCTTTACTTCCTAGTGGGCCAACAAGAGTAATAGACCTTACAAACTAACTAAGGTGTAGTGTGGCCTATTAATCAGTGCTACGAATCAAAGACTACCTTTAGTTTCCTACACAGCTATCAAAGCAACCCTAACCGAGCGTCCAAAGCGATCGCCTGCTCCATTGATCATACTATTAGTCCCATGCAAAGAAGAAACCCTTAAGAAATGACCTTGGCTCTTACAAGGGGTAACACCCACCAGTGTCTTACCAAGCGATCACCAAGTGATGAAAACCTTATTAATTAGCAAAAGCAATCACCGTGTCCAGGCCTCACAAAGGCTGTTCACTAAATTAAGGCGATCAACCGCTCGGGGATCAGGCATCACTGTGCCACACGGGTGATCGCCCCACGGACTGAATGTATTGGCAATTGAAATCTTGTGTACAACTCAGCATATGGCGGTCTACTAGATCCGACTATAAAAACTTGTAATTTGCAATGCAGCCAACATGAGTGAGCGATGATGACGCCCTGACGACTGCTCTGCCGTGCACAAAACAAAAACAAAACCTATAATAAACTGAAGAACGATGGGGGGACCTAAGACTCAAAGGTGTGGAATGCAGAGGGAAGTCGTCTTGAGGCTCTGAGGGTGCGAGACGGGGTTCTAGGAGCTATACCAGATGGAACTGACTAGGTGTAGTGAGGTGCAGTGATGTATGACGAGGTGCGACATTTGAGAACAAGATGCAAAGCGGTATAAACAAGGTGCAGAGATGCGAGAACAAGTTCGCGAAGGTGCGAGAACAATATCTGAGGGTTGGAAAAGCTTCTCTTCTTCTTAATGTAGATACAATACAAGCTTTTATACTATGAATATTGAATACTGAATAAAGGCATAGTCTGCTACAAATAAGGAGGTGCAATAGCGACACACAAAGAACTGAATGAAAAATATAAACATCTGCATAAAGAATCAAAAGCGGTGGTGATCATGAAACAAAAGAAACTAAGAATGAAGATGAATAAATGTCCGCAAACCATAGACAATATCACAAGGTACTCTGAAAATGCGAAGATGATCAATGAAAAAGGTAAAGAACATGATAGAACCTATAGAAAAGCCTTGCTGATACTCCAGACCTTCCTCGCAAACATGCTAAATGCTTGAATGAGTCACAGATTCCTATCTTGAGCGTCAATGGAGTGTAGGATATGTATAGCATAGCCTTGCAGCTGATCTGGACATTGTACAAACTTGGAAACTGAGAGATTGGCATGTGACCAAGGAAGATGATCTGCAGTGAACCTGAATAGGTACAAGGTGCACAAAGTGAAAACTGATATTCTGAGGCATAGAACGGGCCGGATGATCAATAATGATGAGGTGCGAAGAGGTTCGGCAAGATTCGATGAGGTTCTGCCAGGTGTGAAGCTGTCGGAACAATGTATGCTGAAGGAGGGGATGATCGGAGGTTCGGAATGTTGAAATAAGTGCAAAAGCTTTGTAAACAGCTGAGAACGAATATAGAAGGTAAGGGAATAAGGTGGAATAAGGTCCAAAGAGGTGCGGAGTTGAGGAAACAGGTGCAAAGCTAAGGGAAATGTGCGAAGCCTGTGGAAGCTGCTGGATATGTCGTCAGAGGTGCGGAGTATTTTGAAGCTGTAAAAATCGCAAATTCCGGGGCCAGAGAGCTGCGGTGCTCATCAGCGATTGCCCAGCCAGCGATCGCCACACGATACTAGAGGTAACTTGCCTCATGATAAGGGTGCCTGCTGTTCCAGGGGTCCTAAACCAATAGCAACTGTGCTGGGGAACCTTGGGAAGATTTCCTAGGAAATATACCCCTAAGCAATCTAGTCCCAACATGCCTTAGCCGCAAGCCATCTGATAAAATAAGTTGGGTGATCGCTACCCAAGAAGGCACTGCCGCATGGACAACCATGTTATCTTCAAATAAGCGCCGTAGCCCAGGCAAACTAGTACTTTCCACTATTATAATTGGTGCAGCAAAGGCTAGGCAGCACGCGGTCCATTTCCTTCCTTTTCTCTTAGTCTCTTTCAATTATCACAAGCCAAAGTATCTATTTAGTCTATAAAAACAGCCCTGTATCTTAGAATAGGAACCAAGTAATTTACACCCCAGATTTGATATCAGAATTTACTCTGAATAAGAATTCTAGTGTTAACACTTGAGGACTAGTGATTTGTGTGATAAGAGATCGAACACTGCAGTTCACCTTAAGCAATTAGGCGCTACCTGGTTTCGTGAGCGATCGCCATTGTGATATTCAACGTCAGGTCTATTAGACTTGATAAGCAGGCTTTTATAAGTCATCCGTGGACTGCCCTGGGGATTGTTAAGTACGGATTGGAACCCTATACGACTAGCGATTGAGGGACAACTGTCAGAGAACTCCGACTGTTCAGGACGTTGCCTATAGTAAGACTGCCCTGGGGATTATTAAGTATGGGTGGGAACCCTATAAAGGCTAGTGATCGCTCATAGTAACTAGAGACGACTGTCAGAGAAATCTGACTGTTTTCAGGATGTTGCCTATAGTAAACTAAGGACTGTGGACTAGTGTGCCCAGTTGCTTATAGGAACCAAGGATCTACTACGTGTTAATATGGGTGATTGCTTATAGTGTTTGATAAAGTTTGAGTTTGGGTTTTATAAAGAGAAACTGTTAAGTGTCCCGTGTACACTCGCCCCCAAAAGCAATCCCCCTGATATTGGTGATCGCCCTGATATAGAGAGATCACCCTTACTATTCAAGTGCCTTGTGTGTACTAGCCTGTAAAAGCATTCTCTAGCTACTAGTGATCACCCCAGAGCGATCATCTAAGTCTGTACTCTGCTAAACTAGTTATTGTAATAAGCCTTACAAGCTTACCCTCCCAGATCGAACTGATCAATATAAATATTTGATTGGGTGTTGTGTATTGGGCAATTACAAAGTCACCCGCACTAAACATCTCACCGGGATCGTGAAATCTTTTGGGCTATAAACCAAGTAACTAGATGTGCTATCTGAGGATGTTTATATTCTGAAAGACTATTGTCATTGACACTGCTGGCGCCGACTGCTGTATGTCTGACATCAGCGATTTATATACATAACTTATGTAATAATTGATGTAAGTATGACATATAGCATTTATGTTTAGAAATAATACAGATATCAGACATATATTGTGTTTGGTGGCTGTATGTTAAACAAACACTATTTCTGTTTCTAAGCTGTAAGTAAATAAAATACAAAATAGACAGAATTTGTTTTCTTTGGCTGTTTGTCAAAGATACAGAATAGCTGCATATAATTACTGTATGTTTTACATACAGATATGGTGTATATAATTGCTATATGTTATACAAACATAACTTGTCTAAATAAAACTTACAGTTAAAGAACAGAACTTCTGTTAGTAAAACAAACAGAATTTGTGTATGTAATTACTGTATGTTGAACTTACACCAAAACATACAGTATTTGACTGGCTCAGGTATGTTTTGGTGTAAGTTCAACATACAGTAATTACATACACAAATTCTGTTTGTTTTACTAACAGAAGTTCTGTTCTTTAACTGTAAGTTTTATTTAGACAAGTTATGTTTGTATAACATACAGCAATTATATACACCATATCTGTATGTAAAACATACAGTAATTATATGCAGCTATTCTGTATCTTTGACAAACAGCCAAAGAAACAAATTCTGTTTATTTTGTATTTTATTTACTTACAGCTTAGAAACAGAAATAGTGTTTGTTTAACATACAGCCACCAAACACAATATATGTCTGATATCTGTATTATTTCTAAACATAACTGACGTATACTATACATACATCAATTATTACATAGGTCATGTATATAAATTGCTGTATGTCCGACATACAGCGATCAGCGCCAGCAGTGTGAAAGTCCCGGAACGCCCCTGACTGACCCTGAATCTGAGTTTGAGTCTGCGCCGACTCCGCTGATTTGGTGTGCTATGATCGACCAAACCTTCTCCCGTGCTTATAGCTCCTATAGGGACGTCAGGATCAATATATACGGGGTTTCGAACTCGTGTACGCTTTTCTGCTTCTGCTGCATCAACTCGATCCCGAGTGCAGACGCCTGACGCTGCAGCTGCATACCCCCTTGAACGTGCGCGTGCGCGCTAAAGTGCGACGCCACGTGCCGGCGCGCAGACGGCGGCTGCTCCGCGATGATCTTCGTATAAATCGACTTGAACACCGAATCATCTTCAGGGTCAAGGAGTAGGTACGAGTGCATATCAACGTCCATATCTATCCCCGAGAGCGATCGCGCATGCGCAGGCCGCAGGATGATGTCCAACAGTCAGCGGTTTCTCATGCACAGCGCAGCATCCTTGGGCTTCGACACAGAGGAAGGCGACCATTCGGCGCGCGGTCCTGGAAGCCCGCCGAACGTGAACGACGTGTTCAGCTCGCCCTCCGACGTGTCCGAGGTGCGGGATGAAGTCGACGACACGAGTCTGCGCTTAACAATGGGCGAAAGGCCGTCGCTGCTACTCATAATCTCGGCGGCTTGAAGTAACGATGGTGCCTTGACGTCAGCGATTCTAGAAGCCGAGGTGGAGAACATATTGAAGTGCGATTTCGTGTCTTAAGAGTGTAAATCCTGATCGACGACGCCCATGCCGCTCTGGGTGTTGCTGTTCATGATGTTCGTGTTCGTACAGAGGCTGGGGAGCAGGACGTCCACGAGTTGCGATCCCGAGTCCGTGAACTCATCGAATCCACAGGATCTGCTTTCAACATCCCCATCGTCTCCACCTGCACTCATACCCTCTTCCGCTTCCTCTTTCTCACCCTCCTGCTGCACACCACCACTCTCATCACACTCTGGTCTTTGTCCTCATTGTGGAGCATGCGCTGGAACACAGGCGTTAGCAACCCCGCGAACTCATCCGACCTGTGCATACTCCCCTTCCCACTCTCACCCGATTGCGAGTCTGAGCCGAAGATCAGTGACAACATCGCACAGGGGTGCAAAAGCTCACCGACGACATCGATCATCGTCTCCGAAGAGGCATTCTGATGCACTTGTTTCGCTCTCACATCCACCCTTGACCGCGCATGGCACAGCGGCTGCAGCACGACTTTGGGCTCGGGATCGGGCGCAGGCGTCATCGTCCTCTTATGGTGGGGCCTGAAAATGCCCATGCCTGCTGAGGGCGGCGTTGGTACGAGGGAAGCAGCAGCAGCCGTAATAGCGTTCTTGATGTGGAGCAAAGATGAGGGGGAGGATATATGCGCAGGCTTCTCTTTGATAAACGAGAGCACTTTCATCAGCGTGCCCCACAGCGCAATCCGCTTCACGATGAGCGATGCGCTGGCTTGATTCCCGATGGTTGCTGCTGTTGCTTTCGTAGAGGATGCGGATGCGGATGAGGATATCCCCACTGATGGAGTAGGCGCGACTGTAATGGGAGCATGAACACTGTTATTGGCAATTTTAGCCAAATATCCACGGGACTGCGCGTAGGGTCTCAGCAAGCTGATCGACAACGCGCTCATCTGCCTGACCAAATCCGGCCTCGTAGCCGCGGAGTTCTTGATGACCCTCTTTGCACTGAGCGAGCTCTTCACCACCAACTTGCTCTTCGTCGTCGTAGCCGTCGGACTCGCGTTATTGAGTACTTTGGCTTTCTCGAGCGTCGACACAGGTGTGGGCGAAGGGAAGATGGACGCGGACGGACGCAGGGCATCATATCAGGCGTGCTTAGCATAGCCTGTAGATCGAGGTTATTAATGAGCATCGCGAGATCGTTTGTCGTGGCATCAAGGATGGACAGAACGCCTGTTTCAAATGAAATAATAAAATAATAAAATAGAAGTGAACACGAACCTTCACTGGCGTCGCATCCACCCCAGCCTTCTCCTTCGCCTTGCACCCTAACTCCTCCGCGGTACCACCCGCCATGTCCTCGGAGCCCACATCTGCGCTCCCGCTCTCATACCCCGCAATGACATCATGCCACTCATCCTGCCTTCTATGGCCCATCCGCCGCCGCCTCCTCGATCGTCAGGATCCGGTACAAGAACCGACCGTCCTTCGCGTCCTTCGCCTTCTTACACTTCTTCTTACCCCTTCTTCTCCTCCTTAGACACACTCCTATATTGCCTCCATCTTCAGGGAGCAGGAGCAGGCATACCCTTCAACTGCATCCAACTCCCCATCCCAGCCAACAACCGCACACTCTTAATCACGCCGTGCGCGATCGAGCCGACCCCTGTCCCTGTGCGTTGACATTTTTGTCACTGCCAAGGGCCTCAGGCGGCGCGAGCATCCCGCCTATAGTTGAGCTCAGCGTGCGCAAACTCGAATGCGGTCCATTATAGAAGTCAGTCGAATTCATAGTCGCCGCCGAGCCCGCGCGTTCCCATTGCCAAACCAACGATCTTCGCTTAGCCTCCATATTCCCCTCGTCTTCCTCGGCGGGCATGGGCACGATCTTGGATGGTATGGGGGTTGCGTAGCGGCAGCCATGACTGTAGCGCTAGAGCTTAAGCTAGGTAGGTATACGTTTGCGTCGGAAGTGGAGGCAAGTGGGGAAGAGGAGATGAATACGGATGCGGGCGCGGTGAACATGGGCATATGTAGAATTGCCAGCCTTGGGCTTGAGATTGAGCTTTGGGGAAGAACGGGTCTGGAGCTGTGAAGGATGGAGTGTATGTGAGTGCGCATACACGATGACCGAGAAGACAAGAACAAGACGACGACCAGACAAAGACACAAAGAAAAGAAAGAAGGAAGAAGAGAAAAGTAAGAGGAAAGAGGAAAAACACGCACTCTTCGAACGTGGGCGAGAATTGTGTACGCATTCGACGGCCTTTAAACGAGAAGATGAGTTTAAATTCCTTGCAAGACCAAGAAAATAGTGAAAGTGACTTACGTTTATGACTTATCTTGTTCTCCATCTCCTTCTTATCGTTCGAATCTTCCCTCCTTGCCCAATTGTCGTCCAACACTTCTTTTTTCTCTTTCTCGCCCCGTCTTCCCTTTCACCTGCCCTAACCTCTCCTTTCCCTGCCCCTCCTTCAAAACCCCACCCTCCTTGCCCACCTTCATCACATGCGTAACCTCCCCCATCCGCACCCCATCCAGCGCCACCCTCGACTTCTTCACCAGCACAATCTCACCGATATCTGGGTCCACATGGGTCGAGTCCACACAGATATCGAAGCTGCCTTGCCCGCCCGTCGCATACGCATACGTGCACGACGTGTCATTAACGAGACCGGACTTGGAGAGCCCGACGCGGCGCACGACGTCCGGTAGATCCTTCGCGTATTCCCGGGACTTCCGATCGCGCATGCAGTCGAGCGCCATCCCCACGCTGAACTTCCTGCGCGTTTCCGCGCTGCTCGTGCTGGTGTTCCCCCGAGTGCTGCCGCTGTCGCGGTCTGGGGCGCAATCAACGAGGGCGAGTGCCTCATGCACAGGCAGGGGGAGCAGGCGTGGGGGCACGCACCGCCGTATTTAACGGCTCCTCCAGCGCCCGAGCAAACGAAATAGACCCAGACCCAGACGACACATCTGGAGCGGAGATGCCCATCACGGAGGGTGTGGCAGTGATAAGCTAGATGGAGGGGGATGCGCGCGGTGGTGGCGGCGTGCTGCGTTGATGTAGTCGTGGAAATGTTGACGGTGATGTTTCTGTGTTGTAGTCTCGTCAATTTGGCACAATGTCAATAAGGCCGTAAAAGACTCGTGCAGCGCGTTGATTGTCCGTGGTGGTGTTCGTGTTTACTGATAATACGAATAATAGCCCTATCCACACATTCGAGTCAAGAAAAGTCAGCACCAGCGCCCACATCGACACCCCTATGCACCTTGACAATCCACTCCTCTAACTGCGTCCAAGAACTCTTACCGTCCGTCCCAATGACCGACTCCCGCTCAACACAGACACAGAGTCACCAGCAGCACACGGAGTATTCTGCTTCATCGCCGTCGGTCGAGTCATCAGAGACCAATGAGAGGGAGTAGCAGAGAGGGAACTGGGAAGAGAACAAAGAAAGACAACCGCACGCCCTTTCTGAGGAAAGTGTAAAACGAGGACCACGTGACCAAGCCTGTCGGCCCCAAGAGGCAGGAGTATAAACTGTATAATTAGGGAAGCGAGGGTAAACGAAAGCAGAGTCAAATAACGCGTCGTGTTCAACTTGGCAACTTGGTATCGCGACTCGCTTGAGGGATTTGAGTTTCGCGTCGCATTTGAGGTGCGTCAATCGAGTTCATTCACGCGTCACTTACTAAAAAAAAAAAGAATACGAAGTAAAGTAAGCAGTCTCCAACGAGCACATTCTTATTCTTCGTCTTTCCAGCACAGTTTCATTTGCCCTACACCACAGCACCTGTGTTAAACCTGTGTTCAGGAGGAATCTGGGAAACCTAAATCAAGGGTAATTTCTAATTATAAACCGTCACTGCCAGCGACATTTAGCAACAGCTTGGGCAACTCTGGTAGGCACTATCCTCTCTAATGTAGTATACATTCCCATAGATGTTCAACTCGATAGAGGGTGGAGGATGTACAAACGTCCATAATATCATGCCAAGACCCATCGGATCTCACTACATTGCTGCAACTACTGGCAAGGCATTCCTCGGTCGTTGATAAGTAAATTGGCGGGAAGCACGTCGGCACAAGAGCGTAGCCACTCAGTGCAAACAATTCTGATATGAGGGCTCACTCACTCGGACGAGCTTCAAGCTAGTAAGTACGCAATACTCCACCTGAGACCTCGACAAAATAGATCATATTGCGCACGATAAGTAAAACATCATACAGGACATATCTATCCATGTTTTGATTACCCTTTCTACAAAGTGTATGACGGTATGTCCTCATTCCCGTCGTCCACGGCCCTCAACCAGGATGACTAACTGACGAAAGTTCATTCTGCACCTTTCCAGCATGTCTCTCATCCACTGTATATATTGTCATGCCAAGAGGTGAGTAACGGAAGCCATTCATAATCATCACTGATGAGCCGCAGTTGCAAACGACATTGAGAAGCAGATAAATAGATCTCGAGAACCACGAGCGGTATCCAGACCCAAGACAATTCCATTCATCTTCAGAACTTGGTGTACTTGTTTCCTACGTTGAATCTATCTGATTATAATATTTATCGTCCATTCGACTAAACTATCCATCGATAATTCCATGTATGATTTTGTTTTTATTGCTAGGCTGCTGTGCAGCCTCTATCCGGATGTTGGTGATGATTGGAAGAGGTTCTGTGACATCCACAGGGCTTCCATCTGTGCAGTCAATATTATAAATGTTGCTCAAACCCTACTGTAAGAGTTGCCAGCAGTGTAGAGTCCGTGGGGAACTTAACATGTCGAGGTAATGAACCAGTATATACTGTGAAACCCTAGTACATATATGAGTATATCTCGTCCTGCTATGTGATCAAGTCCGTCCATCCTCTACTCTCCTGAGATATGCTTTGACCGCAGCTTGGGCGGATCTCTGTTCATGCTCCAGTGATGAATATATGCGGTTGAGGTAGCCATGATTGCGCATGATTCTGGCATGGCGTGCATAGATAATCAATTCTTCTGAATAATTTGATTTGTCAAAGATTAGCGGAAGCATCTGAATGGCCCACAAATAGGCATAAAAAGCATCGCCCGTATTGAACAGATACCATCGCATGGGAGAAAATTGCGCGTCCACGAAGGCTCCCTCTTGGACAAAATGGCGAAAGTGATCGTTGGTGTAATACGTTTTGTATGCAGTATTGACGGACCGTCGGTACCAATGTGATTGCGCAGGACTATTCATTCGAGTCCGATGATAATGACAAGATCGCCCGAATCTAGTTGTGTCGACAGCGTATGGGAATTTGCATGTTGATATATAACGCAGTGCGAAAAATGCAGCACTGGTGTAAATACTGGGGGTGTCGGCTGGCTGCTGGCTTGAAATAATCGAATTTTGTAGAGCATCATGAAGGTGTTTACGAAGAACATGCTGCCCAGACATTAGGTAACGCAGACTGTGTCCTAACTGGGCTATATGCCTTGGACTTTTCAAATTTTGTCCTGTAGAAAGGTCAAGACCCCAATAAACCTGTGATTCTTGATTCATAATCGAGGCCAGAAGGAAGCAGATGTGAGAATGTCGAGGACATGGACCAAGCTGAGATTTAATGAGTTGTTCAAGTGCGACTATTTCATCAGTGTAAAATTGAGAAATCGCCGAATCAGCCCAAATCTGGCAAGGTGGTCAGATTCGTTCTTTGGCAAAAGAAGACACATACTGCACTGAGGGATTCGAGGTAGCTGAAATATTCCTTGGAAAAACTTGTATTATAATGACCTTTTACTCCGAGGATAGAATGGCAGCGACTGAGAGTTAGACAGAGGGTATTTTGGAGGAGCTGTGGATTTATTTTAGCAAGAGGGCAGTGATGGAAGAAATGTGTAAAGATAGGCCAGTGTCGGTTCACTGTGTCAATTTTTATGCAATCAGAACACAGAGCCCCAATGTATTAGAACGTAAGGTAACATACCTATGAATGGATGGAGAGGCGAGTTATATTCCAATGAAGGAAGCTCCGTGATGTGTGCAAGGCATAACTCGGCATAACGCGTGTGCATTTTGAGACGATCAAGAAAAAATCTTTGGATCGTGACTGGTCGAGGAGATAATCTTTCAATGATGCATGTAATATGCGAACGGTTAACACTGCACCATCAGGATGATCAGGATAGTTTTCGACTGAGATAAGGGAGCCGACGTTCTGCATTAGAAGTTGAATATCTCCAGGAAAGAGAGAAAGGAAGGCTTCTATAAATGCCACTGAATCGTAATAATAGCTCGGAGGGTGGAAAACGACGAAGCCAATGATCTGCAATATTAGATGAACATCTTCAACCCCCGTCAGGATATGTTGGTACAGTGCGTCAAGCTCTGCGAAAGGACTATCACCTGCCTGTGGCGGGTTTATACCAAGAACAACGTCAAGGCGATGCGTTGGTCGATGACGCACGGATGCGACATACTTCACCACAGTCGATGCATAGATAAACTGACCGGAGGACTTTCGTACGAGTATATCGAGCGAATCTTCTGCGGGCCAGCCAATCGGGATGTAAGAGCGAAGGGGATGCCGAGTTTTGATCTCGTTAAATTTATCTGCAAGGAAATGTCGAATATCCTCCTCGGATTGATAGTCGTTATCCAATGCGATTCTCGCCAGCGTGAAAAATGGTTTTGTATCGAAAGATGAGGAGATATCGATCTCTGGGCGACTGGCTATGAGAATCTTCAAAGGTAAGTCCCGACTATGCAGAAGGCCGAAGGAGACATCAATAATTCTGGCTTGAACTTTTGGATCATCGCATTCGTCAAGACCATCTATGATGACGACGATGTTGTTGTTGGTTGAAAATCCGGAATGAAGAAGTTCAAGGAGAGGCTCTCGGACGAGGGTCATGAACTGTGCCTCAAGAGATCTTGTAACAATCAGGGGGTCTTTCTCGAATGTAAGCGCGACTCGTTCCCGGAACACCTGAGGAAGCTTTGCCGCGAGCTGATACGCCAGGGTTGTTACAAGCCACTTAGCTACTCCTCGTTGTGGGTCATTTCTTGAGAAGAAAAAAACTGGCGAGGACGAAGTGCTGGCCTTGCAAAATCTCCGCTATAGTCTGCGCAATTGCGGATTTCCCTGCGCCAGCCGCTCCGTACAGCCACATAATCAGAGCCTCTCGGGTGTCTTTTGTTGAGCCCATTGATCCAGTCCATGATCCTCTTGATAATCGCGACTCGTGTGTTGTGATGACATTTTGGAGGATCGAAGCGTTCGCCCGAGTCGTGAAATGCTCCATGGGCAACGTGTTCCTGCAGCCGCTCAAATCCGCCTATCGTCGATGCTGATCAACATTATGTATCTCCCAATCCGCAGGAATGAGTACCTACTTTTAGGACTTTGATATTGGTAGGTCACGGTGTTGAATGTGCCGGTATCGATAGTGACGTTTCTCGATCCATGGAAGTACTGTGACATTATACGAGATTGCAAGGTTCGACGAAGAGCAACAGATGTTATTGATGAGAAAGCTAGGAAAGAGCAAGGATTGATAGGATGCTGTTATATTGGCGTCTAAATTTAGCTAGCACCGCCTTGCAAGTACAAGGTCATTTAATATCAGTGAACAAACATATGTTATCATTGCAAAATGGGCTGACAGACCCTTTTATCAGCGGCGAAGAGATAATATAGCCCCTGCACTTGCACATCATGGGATCGTTCAAAGATGGTGTGTACTGGCTCGTTGGGTTGTGAAATGGAGTTACTGCGCTTGATTTTGTCGCTGAGTGTCGAACGTTGAACGACGCTAGGTCTAGTAACAGTGAGTAAAACAGTCTTTTAAATTACCCAATCCATTGTTCCACAACCTTGTACTAGTGTGCATATTGTCTGAGCAGGATTATGTAGACATTTAAATTTCAGGACTTAATATACTGTCTTGAAGAGGAATCAGACATTCTACTCGGTCAACCCAGTGATACTTACAACCAAACATCAAGCATACATCTCACAGTGGATGTTCAAAACAGGGGAAAAACTTTCATGACCACAAGTAAAACTATAACAGATATATACAATGTCAGTGACACGCTGGTGCAGTGGTGCTGAACGTCATTCAGAGGAAAGGGAGGCCGAGGCCAATGAGCGATGATTCATGCTGCCGCTGTCTGGAGCATCATAGGTCGAGGGGAGGGAAGAAAGCTAAACTAGTAGCACTACTTTCTGCTGGTTCATTGAACAGCGGGCTGGATGGGACCGGAGACAGAGCATGTCCCTTCTCCTTCTACTTGCCCGCCTTCATCATATTCATGACCTCCCCAATAGGCCCTCCCGCACCCGCACTCCATCCAGCGTAACCCGCGGCTTCGTCTTCACCAGTACAATCTCGCCGATGTACAGGTCCACATGGCTCGCATCCACGTATATCTCGACGCCTCCTTTACCCCTCTGGCATACGTGTATGCGGCCAAGGAGGAAGGAAAGATAAGACCGGACTAATGATCCGTCAAAAACACCAACAAGACGTGAAGAATGCGTAAACGTGAAAGATACGCGAAGAAGTGTGAAGCAGGCAGTCGTGTACAAGGACATATCGTAGGACGTGAAGGTTCAAACATAAAAACAGCGGGGCGATCATACGGAGTGATAGATGTAGAGTAGGGGGGAGTAGCGGCATATTTTGAGAGACATAGTGATGCAAGCATACTAGAGTAGAGTGGGTATTTGGCCCTGCAGAGGAGAACATAGACATCGTCGTCAACACCGGAATTCACTGATTCGAGAATGACTCTCAGATTCGAATAAGCCGTTTGGTCGGAGCGGGAACAGGAGGTCTGTTGGAAGATGCAGGAGTGCGGTGTCCAGCAGTTGGTCTGCCCTCAAGGTCGGCGTCGGGTGAGCCTCAGATTTCTGCAGAGCTAGAACAAGAAAGAAAATGTTAGCGAATCTTTCATAGAAACACAAGCAAAACAAAACCGGCGGGAAAGTAGAACGACGGTCTCTCATCATGAAACTCGAAGCCCCGCCTGACCTCCTCGAACGATCTGAAGCCCTCGAAGCTGATCCCCGACGTCAGGCGCGACGTCGCCTTGTAAATGCTTCTCCGCTTCGACTGCATTATCTCGACCCAGAGTGCAGACGCCTGACGCTGTAGCTGCATACCTTGTTGAACGTGTACGCTGAAGTCCGACGCCACACGCGGGCACACAGGCTGCTGCTGCTCCACGACGGTCTTCGTATAAATTGACTTCAACACCGAGTCATCTTCAAGCCCATCGAGCATGTACGGGTCCATATCCATATCAAAGCACATGTCTATGCCCGAGAGCGAGTACGCATGCGTAGGCGGCGGGATGATGTCCGACAGCGTCTGTGGTTTCGCATGCGCAGCAGCATCCTTGGGCTTCGACACAGGGGAAGACGACGATTTGGCCCGCGGTTCAGGAAGCCCGCCGAACCTGAATGAGGTGTTCAGCTCGCCTTCTGACATGTCCAAGGCGCGGGACGACGTTGACGACACGAAATTGGGTTTGCTTACAACGGGCAAAGGCCGTGGCCGCTGTTGCTACTGCTGGTGATCTCGGCGGCTTGAAGCGACGACGGCGGTAGCTTAATGTTGACGATCGGAGAAGTCGAGGTCGAGGCGGAGAATATGTCTAATTGCAATTTGTTGGTGTCTTGCGAATGCACCTCGTCGATACGGCTCTTGGTGTTCGTGTTCGTGTTCGTGTTCATATTGAGGCTGGGGAACTAGACGTCTACGAGTTGCGATCCAGAGTCTGAGAACCCATCGAATCCAGAGAAGCTGCTTTCAACATCTCCATTGCCTCCACCTGCACGCACGCCCTCTTTTCCTTCCTCCCTCCTCCTCCTGCTGCACACCGGACGCGAGGGCGCAGCTTCCATGACCGTCCCGATCTCCACATCCATGTCCGGGTCGTCGACATAGCTCTCGTCCCCTCCACACCCACAGCACATCCAGATCCAGCAGTCAAAATACACATCAGCTCATCCGGCACATTCAAGTCCTCATCCTGATACATGGAGACATTGGACCCGCCCATGGTGCCCGAGAGCCGAGCCCTTTCATGAGCGTGGCCCACGGCGCGATCTGCTTCGTGATGACTGATCCGTTCGCTTGGTTCCGGATGGCTGCTGCTGTTGCTTTTGTAGAGGATGCGGATAAGGATGAGAATATCCCAACTGGTGGCGCAGGCACGACTGTGATGGGAACATAAATAGTGTTATTGGCAGATTTAGCCAAATATCCATGCTACTGCACATAGGGCCTTAACGAGCTAATCGACGAAGTGTTCATCTGCCTGAACGGATCCGGCCTCGTAGCCGCGGAGTTCTTGACGACGCTCTTTGCACCGAGCAGGCTGTCTGCGACAAACTTGTTCTTCTTCACTGTAGCCGTCGGGCTCCCGCTATCGAGTGCCTTGGCTTTCTCGAGCGTCAATACGGGCATGGGAAAGGGGACATGGACGCGGACAGACGCAGGGGCGTCATATCAGCTGTGCTGGGCGTAGCTTGTGAATCGATATTGTTGATGAGCCTATCGCGAGATCAATCGTTGCGGCGTCAAGAATGGATAAAACGCCTATTTTAAAAAAATAAAATAACATAATTCACAAATATTAGAAGGAAGAAAAAGCGAACCTTATTCGTCCTTGTACAGCTTTGGCCTGCTCCTACCCAACAAACTCGTCCGCGGTACCACCCGCCATCTCCGCGGAGCCCACATCCCTTGAGCACTCCCGCTCTCATACCCCGCAATGACATCATCCCAGTCATCCGGCCTTCCACGTCAACGCGCCAATCGACTGCCCTTCGCCTTCTTTTGTTCCTCTTTCTCTTTCTTGCCGTCCTTCTTCTTGCCGTCCTTCTTCTTGCCGTCCTTCTTCTTGCCGTCCCTCTTCTTCTTGTCGTCCTCCTTCGCCTTCCCCTCCGCACCATCCTTCGCCTTCTTTCTTTTCTCCTTCGCCTTCCCCTCCGTCTCCTTCCCCTGCTTATCTATCCCTTCTCTATCCACATCCACACCATGCTCAACACCAGGATCAGGTGCAGACACAAACATACGCTTCAACTGCGCCCAACACCCCATCCCAGCCAACGACCACACACTCCTAATCGCGTGCAGTGCGATCGAGTATTTCACCCACAGTTGAGCTCAGTGTGCCCGATCTTAAACGCGGTCCATTATAGGGGTAACCAGATATCATAGTCGCCACCGAGCCCGCGTGTTCCCATTGCAAAACCAGTGACATTTGCTAGCCTCCATATTCTCCTCATCTTCTTCGGTGGGCATTGGGTAGCTATGCGTTCGAGTTGGAGGTGGAGGTAAATGCGGAAGAGGAAGTGAATGCGTATGCGGCGTGATGGACATGGACGCATGCGGGATTGCGAGCCTTGGGCTTGGGCTTGGGTTTGCGGAAGAATGGATCTGGAGCTGTGAAGAACGGAGTGTGTGTGAGCACGCATACACGATGACCGAGAGGACACGAATAAGACGACAACAGGGAAACACACGAATAAAAGAAGAAAAAAACGTACTCTTCGAACGTGGACGAGCATTGTGTATGTATTCGATAGCTGGTAAAAGAGACGAAGATAAGTCTAAAAGCCCATCCAAGATCCAGGAAACACTGAAAATGACCTGCATTTAGGACTTATCTTGTTCTTCGAGTCCTTCCTCCCCACCCAATTGTCGTCCACCACTTGCCCTCCTTCTATTCCGTCTTCCCTTTCACCTGCCGCAACCCCTCCTTGCCTCGCCCTTCCTCCTTATCTCTGCCCGCCTTCATCACGTTCATGACCTCTCCCATCGCCCCTCCCGCACCCAACCCAACCCCATCCAGAGCCACCCTCGACTTCGTCTTCACCAGCACAATCCCGCCAGTATCCAGGTCCACATGGCTCGAATCAACGTAGATCTCGAAGCCCCTGTCCCACCCATCGCATTACGCATACATGCACGACGCGTCCTTAATGCGAGCGGACTCGGACAACCTGACGCGGCACTCGACATCGTATAGATCCTTTGCGCGTTCCTCGGACATGCGGTCGCGCGTGGATTCGAGCCCCATCCCTATGATGAGGATGCTGCGCTCCGATTTCTGGGGGACGAGCTTCTTAGTGCTTTCACACTGACACCCGCACTCACGCTGGGATCTCCGAGCGCCTTGGTTTTAGGCGCAACGAACGACGGCGAGTGCCCATGCCCGTGCACAGGCAGGGCGCATGCGTGGGGGCAGGCACCACCGCATCCAATGACACCTCTAGCGCCCACGCAAACAAAATGGACCCGGACCCGGACGACCCCTCTTCAGAGGAGAGACCCGTCGCGCAGGGCGTGGCGGTGATAAGCTGGATGGAGGGAATACGCGCGGTGGTGTTGGTGTGTGGCGTTGATGTCGTTGCTGATGGTTGGGCAGCGAGGAGGTGCGTGGGTGTCTTCTGCTGTCGGTTGGATGTTTGTTGATGATGCGGAGGAGGAAGAGGGTGCGGGAGGCTTGGAAAGCAGTGGGATGGAACTGCGCATCTTCGCTGTCTTCGTCTTCGTGAGTTGTCGTGTAAATTGTCAAAATATGTTGTTGTTGAAAGCAACGTCGTGAGTAAGTAACGTGTGGTCGTTTCTGAATATATGGTTTGTTGTATAGAACGAATTCGGAGTCGTGAAAATCTTGACGGTGATGTTCGTCAGTTGTGGTCTCGTCAATTCGGAACCGTCTCAATAGGCCGTAAAAGACTCATGCAGCCAGTTAACTGTTGGTGGTGGTGTGCTCGTCTACGGATAATAGGAATCGTAATTCTGTCCACCCATACAAGTCAAGTCAAGTCGGAACCAGTGCCCACATCAACACCTACGCACCTTGAAAACGCACTCGTCTAACTGGGTCCAATAATATTTACAGTCCGACCCACTGACCGACTCCCGCTTCCATACAGACCCGGTCGCTGTCTGCACACAGACTATTCTCCCTTGTCATCGTCGGTCGAGTTGCCAGAGACCTTTTCGATAGAGTAGTAGAGAGGGAACTGGGAAGAGCATAAAGAAAGACAACCCGACGCCCTTGCCGAGGAAATGAAAACCGAATACCACGTGACCGTGCATGTCCGGGACTATAATTAAGGAAGCGGGGTAGACTCGCTAGCCAGTCACGCTCGCAAGCTCTAGTCACATATCATCACACACGAGCACATGATCAGGCAGGAGCGAGCTTGCGAGCGGACTGGGCTGACTCGGGCCCTTTTTGGTGATAGCTGTTTTCCCCGCCATTTCATACCTCGTCACTTAGTCGAAAAAGCGGCCACAACTCAAAAAAGTGCTCAAATTGGGTATACATAAAGTGGTTTTTTTAATATTTAAACTTGAATAGCATGGGTTGAAAATTTTTTTTTTGAAATCTTGAACATGGGCCTGTCAACGATGACGAAGTCAACGACATTTTGAAAAAAGTTATATACCCTAATCGATTTAAAATCAAAAATAGACAATTATTGTATACTCAATTTTCGAACTTTTTTTGAACTCGAGACACATTTTCACCAAGTACAGGTGTATGAATTTGGCGGGCTCCGCCAAAAAGTGCCCGAGACAACCCAGCCGGCTTCAGCGAGTTGTCGAGTTCACTCTCACAAACCACGTGCACTTTAGTAACAGCACGTGTCGCTGAAGCTGGATGGGGACGAGCCTAGAAGCGGGGTAGGCTCGTCCCCATCCGGCTTCGCGACACGTGCTATCACTAAAGTGCACGTGGTTTGTGAGAGTGAACTTCGACAACTCGTAGCCGGCTGGTCCATCTCGGGCCACTTTTGGCGGAGCCTGCCAAATCTTGTTGTGCTTACTTGATGAAAAGCGTCTTGAAGTCAGAAAAAAGTGTTAAAAGTATATATATATAAAGTTATTTATATTGAATTTTAAGTTGATTTCAGTATATAACTTTTTTTCAAAAATTTGCGATGGACTGGGTTGTTGTTGACAGGCCCGTCGCTGAGAGCTCCATGTCAAACGTCAAAACCACGCCCATCGCCAAAACGACATCCTTATTCGACATCAAAAGCATCTTCTCCCTCACTATCCTCACTCAGAGTCCCCATCCAAACTTGCTCATACAGTTGCTCCAGCGTTGTCAGCACCATCTCAGACAGCACCTACAGCACCTCGTACACGACAAACATGAGAAAAAGCCTGAATGGAGTTTGCACCAACACTGTATGATGACTTCTAGTCGTCATTTAGTAATACCCCAAAGTAGCTACACCGCAGTACAGTCAATATTTACCAAGTTTTGAAAAAAATCACCCTTTTAGAAACTATTTCATTTGATCCAAAATGCAAAAAAATGGTATTATGTATACCCGATTTGAGCACTTTTTTTTTGAGGTGTGGCCACCTTTTTGTGAAGTCAACACATCAAGATTGGGGGGGGGGGGGGGGGGGGGAAATGGCCATCACCCAAAATGAGCCCGAGACGGCCCAGTCCGGCTCACGAGCTTATGGAAACACTGTCAAGCCTCCAAAGCCGTCACCAAACACATCGTGGCTGGCCATGCCATCTGATGTGTACATGCTTGGCAACGTTAGGACCTCGGTCAGTACTCTAAAAATGTAGTATGGGCACAGATGGCAATGGTGAGATGACGATGTAGTTGAATAAGGGATAGGTCTCCATGATAGAGCATAGATGTATGTATTAAGTAGATAGTTCTAATCTAGTTCATGGTGATTGATGTGATTTAAATAATTCTTTCCAACAATGCAAATATTTTCTATCTACCACTCGTCTTCCTCAACATTGTCATATTCATCATCAGTAAAATCAACCTCAACAACCTCAAAATCATCATCCTCGTCTTCCATTCTGTCAAGCTCTTTCTCAAGAGCTGTGTCTAAAACAGGGGAGAATTATTAGATCAATATTCAATGCCATGCTGAGCGAAGTACACACCAAGTCCCCTTCCATTATTTACACCGCCCATGTAGTAATTCCCATCTTTATCTGCGTGATTGAGTCCACCAAAAAGTTCTCTTCCATCCGGAGGCATGATCTTGTTGTCGTCTTGATTATTCCATAAGCTGAGAAATACCTGACACTCTTCCATGAACTCCACAGCTTGGTCAAGGTGTTCATGTTACAACAAGTCTTTTTCTTCTTTTCTTTCTCTTTTCCTTTCTTTTCTTTTCCTTTTCTTTGTCATCCTTCACATCATTGATACATCATTATATGTTCTGATGAACTTGCCTTCCATCATATCTATGAAACTCCATCATATCTCTGATGGACTTTCACTTCCATCTTTATGATACATCTTTTGATGAACATTTGATCTGTTTCCTCTATTCTTATATACATCTGCTGATGAACATTCAATCTTGTTTCAACTTGCTGTACAGTTCATAGTATTTATACTAGGAAGGATTCACTGTATTCTTTAGCTAGTTCTTGAGAATCCAACCTGCTTAACCTGCTCAACTCGAACTTGAACTTGTTCTTTAAACGATTGGTGGTTAGATTACGCACACTGCGTGATTCTAACTTGAGATCGTAACAGTTCAAATCTATAGATAAGCTCGCGGTATATGTCCCACACATTTTCCGAGTTCACCACTGGGCTTCCCATGCTCTCATAAAGAATTTGAGCATATTTTTTAAACTCGGGGGGGACAAGAAGGAAAACTGGATCTTCTGGTGGCGCAAACTCCTGCTGCACGTAATTGATTGCTGCTTGTTCAACGTGAATCTATAAGACATGTACAAATTAAATTCAGGACAATCAGTCAATATTTTATAAATGCATGCATTACCTTAAAGTCAAGAGCTCCATACCGATGTGGGTAGCTGTAAATATCATTTGGGACTCCATGTGGTAGAATCTTGTTGCGATCAGCATGTTTACGGCTGTTATTAATGCGGTCTGCCCATGCATCAAGCTCCTTTTGAAGAAAAGGAATAAATATCCAGCGAAAGACCAGACTAAGATGTATCTTTAGTCAATAGAACAAAAATATATATGGCACACAACTTACAGGTCAAGTGGGTGATTAATGTCATACCAGTCATTTACAACTCCAGCTTCTAAAAGATCTTCAAATCCTGGTGTGAATCTCCGACGCATCTGTGACCAAGAAATTTCTGGCTTGATATTCTTTTTCTTTTGCATCCAACAGTGCTGAATGGTTCCAGACAAACTTGGATCATGCCAATGACGTAGCACAGTATGTGTTTTAGCAATTCCATAATTCTTGGAGCCTGGATCACTTTGGGAAACAAGAGGCATGTCTACTACAATGTTAGTCACACATTAATCTGATAAATTGACACTTGACATACGTTTAAATGTCTCAATGAATTCTAGGTAATATGATAAAATAAGCTTTGGGTTGCTGTTTGTCCACCAGACTTTAACCCAATGTATCTGACCAGCAAATGGATCGACGCCAATGTGAAGAGCAAGTCCAAAGTGCTTCCATTTGTCATGCTGATCAACAGCTACAATATCATTTACACCTGCAGCCCAGAAACGGCGTCACTTCAGCCGCCAAGCCTTGCGCTCATGAACTAATTCAGGTTCATATACTTGGAAGTAGACAACCACAAGATTTCTAGTATATTGTGCAAGTAAATTAGGTGCAATGACAATAGAGCTTCAATAACTTGCCTTGGAACCTTCATGCCCATCTCATGAAATAGTAGAGATGTCATATCATGGGCCCCTGCCTTAGGGAACACGCTTTCGCAGGGCCACTACAGAATCATGAATTGATTCAACTGTGTGACCCTGTTGCCTAGTAGACAATAGACCCATCTGCTTGCAGATAGCTTTAAATGATGTCATTCTGTTTATATCACTAGCATGAGCGCCTACTTAGTAGACTAAGTAATAAAACAACATACCCAAGCCCATACACTTCTGTATCCATGTGTTCATTCTTGAGGAGCTGCAATATTTCAATGTCCGTTTTCCTCATTTTCCAGTAGTTGATGATATGATGGCAATGCTTTCGAGTGGTGCTATTGGCAGTCAATGTAAGCCCACAGTAATTGATCTGATGAATGAACAAACAGGACATACGAGGCGGCTTATGCTGATTTTGCTGAGGCATATCTGCATAGTCAATTGAGAAATTTATAATATTGAAGAAAGTCTCAATGCATATAGACTGCCCTCTTAAGTAGCCATTGTGTGCATGCTTTTGACTCAGTGACAAATATTCCTGAAACTGCCAGAACACAAAGTATTTAGATTGGAAATAGATTGGTAAGACCAAGTGTCTATGCTAGAATATACTTGGATATACTGGGAAGTCCAGTGACTTACAGTTTGGCTGGGCACCTACTGTGCTTACTCATGTTTCTCATTATTGACTCATTGCTTTAGTCACATTTATTTGTAGGATTACTTTACTTAGTATCTTCATAGAGCCTAGTAGAATATTCTAGTTGAATGGAAACCAGTTTAAATAGAGCCTTGACTGGGCTGTATATTTTATTCTACTCTACTCAACACTGCATACTATCATCAATCAAACACTTACACAGCACACTATGTCTTCTAATCTTTTAAAAATAGCAGCAGAGTTTACACAGGACTCTGTTGCAACTATTGCTTGTGCCTGTGAACAGCGAAGCTGCTCTAATATTATACAACCTGGCGAGAACCATTTCTATGTTAGTAATGAAGGTCGGCCAGATATTCCTGGACGCTACATATGTGGCTCCTGCATGAAACACTACTTGGGTAAACGGACAACTACTGCCCGAGTAGTGCAAACAGCTGCAGCAGCAGGTATGTGATATTTTGTATGATGTATTCAATAGTGTTGATTAAAATGGTCTTTTGTTTGCACTTTATGGTAACAGCACCTAGTGGACCACTCTCTGCACCTTCAATGCCTATACATCATGTCTCTGCCACTGAGGGTGCTGTGAACTTATCTGTGATTCGGGGAATGATAAATGAGTCACAACGTCAAGGTAAACTATCTTTTCTTGATAATCAATTGTAATTTATGCCCTTCTACAGGTGCACATACTCCTCAGGGATGTGTTACTGCTGTATCTCAGCAAGTTCCGACTGTTAGCAGTCCATCATTCTTTCAAAAATTCTTTGAACAAAAATCTATTCCACCATCTTCTTTGCCATCTGGACAATCTCATACTGGTTATACTCATGCACACATGAGATATCAAGATGAATGCCACCACTGGTCATCTTCAGCATATAAAATCCCTCCAGCCCCCGGTCTCTTCCTGGGGCAGTTTCTCGAGCACAAGTCAGAGATGAAGTACATATTCTGCTTCAGGTCTCCTATCAATTACTTAGTGGTAAAGTTGGAAACACGGTGGGTTAGTCTCTTGTTTAATAAATTACAAGAACTCAAATGTAAACAGATAATTCGGGAAGGAATGGCAGTGGAATATGAGATTTTTCCACCTGCTCTTTCTTTATTAATCAAAGAAAGCTTTCTCCCTCCTCTTCAAAAGCTGTTTGATGGATTTCCGTGGGATTTTTCAATGATGACAGTCCATGAAACAGGGAGCTGGCAAGATATCAGCAAAATGGATCCATTCACACCATATTTTCAAGGCCGATTTTTGAAGAAAAAACTGGTGCAAAGTCGGATGGTTCTCTTGTTTTTCACCACCCAAATCTCCCATTGAATTTTCTTTGGTAATTGACTGTGATCAATGGCTTTGTGCAGAGGACTACCCAAATCACCAAGATATTCATGCTAGGCATATTGAGTCAATATGCCCGGTTTGTATATTATTCATGTAGTCAGCAGCTAATACTGATTACTATTTTACTTGGTTATAGGTGACACCAGATGTAATACACCCAAAGCACAAAGCACCACCCAGCCCAGAGAAACATTTACCAATTGCAGCTTCAGCATCCAAGAAAATTCATTCTGAGAAAAAGCGGTCCAGTGGTTCATTCAAGCAGCTTGATCCTGACCAAGTGCGAAAGGGTATATCTTTGGGTGTCCAGAATCTGATTATTGAAAAACAGAAACAGTGTATGTTCCCATACTTATTATTAATTGTACTCTACTAATCAGCCATATTTAGTTGACACTCAGATTACAGAGCGGATCTCTTGCTACCTCATCAAAGCACCTTCTTTGCAGCACTTTGTGACATGGAAAATCCCAGCAGAAATGGAATCATAAATCAGAGCGAAAGTCTTTTGGCATATATTTCTTATGACAAAATCAAGCTTCTTGGAAAGGGAACATTCAAGACTGCACATTTAGCCTCCTTACAGTGGATCTCCAATGCTCCATCTGTGGGACTTGATTCCAACGGCTCAAAGCACATTCTAGTAGCTCTGAAGTGCCCTTATGATGACCAACATTCTGGAGCCATAATAAAACACTTCAACTATGTTGATGAAAGCCGCAAAGTGCTCACAGAGGCAACAATGCTTGGATGGGCAGATTCCCTTCTCCAATTTGCATATGATTTTATCGATGATTTTATACTCACCACAGCTGTAGAAGAGCCACTTTTTGAAATTCCACAACTCCGATTTGTCAAAGGCGCAATTGCATACTCTGATAAATCACTTGATTCTCATGCTGGAGGTAGATCAACATCTCACTGTGCATCATATTTATTGGAGGAACTGCTGCTGGAGGATGACCTATTTATCAAGTACATCCACAATGCGGATGCTGTTCCACTTCAGGATTGTAACGAGTCAGGTTATGAAATAGGCATCTTCCTTTGCTTTGTACAGCATGTCCAATTTAATATTACACACGGTCAGGCCTACATCTCGGATTTTCAAGGTATGCATCAAATTTATGGACAGGACCACGTTCAGCTTATAAAATCTATTCTTTAAGGAGCAGGAAATTTGTTGACTGACCTGCAAATCATGACACATCCGTTTGTATAAAGCTTGCTACTTAATGATAAAATATGCTAATAATTTAGTCACAGGTCTCTGAGCAATCATGAAGATGCCAAACAGTCACTGTTTGGAGAGGGGAATGTCAATACAGCCTTTGACAAGTTTACAGGGCAACATGTTTGTAATAAATACTGCAAATGGTTCCAGTTAGGGAAGTTGATAGCTTCAAAAGACAAGTAGGACGAGCTCAGACATATATGATTTATGTATTTGTTATAGCCATGAAATGGTAAATAATAAGTGGCTTGATCATGATGGCTCAGTAGTAATTGGTTTTGGTGCTCTGTATGCACCGGACATTCTAATTTTTACCTCTAATGTTGTCTATAGATGTCTCAGAGCACATATGTACATTTCTACATAATATTGGTCCCTTACTGGTGCGCTGTGATAACAATTAGCTGGAGAGCCGGGTGCATCAAGGGAAATTCACACGGTCTGCCACCACGGAAACTTGATTCATGCTTGATGGAGTGATCTCGAGCAAATGTATCTTGTCAATTATAAATATTAATTTAAATGTACAGTATAATGTATATGTTAATAGAATTACAAAGACTCGAGGGCGAGAACTGCGTTCAAGGCAAGATATCTTGCTGGAAATGACGTCCCCACTGCGAACGTCGCCATCTGTGCCCGTACTATATTCTTAGAGTACTGTCCGAGGTCCTAACGTGCCAAGCATGTACACATCAGGCGGCATGGCCAGCCGCGATGTGTTTGGTGACGGCTTTGGAGGCTTGACAGTCCGGGTTTCCATACGAGCTCGCTCCTTGCTTGATCATGTGCTCCTGTGATGCTATGTGATTAGAGCTCGCGAGTGTGACTGGCTGGCGAGTCTAGAAGCGGGGTAAACAAAAGCGGAGTTCAATAACACGTCGCATTGCCGTCGCGAGTCGCTTGAGGGACTTAATTTCGCGTCGCATTTGAGTCGCGTCATTCAAG
The DNA here is from genome assembly GCA_023853785.1 of Psilocybe azurescens. Taxonomy (NCBI): domain Eukaryota; kingdom Fungi; phylum Basidiomycota; class Agaricomycetes; order Agaricales; family Agrocybaceae; genus Psilocybe; species Psilocybe azurescens. The sequence goes on along the minus strand of JAJIRX010000798.1, from coordinate 352,463 downwards.
GTCATTCACGCATCATACGGAGGAGGCGGCATTTAGGAGCGCACTAAAATATTATGAAGCAAAGTAAAGGGTCTCTAACGAACACATTTCTATTCGTCATTTTTCCAGTAATTTTATCTGCCCCACACTGCAGCACCTATGTCGAACCCGTATTCAAGTAGTCATAAATCAGAGGGATTCGGAAAACAAAAGTCAAAGGTAATTTCTACCAATAAACTGCCGCTGCTGGCTAAATTTAGCAGCAGATAAACAGATCTTAAGCACCTCTGAATCTGGTAACCTTTATGTTGTACCAATGTAGTATACATTCCGCTTGTCACAGATATTTGAATCTATAAACGTTAGAGTATTTAAAACACCCAGAATATAATGCCAGACTCCATCAGACCCACTACATTATGGCAACTGCTGGAGGAGGCGACCAAGGTATTCCCCGTTGTTGATAAGTAACTTAGCGGGAAGCGTTTCAGCACAAGAGCGCGTCCACTCTGTGAGAACGATTCCGACGTGACGGCTGACTCAATGGGATGAGCTTCAAGCCAATAGGTACGCAATATCTTCCACATCGGAACTCAGCAAACAAGGTCATACTTATTGCACGCGACAAGTAAAAAATACAGGACAGATCTATCTATCTATTAATTACCCTTTCCGTGGCCGTGTTACGTGTATCCTCATTCACGTCGTCCAGAAGCTTCAGCCAGGATGACCAACTGACGAACACTCATTCTGAGCCTTTCCAGAAAGCCTTTCATCCACTGTATATATTGCCACGCCGAGAGATGAGCAATGGAAGCCAACATGTATACCCACACCCGTTTGTCGCACCTTTGTTTCTATTTTCCCTAAATCGGGTATCAGACTGCGTTGAATACAATGTCAATTACATTCTGCTCTTATAGTGGCAAAGCTGGGAGAACTGCAGACCTCCATAGAATATATGGCATAAGGAACAAGGACAATCCCATTCGTCTTCAGAACTTGATATACTCCTTTTCTACGTTGAATTTATCAGATTATAATATATATCTTCCATTAAACTCGATCTTCCATTTATAATTTTACGTATGACTTCGGTTTTATCGCTAAGCCGTTCTGTAGGAAAACAGCTATCCAGATGTTGATTATGATTGGAAAGAGGTTTGCACCAACATAGGATTTCCATCTGTCCAGTTAGCGTTATGAATGTTGCTCAAACCATGGTGTAGAAGTTGCCAGCAGTGTAGAATGTGCGGGGAACGTAACAGTTCAAGTTAGTAAACCAGTACATACTGTGCAACTCTGCTACACATATGATGTACTTAAGTCTGTCCATCTTCTACTCTCCTAATATATGCTTTAACCGCAGCCTGTGCATATCTCTCGGTATACTCCAATGAAGACTCAAAGTTGAGGTAGTCATGATTGCGCATGATTCTGGCTTGGTGTGCATAGGCAATCAACTCTTCTGAGTAACCTGATTTGTTAAGGAGTCGTGGAAGGATATTATTGGCCCAAGAATAGGAATAAAAAGCGTCGCCTGTATTGAACAGATGCCATCGCATAGGATGAAACTCCGCGTCCACGAAAACCCCCTTTCCAGCATAGCAGACAAAATTGCAAAAGCGATCGTCGGTGTAATACATTTTGTAGGCAGTGTTGACAGACCGTCGGTACCAATGTGATTGTGCAGGACTATTCATTCGAGTCCGATGATAATGGCAAGATCGGCCGAATCTAGTTGTGTCGGCAGCATATGGGAATCGGTATGTTGATATATAGCGCAGAACAAAATATGCAGCACTGGCGTAAACACTGGGGGTGTCGGCTGGTTGGTGGGTTGAGATAATCCAATCTTGTAGGGTGTTATGAAGGTGTTCACGAAGAACAGGTTGCCACGATGTTAGGAAATGAAGATGATGTCCTAACGCTACTATATGCCTTGGATTTCTGGAATTTTGTGGCATAAACTTTAGGTCAATACTCAAATTATTCATTCGTTGTTCATCCATGATTGAGGCTAGAAGGAAGCAGATGTGAGAGTGTCGAGGATATGGACCAAGCTGGAATTTAATGAGTTGTTCAAGTGCGACTATTTCATCAGTGTAAAATTGAGAAATCGCCGAATCAGCCCAAATCTGGCAAGGTGGTCAGATTTCATTGTTTTGCAAAATCGAGGTATTCGAAATAATGCCTAAAAATTTTGTATTAAAGCGACCTTTTCTCCAAGGATAGTACGGCAGCGGCTGAGAGTTAGACTGAGAATATTCTGAAGGAGCTGTGGATTTGGTTTAGCAAGAGGGCAGTGATGGAAGAAATGTGTAAAGATAGGCCAACCTCCATTCACTGGGTCTATTTATATGCAATTAGAACACAGAAGTTTAACCTATGAGAACATAGGGGGCATACCTGTGAATGGATGGTGAGACGAATTGGATTGCAATGCAAGAAGCACCGTCATATGGGCAAGGCATAACTCGGCGTAATACGTGTGCATTTTGAGACGGTCGAGAAAAAATCTTTGGATCGTGACGGGTCAAGTAGATAATCTTTTAATGATGCATGGTGAATGGTTAACACCTCTGCATCATTAGGATAATAAGGATGGTTTTCAACTGAGATAAGAGAGCCGAGGTTCTGCATTAGAAGTTGAATATCTCCAGGAGCAAGCGAAAGGAAGGCTTCTATATATGTCACTGGACAGTAAGAAAAGCTCGGAATGTAAAGAACGACGAAGCCAATGATCTGCAATAATAGATCGACATCTTCAACCCCCATCAAGATGTGCCGGTACAGCGCATCGAGCTCTGCGAAGGGATTATCACCCGCCTTTGGCAATTGTATACCAAGAACGATTTCAAGTCGATGTGTTGGTCGATGATGCGGGGATGCGACATACTTCACCACAGTTGATGCATAGATAAACTGCCCGGAGGACTTTCGTACGAGTGTATCGAGTGAATCTGAAGTGGGCCAGCCAGGAGGTGTGTGAGAGCGAAGGGGATGTCGAGTTTTGATCTCGTTAAATTTATCTGTGAGGAAATGTCGAATATTGTCTTTGGATTGATAGTCGTCATCCAGTGCAATTCTTGCCAGTGTAGAGAATGGTTTTCTATCGAAAGATAAGGAGATATTGATCTGCGGGCGACTGGCTATGAGGATCTTCAGAGGTATGTCTCGACTATGCAGAAGGTCGAAGGAGACATCGATAATTCTGGCTTGAACTTGTGGATTGTCGCATTCGTCAAGTCCATCGATAACGACGACGATGTGGTTGTTGGTTGAAAATCCGGAATGAATAAGTTCAACGAGAGGCTCTCGGACGAGGGTCTTGAATTGTGCCTCAAGCGATCGTGTGGTAATCAGGGGATCCTTCTCAAATGCCAGGCCTAGTCGTTCTCGGAACACCAGGGGAAGCTTGACCGCGAGCTGATATGCTAGTGTGGTGATGAGCAGCTTGGCCGTTCCTCGTTGAGGATCATTTCGCCAGAAGAAGAAACTGGCGAGGACGAAGTTCTGGTCGTCCAGAATCTCGGCAATGGTCTGCGCAATGGCGGATTTCCCTGCGCCAGCTGCTCCGTACAGCCACATAATGAGGGCTTCTCGAGTATCTTCGTTGAGTCCACTGATCCAGTCAGTAACCCTCTTGATAATGGCTACTCGTGTGTTGTGATGACATTTTGGCGGATCGAATCGCTCGCCTGAGTCGTGAAATGCTCCATGGGCGACGTGCTCCTGCAGCCGCTCAAATCCGCCTATCGTCGACGCTTATCAACATCGTGTATCTCCCAATCCGCAAGAACGAATACTTACCTTTAGGACTTTGATAGTGGTTAGTGGTCACGGTGTTGAACGTGCCGGTATCGATACTGAAATTTCTCGCTCCGTGGAAGTACTGTGACATTATACGAGATCGCAAGGTTCGACGAGGAGCAACAGCTGTTGTTGGTGAGAAAGTTGAGAAAGGGCAAAGATTGATAGGACGCGTTCTAAATTTAGCTAGCACCGCCTTTCAAGTACCAGGTCGTTTAATACCGGTGAGACAACACTGGTTTTCATTGTAAAATAGACTGACAGACCCTTGTTCTCGGCAGCGAAGAGGTAGCATAGCCCCTGTACTTGCATTTGATGAGATCATTCGAAGATGGTGTGCACAGGCTCGTTGGGTTGTGAAATGGACTTCGTGCACTTGATTTTGTCGCTGAAGCGTTGAAGGTAGAACGACACTTGGTCTAGTAACAGTGAGTAAAAATTCTCTTTAAAATACCCAATCCATTATTCCACAACCTTCTACTAGTATGGATATTGCCTGAGCAGGATTATGTAGATGTTTAAATTCCAGCACTTAATGTAACGTCTTGAAGACGGATCAGACTTTACACCCGCTCATCCCAGTGATACCTACAATCAAATATCTACCATAAATCTCACAGTGGATGTTCAAGAACAGGGGGTAAAACTTTCATGACTACAAGTGAAACTATGACAGACGTATACTACAGCTCACCGCAGCATTCAGAGAGTATAATAGTATAGGAAAGTACGTAAACCCACTAGCAGTGACACGCTGATGCAGTGGTACTGAACGTCATAAGCGATAACCCATGAGAGACGATACTGCCGCTGCATGGACCATCATACGTCGAAGGGAGAGGAGAAAAGCCGAACCGATAGCACTACTTGCTACTGGTTCATTGATCAGCGGGGCCGGATTGGGCCGGAGACAGAGCACATCCACCAGTAGTGTGTGTATTTGGTGCTGCTGGACCTTCGAATGATTGGGTAGATGGGTGGAGGAAGGCAGAGGGGTGGCGCAGGTGGAATAGAGGTGAATCTAATGTCCGAACACGACGAATATGCCCAGTAGCGCAGCGGCATACACGCGCTGTGGTCGGTCATCGGGGCGGAAGGGGAGCACAACTGATGGGCGTGCTCGAGAATTGTGTCGTGGCTTTTCTGCAAGATTGCAAGGCGGAGAAAAATAGAACGGCACATACCTTGTCCCATGCGAACTCCTTTATCTGGGAGAATCTTCGACATGTAATTCAGCAACAACTCGCAATGCCTTCGCATACCAAATGATCACCCTCGCCCCCGCGCTCTCTGCAACCCCAACTCACGTATCTAGTGTATCCTCTATCTCCATGGTCTTAGTGGGCCGGGAGGGAGGGATGAAGGCAAACGTGAACCATGAACCAGGTCGATGGTGGGCTTGGGAAAGACAGATAGAGGTAGGAAAGCAGATCAACCTGCAGCGCTGTGATAATAGTTCTAGAGTAGTAGCTTATCATGATGACCCGACGACCATTTTGTCCACAGTTATAGGTGGAGGAGGCACTCCTTCGCCTTGAACCAAAACTCCTCCGCGGCACCACCCGCCATCTCCTCGGAGCCCACATCTGCGCTCCCGCTCTCATATCTTGCAATGACATCATCCCAGTCATCCGGCCTTTCATATGTTCATGTTCATCCGCCGTCGCCTCCTCGATCGTCAGGATTGGGTACGAGAACTGCTTTATGCTCGCGCTGTCCCGACCCTTCTGCCCTGCGTCACCTTCCTCTGCGTCATCATGTGCACCGTCCAGTGATTGCCAGACCTGCACCTCGAGGAACACATCTATCTGCAATGCCCTCCTCCGCCTGTTGTTCGAGCACCGGCTCTCCCTCCATGCGCGCCTCTCCTTCGCGCTCTCCTTGTCTGCATCATTGCCACCCGCATCCATTTCCATCTCCCGTCCCTCCCGCTCCCTGCGCCCATCTCTCTCACTGTCTCCAGCCCCTGCCAATCTCACCTCACACCCGCTCTCGAGCCCGAATGTCCCGAGTTACCCGAATCCGCAGACGAAGAAGATACCTGCGACATATGCGAATTCGTCGACGTCATCGACAGCGGCCTTAAACTCGAGCCGGAAGACAACACCAAGCTGGGTCTGCATGTCGCGTAGAATGCGAATTAGACAGGGGATTCGTTATCGGCAATTGTGTTGGCATTGGCGTTATTCAGGTTGTCATTGGAGGTGGAGGTGATAATAGGGGGATGGAGCCAGCCTAGGAACCGAAGGTCCAACCGACGATTCCCCGGACCCAACGCGCATAGATGGAGAAGACGGCAACCGCTGCGTACAAGGAAGCCCGAGTCCGAGAATCATGCCGCTGTTTTTCTTCGCATTGTTGGCGTTGAAGTTGGAATTGGAGCGGGTCCCTATAAGTAGAAAGGATGTAGATCCGGTGTTGTGATGCTGGTGCGCTGCTGCCAGCTCAACGAACGATTCTTGGGCAGAAATTTACAGAAAAAGGTATGAGCGAAGGAGGATATATCGAGCAAATCAGAGCCGCTGCGAGCATTTGGGGTATATGGCAATAACGTGGGGCGGAGTCGGCATCTTGCTAGATCATCGCACCAGATAGTCGAGACACGGGCTCGCTATCGATGATCACGACAGCCAGAGGACATAGGTTGTCGGTGTTTAGTGCGTCAATCGGCGTCTGTGTTACGTCAGACAGCGGCAACAGCAATTCTAAAAATATGCAGCTTTGCGTTTATCCCCTTCAAAAATTCCAATCTGTTTTCACCTCATCTCCTGTCCCGAGGCACAAAGCACACACCAAGCCCTGTGTAGAAGGTTTGTATATTAAACGTTCATATCAAGGTGAGATGCGCACCTTTTGTCTAGATCTGACACACCCATAATGGAGGAAATGTGTCATACGGAGAGTCAGTTAGACAGGAATGCGACATGACGCGTTTGGCCTGTATTGTAAAGCTGTGTATAGCCTATCAGATAGCTATCGTGCAGATTTTGAAAGGAAATACGCACCACGAAGCTCTGTCTACGGTGCTACGCCGGAAATTTTACTGAGACTCAGCAGACACGAGTTCGCTGCCCGATATGCGCCAATCATGACGTCCCTATAGGAGCATCAGCATGAGAGAAGGTGTGGTTGGTCATAGCACACCAAATCAACAGAATCGGCGGTGACTCAAAGTCTCAAACTCAGATAATAGATTCAAGGTCAGTCAGGGGCGTTCCGCGTTAGGACTAAGCTTGCAATGCCCGCAGTCTTTCAGAATGTAAACAATATCAGATGGCACGTCTATTTATTCGACTTATAGTCCGAATGATTCACGATCCGGGTAGGAACTCAGAAATTTTTTTCAAAGAGCTTCTGATAACCTCACCCAATTAATGACTAAAGAAATATAAGACAATTCTGTTCATTTTCACATCGACCCTCAAAGTATGTTCTTACCTTCTTAGAGCCTACTCATGCCCTCGACACATAACAAATGGTATCGAAGGCATATCATATGGGTACTAAACGTACTAAACCTTCATCTCACCTACCAAATATTCAATTTCAATGATAATAAACCCATGCTAACTGTGTCATAATGACACCCTCGGTCACAATAATCTGGTGAAAAACCACCGTACCAACAGTCATAGATGAAAAGGACTGGGATGATGAGTGGGTCAAGATTGTATCAGAGAAAGCGAGAGATGCTCCGAGCCTATATAAGAAGAGCGCTGGGGATTGGGATTGTGAGCCCTGTACTGTCGCTTAGTGAATGATTCTGGAGCTGCATGAGTATACGCCGGCCTTCAAGCAAGACGAGGGGAAGTTGAATATCAGCATGAACATGAAGAATGTAAAAAAAAGGGGGGAGAAGAGAAGGCGGATGATGGAGAAGCAAAATCAAAGGATGGAAAGGATCCAAAGAAAGACGATGCACTTATCGAACGTGGGTGAAGATCGCGTATATATTCGATGGTTGTTCAACGGCATCATGATAAGTTTCATGAAAATGCAACATCATAAAAACAGGAAAGCGACTTGCGTTTATGACATACCTTGTTCTCTTTCTCTGCCCATCTTCATCACTTCATGACCTCCCCAATTGCTCCTCCTTCACCCGCACTCCATCCGGTATAACCCGTGGCTTCGTCTTCACCAGTACAATCTCGCCGATATCCGGATCCACATGACTCGGGTCGACGTAGATCTTGAAGCCTCCTTTACCCCCTCTTGCATACGCGTACGCGGCCAAGGAGGAAGGAGAGATAAGACCGGACTAATGAATCGCCAAGAAAACATTAACAAGGCGTGAAGAATGCGTACACGTGAAGGATACGTGAAGAGGGGTGAAGCAGGGAGTCATGTGCAAGGACATACCGGTTGAAACATGAAAGCAGCTAGGCAATCATGCGGAAGTGATAGATGTTAGAGTAGATGGGAGGCGCGGCATATTTGGAGAGTCATAGTGGTGTAAGAATAGAGTGGCTGTTTGGGCCCTGGAGGAGAACATAAACATCGGCGTCAACACCAGAATTGACTGATTCGGGAACGTCTTTCAGATTCGGATAGGCCGTTTTGCCGAAGCGGGACCAGGAGTCGGTCTACCTCGAGGTCGGGGTCGATCGAACCTCAAATTATCTGCAGGCTAGAAGAAAGAAAAAAGTCAGCGAATCGTTCATGGAAACACAAGCGAAACAAAACTGGCGGGAGGGTAGAACGGCGGTCTCTCATCATGGACCTCGAAATCCCGCCTGACCTCGAACAAGCTGAAGCCCTCAAAATTGATCCCGAGGCCAGGAACGACGCCGCCTTGTAGATGTTTCTTCGCTTCTGCTGCATCATCTCGACCCCGAGTGCAGACGCCTGACGCTGTAGTTGCATACCCCGTTGAACGTCCGCGCTGGAGTCCTACGCCACGCACGGGCACGCAAGCGGCGGCGGCTCCGCAACGATCTTCGCATAAATCGACTTCAACAGTGGATCGTCTTCGTGCCCATCGTGCCTTTACGAGGCCATACCAATGTCCATATCTATCCCCGAGAGTGAGCGCGCATGTACAGACGATAGGTTGATGTAGCGTCAGCGGTTTCGCATGTGCAGCAGTATCCTTGGTCTTCGACGCAGAAGAAGACGACGATTCGGCGCGCGATCCTGGAAGCCCGCCGAACCTGAACGACGTGTTAAGCTCGCCCTCCGACGTGTCCGAGGTGCGGGACGACGTTGACGACGCGAGTTTGAGTCTGCCTACCACGGGCGAAGGACCGTCGCTGCCGCTGCTACTGCTGGTGATCTCGGCGGCTTGATGTCGATGACCCAATAAGCCAAGGTCGAGGCAGAGAACGTGTCGAATTGCCATGTGTTAGTGTCTTGCAAATGCGACTCGTTGACGCGGCTCTTAGTGTTTGTGTTCGTGTTCGTGTTCGTATTGAGGCTGGGGAACTAGACGTCTACGAGCTGCGGTCCCGAGTCCGCGAGTCCATAGAATCCAGGGGAGCTGCTTACAACGCCCCATCACATCCACTTGCAGTCATACCGTCTTCTCCTTCCTCCTCCTCCTCCTGCACACCACCACTTTCATCACTTTCTCCACTCACCATGCCGAGATAACCGGGAAATGCAGGCACAGGCGGTACCCCCATCCCCAAATCCACCCCAAAATCATACTCCTGAACGCATTCTCCAACTGCTCCACAAAACGTCTGAGGTCCGACCCGCCTGACTCGCTCAGCCGTGCGAGCTCGCCTGTGAAGTCGAAGGATTTCTTCGTGTCGTCGTCCTCTGTAGAGGAGGAACAATGGTCGATGTCGATGTCGAAGTGGTTGTCGTGTGCATCGACGAGTTCAGCGTGGAATGCAGGAAGGGAAGGAGGGAGAGAGGGGCCGAACAGAAGCGCGCGGCTTCCATGACTGTCCCGATCTCCATATCCATGTCCAGGTCGTCGACATAACTCTCATCCCCCTCACCACTTCCCTCCTTCCCTCCACACCCATAGCACATCCAGATCCAGCAGCCAAAGTACACATCAGCTCATCCGGCACATCCAAGTCCTCACCCGCCGCATCCACCTCCTGGTCGTGATATATGGAGACATCAGACCCATACATGGTACCTGGGAGCTGAACCCTTTCATGAGCGTGACCCACGGCACAATTTGCTTCGCAACAGGAAATGTGTTTGCTTGGTTCCCGATGGCTGCTGCTGTTGCTTTCGTAGATGATACGGATGACGATGAGGGTATCCCTACTGATGGCTGATGGTGCAGGCGCGACTGGTGGGAGCATGAACGGTGTCGTTGGTGCTCCATGAACAGGTATACACGGGCTTTCTTCACTGGTGTTGCATCCACCTCGGCCTTCTCCTTCGCCTTGCACCCAAACTCCTCCGCGGCACCACCCGTCACTTCCTCGGAGCCCACACCTGCTCTCCCGCTCTCATACCCGGAATGACATCATACCAGTCATCCGGCCTTCCGTGTCCATCCGCCGTCGCCTCCTCGATCGTCAGGATTGGTACGAGAACCGCAATTCATTCGCATTCTTTGCCTTCTTTGCCTTCTTCTCCTCCTTAGACACCACTCCCACATCACCCCCATCGTCATGACCAGGAGCAGGCATACCCTTTAACTGTGCCCGACTCCCCATCTTAATCAGCTACCGCATACTCTTAATCATGCTGCGCGCGATCGATCCATGCCCCTGTCCCTCTGCATTGTCATTTTTGCCACTACCAAGCGCCCCAGGCGGCGCGAGCATCCCGCCCGCAGTCGAGCTCAGCGTTCCCTAACTCGAACACGTTCCATGATAGGAGTAAGTTGAATTCATAGTCGTCACCGAGCCCGCGCGTTCCCGTTGTGACACCAACGATCTTTGCTCCGTCTCCATGTTCTCCTCATCTTCCTCGGTGGCCATGGACACGATCTTGGATAGTGTGGGGGCTGCGTGGCCATGGCTGTAGCACTGGGACAAGCGATAGGTAGGTATGTGTTCGAGTTGGACGTGGAGGCCAATAGGGAAGATGTGAATGCGGATACGGGCGGGGTGGACATGGGGTTAAGGAGCATGTCCGAGTCGGGCGAGTTGAGCCACATGTGGTATTGCGATTTTTGGGCTTGAGATTGAGCTTTGGAAAGAATGGTTCTGAAGTTGTGAAGAACAGAATATATGTGAGTGCACGTATACAATGACTGAGATGACAAGAACAAATCCGATACAACAGCGGAACGAAGACACGAAGAAAAGAAAGGAAAAAGACGAATTATTCGAACGCGGGTGAGGATCGTGTATATATTTGACGGCTGTTAAAGGAGACAAAGATAAGTTCAAATTCCATGCAAGATCCAGATAACAGTGAAAGTGACCTACGTTTATGACTTATCCTGTTCTCCTTCTCCTTCTTATTCTTCCTCCACCGCCCAATCATCGTCTACCACTTCTCTTTCTTTCTCCTTCTATTCCGTCTTTCCTCTTGCCTGCCCCGAGCCCTCCTTGCCCCGCCCCTCCTTAAAATCACCACCCTCCTTGCCCACCTTCATCACATTCACAACCTCCCCCATCGCCGCACCCGCATCCACACCCGCACCCGCACCCGCACCCCATCTAACCCCATCCAGCGCCACTCTCGCCTTCTTCTTTACCAGCATAATCTCACTGATATCCGGGTCCACATGGCTCGGGTCAACGTAGCTCTCAAAGTCCCCTTGTCCCCCAGTCGCATACGCATACGTGCACGACGTGTCGTGGATAAGGGCAGACTCAGACAACCCGACGCGGAGCACGATGTGCGACCGATTCTTCGTGCGCTCCTCAAACTTCCGATAGAGCACGTGCAGTAGGAGCCCCATCCCCATGCTGAGGACGCTGAGCCTCGATTTATCAGTGACGAGCTTCCTGCGGGCCATGGCACTGCTGGAACGGGTGTCCCCGAGCGCTGCCGCTGCCGCTGTCCTAGGCGCAATCAAAGAAGGCGAGTGTGCAGGCAGAAGCGCAAGCAGGGGCGCAGGCGTGGGGACCACCACGTCCCACGACTCCCCCAGGGCCCGCGCAAAAGACGCGGACGCGGACGACGACGACGACTTTAAAGCGGAGAGGCCCGTCGCGGATGGCGTGGCGGTGATAAGTTGGATAGAGGGGATGAGCGCGGTGGTATTGGCATGCGGTGTTGTGGTTGTTGATTTGGAAGAGAGGTGGGGTGGTGCGTGGGGGTCTTGCTGCCGGCGGTTGGATGCCTGTTAACGAGGTGGGGGAAGAGGGTACAGGAGTCCTGGAAAGCAGTGGAATCGAACTGCGCATCGTCGTTGCCTTCGTCTTCGTGAGTTTTCGTGTTAAATGTCTGAAAAGCTCTTTTTCTTGTTGAAAGTCGTAGATAGCAAGCGAATAACGTGTGGTCGCGTCAAAGTATAAGTTGTTTCTTTGTTGTATAGAACGAAATCGTAGTCGAAATCGTAGTTATTGTAGTCTCGTCAATTCGGAATCGTGTCGATCGATAGGCCGTAAAAGACTCGTGCAGTGCGCTAATTGTTCTTGTTGGTGTTCTTGTTTACGGATAATAGGAATCGGGATTCGGGACTCCGTCCGTCCGTCCAAGTTAGCAATAGCGTCCACCTCGCTAGAACTTTGTACACGCACCTTCAATGCATTTCTCTAAGTGCGTCCAAGAATACTTACCATCCCACTGACTCCAGCTTTGATGGAGACACAGACGCCCATCGTATCGAGGCAAATCTAGAACAATATGTGCATATAATTTTTCTTCCTCGATTCACTAAAGACTTTCCAAATCTTCGCGAGGGAATGCAGAGAGGGAAGAGAACAATGAACCTAATGCCCCGCGCGTCCAAAATCAAAGCGAACACCACGTGACCGTGTTTGTCGGCCTCGAGGCGGGAGTATGATTAGGGAAGCAGGGGTAAACGAAAGCGGAGCCAAACGACGCATTGTGTTGGTGTCGCGACTCGCTTGAGGGATTTGAATTGCGCGTCGCGTTTGAGGCGCGTCAGTCTCGGTCATTCACGCGTCATACGGAGAAGACGGCGTTGACGAGCGCACTAAAAAACAATGTGAAGTAAAGTAAGCAGTCTCCAACGAAAACATTCTTCTTCTTCTTTCCAGTATAGTCTTCATGTGCCCAACACCGCAGTTTTTTATGTCAAACGTTCAGGGGTTCATTGATCGGAGGGATTTGGAAAACCAAGGTCAAGGGTAATTCTACGGATAAATAACGAAGGTACGTACATAGATTAAATTATGTGTATTAGTCAGGTCTATTACCACACGTAACGAACACCCTTTTATCCTTTCTTTCCAGGCTACCTTAAACACCTCCCATCCAGTGAGGCTTGTTGTACCCGGCAGCCTTCCACCGTGTTACAAGTATCCTCATTCTCGTCGTCCACAAGCTTCAACCAGGATGACCGACTGACGAACGTTCATTCTTCATCTTTCCAGCATGATTCTCATCCTCTGTATATATTGCCATGCCAAGAGGTGAGCAACGGAAGCCATTCATGATCGACACTGATCCGCCACAATTGCAAATAAAATTGAGAAACAGATCAATGAATGTCGAGAACTACCGGTGATTGAAAGTATGGAGTCACAGGGCTCACTGAGAGTCATGCAGAGAATGACAGGACCACAATATATTGATTGAACGACTGACCAGGTTACAGGTGTGTACAGTGTATAAGGAAAGAGAAGTCGGTGTCAAAGGAAAAGGTTGGGGATCGCAGTCACGTGTACGTAAATGTAGAAGATAAAATAATATGGAAAAGGGGCTGTGGTAAGACTGGGGCACCAGGCTTACAGCGATGCCCAATACAACATGCATCCACACAGCCCTTCGTCTCTCCTTTTACTCTATTTGTGCCCAACCCGGTACCAGACTGTGTGTAATACAACGTCAATTATATTCCGCTCATACAGTGGCAAAGCCAAGGAGAATTCCCGGCCTACATAGAATTTATGGCATAAGCAACCCAAGATAATTCGATTCGTCTTCAGAAGTTGCGGCACTCGGTCCCTATGTTAATTCTATAATATATATCGTCCATTCAACGCGACTATCCATCGATACTTCTGCGTATAATCCTTTTTATCGCTCAGCTGCTCTGCAGGAAGACAGCTATCCAGACGTTGGTGATGATTGGAAAGAAGTTCCTCCATTTACCAACATAGGGCTTACATTTTTCCAATTGATGTTATAAATGTTGCTTAAACCCTGCTGGAAGAATTGCCAGCTGTGTACAATTTGTGGAGAACCTAACATTTCAAGTTAGTTAACCAGTACATACTGTGAAACTCTACTACACATATGAGTATGTCTCGTTCTGCTATGTGATTAATTCTGTCCATCCTCTGCTCTCCTAAGATATGCTTTAACTGAAACCTGGGCAGATCGCCGTTCTTGTTCCAACGATGAGTATGTGAAGTTGAGGTAGTCGTTATTGCGCATGATTCTGGCTTGGCGGGTATAGGCAATCAACTCTTGTGAGTAACCTGATTTGTCAAGCAATAGCGGAAGGATCATAATGGCCCATAAATAGGCAAGGAAACCATCGCCCATATTGAACTGATACCATCGCATGGGATGAAATTCCGCATCCACAAAGGCTCCCTTTTGGACAAAATTGCGAAAGCGATAGTTGGTGTAATACATTTTGTGTGCGGTGTTGACGGACCGTCGGTACCAAAGTGATTGCGCAGGACTATTTGTTCGAGTTCTATAATAATGACAAGATCGGCCGAATCTAGTTGAGCCAACAGCGTATGGAAATTCGCATGTTGATATATAGCGCAGAGCAAACAATGCAGCATTGGCATACACGCTGGGGATGTCGGCTGGTTGTTGGCTGGAGATAATCCAATCTTGTAGAGTGTTATGAAGGTTTTTACGAAGAACAGGATTCCTCAACGTTAGGTAATTAACATGGTCTCCTAACTGCGTTATACACTTTGGATTTTGCAAATTTTGGTGCATAGAAATGGGGTCAAGACCCCCAAAAGCCGGTAGATCTTCATTTATAATAGGGGCTAGAAGGAAGCAAATGTGAGAGTGTTGAGGACATGGACCAAGTCGAGCTTTGATGACTTGTTCGAGTGCGACTATCTCATCAGTGTAAAATTGAGCAACACCCGGATGAGCCCAAATCTGGCAAGGTGGTCAGATTTCATTTTTCGCAAAAGATACAGTGCTGAGAGACTCGAGGTAGTGGAAATATTGCTCAGAAAATCTTGCTTTGTAACGAACTTTTACTCCGAGAATAGTATGGCAGCGACTGAGAGTTAGGCTGAGAGTATTTTGGAGAAGCTGTGGATTTGGTTGAGCAAGAGGGCAGTGATAAAAAGATATTCAAAAATAAGCGAGAGTCCATTCAATGGGTTCGCTCGATTGAACATCGATATTGTGCGGGAGCGGAATGTCCGACGATGAGCTGCCGGTGTCAGTTGGGGATCTGGGAAAGGGCAACACTGACAGAACGCCGTTATATTGGTGTCTGAATTTAGCCAGCACCGCCATCCAAGCACGAGTTTACCGATATTTGACAGATGATTCAAGGCATCAAATTCCGAACGTAAACTATATCTGAACACATCATTGTGTTACACATGCCATTTATGTAGGGCCAGCTTAACAGCGAGAAACGAGATCATATTGCGCACGTGCGTAGGAAATCACACAGGACACGCGTGGGTCTTCATTTTCGTCTTCATCAACCTACAGATCACTCTTCCAACGACTTCTGCTATATTCCCCTTACAGTGTACTTAACAGAAATATGGGGTGAGAGGCCGTAATCTTGGCCATGTACCATCAAAGAGCCGCAGTCGATATCGAAGCTGAGAAGCGTTCTTTCTCCAACCCAACGTGCGTCCTCCCAGAAGTGCCCTGGAAGACCGGTTGAACAAAAGGTAGATGCAGCCTATTACAAGACAAAACCGATTAACAGCCGGATCGAAATAGTAAGGGATGTACATACCACAATGTATATCAAATTTGCAGGTAGAAATCGATATGTGAGGGAACAAATTTAGATGAAAAGAGAGGTGGTCTGAGAGCTAGAGTTAGTGAAAGCGACCAGTTTAAACAAGACGAGAGGACGTACGGGCACCGTCGATATTGAACGCTTCCAATGATTTCTGACCGAGAGGTTGGAAACGTAAATCGGGTGTGTGATTAAGACCACTCCGACGTCCAGATCTGATGTCTCTGTTGCTCTTCAGTTGGTCAAAAAGACAGGAAACGACTGGGACGCTGAAGATTGAAAAAACATTGTTAGGATTCTGGAAAGTACCGAGTTCCAATCGAAATGTACCCTGAGAGATGCGAGCGTAAGGGGGAAAAGATTGTCGTGATGGACGCGTTATTTGTGCTGTATGCTGTATCACGTTTGAACGATTCCTGAGACGAAAGGTCGAAGCTGAATTAGCTACACATAGTAATTGCATGGAGGACGGCCCATTGATTCGTCAGGAGATACCGAACACTACATGCCGTGCTCAACACCTCCGCATTTCTGGTATCCGGGCAAAGTGTCCATTCATGGCGTGCGTCAGAAAAAGAGACGAACTTCTGGCTATACCATGGACGTCATGCATACGCAGGATTTGAGCAGGTCTACAACTGCCTACAGGCTTGTATTTATCACAGTTGCGTGGAAGACACGCTGCGTTGATTTCGCTGGTGTGTGTGACAGCACGAGGAAGGAGGGTGCTGAGAAATGCCAGTATGCAGCAAATCTTAGTGCTCAGCGAAATTGTTGAGGAAGAGCTTTCAGTTTCAGGAGCCTAAATCGTACATTGAGTCGTGGGTCCTTGTAAGGAGAAAGGATGTAAATCCAGCACTATGCTACTGGTGTGCTGCTGGCCGGCTCAACGAGCGATTCGTGGGCTGAAACGTATGAATAAGGGCATGGGCACAGAAGGATGATAGGTGGCATCGCTCTGCAGAGATGAGTGATGCCGCCATTTTGAGACACGGGCTCACTATCAACGATGACGATGACCAGAGGACAGATGTTGTCGATGTTTCGTGGGTGAACTGGCGTCTGTTTCTCATCAGACGGCGGCAACAGCAACTCGAAAAAATGAATATGCACCTTTGCGTTTTCCATCCTCAAAAATTTCAATCTATATTCACCTCACCTCCTCCTGTCCCGAGGAACGAAGCAAACACCGAACCCTGTGGAAGGTTTGGATGCAAAACGATCATGTCAAGGTGAGATGCGCACCTTTGTTTTGACCCTATAAGCTCCTAATGATAAACTTGACCGCGTCTGCACATTCTGGTAGCAATTGTGGCGGCTGTATGTGTTGCAGCATATGCCGGTGTAGGAGGAGGGAGGAGGGTCGGGGTTGGTGGTAGTATCATACGGAGAGAGAATTAGATAGGAGCGTGACATGATGCGGTTGGCTGTATCCGAAGCTGTGTATAGCCTATCGTACATATTTTGAAAGGAATACGCACCACGATGCTCTGTAAACGGTGGTATGCTGGAAATTTGGGTGAGACCCAGCGTATACGAGTTCGCTGCCCGATATGCGCTGATCACACTGAACCTGCAGAATCGGCGCCGACTTAAACTCAGATTTAAATATTCAAGCCTAGTCAAGGGCGTGCCGCGTCGGGACTTGAAATGCCCATAGTCTTTCAGAATGTAAACAATCCGAATGATTTACGTTCCTGGTAGGAACTCGGCAAGACATTTTCAGAGAAGAGCTTCTGATAGCCTCACCCGACCCCTCTATAAGATTAATGACTCGAGAAATACAAGCCAATTCTATTCATCTTCATATCGACCCTCAAAGTAAGTTCTTACCTTCTTAACGCCTACTCATGCCCTCAAACCATAACAAAGCGCACCGAAGACATTACATATGGGTATGAAGCCTCCATCTCACCTACCAAATCATCAATTTCAATGATAATAAACCAATGTTAGCCGTGTCATGATGACACCCTCGGTCACAATAATCTTGTGAAAGATCACTGTACCAACAATCCTAGACGAAAAAGACTGGGGTGATGAGGGGTCCGATTGCATCAGAAAAGGGAGACGCTCCGAGCCTGTATAAGAAGAGCGCGGGGGATTGGGATTGTGGGTCTTGTGCTGTCGTTCAGTGAATGATTCCGGAGCTGCATGAATAGGCCGAGAACGTTAGTATGTAATTATGACGGCCTCCAAACAAAACGAGCGAAAGTTGAATAACAGTATGAAAATGACGATTGTGAAAAAAGAGGGAAGAAGAGAAGGCGGATGATGGAGAAGAAGATAGAAAGAATAAAATATCTATCCCAGAGAGCGATCGCGCATGCGCAGGCCGCAGGATGATGTCCGACAGTCAGCGGTTTCTCATGCACAGCAGCATCTTTGGGCTTCGACACAGAGGAAGGCGACGATTCGGCGTGCGGTCCTGGAAGCCTGCCGAACCTGAACGACGTGTTCAACTCGCCCTCCGACGTGTCTGAGGTGCGGGATGAAGTCGACGACACGAGTCTGCGCTTAACAATGGGCGAAAGACCGTCGCTGCTACTCATAATCTCGGCGACTTGAAGCAACGATGGTGTCTTAACGTCGGCGATTCTACAAGCCGAGGCAGAGAACATATCGCAGTGCGATTTCGTGTTTTGAGAGTGCACATCCTGATCGACGACGCCGACGTGGTTCTGGGTGTTCATCTTCATGATGTTGGTGTTCGAATCCAGAGGGCTTCTTTCATCATCCTCATCTACTCTACCTGCAGTCATACCCTCTTCCCTTTCCTCCTCCTGCTGTACACCACCACTCTCATCACCCTCTCCACTGACCACACCGAGATGCCCTAGAAATGCAGGCACAGGTGTCACCCCACCCCCAAATCATACCGCAAATCAACCTTCGCAGGCGTCCTGAACGTATTCTCCAACTGCTCCACAAAACTTCTCCAGTCCGACTCGCCCGACTCGTTCAGCCGCGCGAGCTCGCCTGTGAAGTCGAAGGATTTATTTGTGTCGGTGTCGTCGTCCTCTGAAGCGGAGGAGGACGGGTCGATGTTGATGTCGATGACAAAGTGGTTGTTGTGTGCATCAACGAGTTTGACGGGAAATACGGGAAGGAAGAGCCGGACGCGAGCGCGCAGCCTCCATGATCGTCCCGATCTCCATGTCCATGTCCGTGTCCTTGTCGACATAGCTCTCATCCCCCTCCCCTCTGTCCTCCACACCCACAGCAGACACAGATCCAGCAGTTAAATACACCTCAGCTCACCACATCTGAGTCCTCATCCACCTCATCCAGCTCCGCATTGTGATTCATGGATACGTCCGACCCGCCCATGGTACCCCAGAGCCCGAGCAGGCGGCGCATCGCGCGGGAGATTGGGATACTGTACTCCATCTGCGTTTGCTGCTCTTGGTGTGGGTCTTGGTCCTCGGTGTGCGCGGCAACGTAGGAAAGCTCCTCGTTGTTGGTGTGCGCATCGGTGTAGGAAAGGTAGCTTGTGATCTGGCTTCTGTAGCTGCTCCGACTGTCATTGCTTGACCTGCTTGCGCGGCGCTTGCCCAAGTTTACGTGCGCGCGTGTGTTCGTGTTTTTTTGGGACAGCCACAACGACGGCCTGCGAAGCGTTTCATACTCATGTATGCGCTGGAACACAGACGTCAACGACCCCATGAACTCGTCCAACGCGCGCATACTCCCACTCCCACACCCGCGCGATTCCGAGTCCGAGCCGAATGTCACCGACGACGGCGCGGGGGGTGCAGAAGTTCATCAAAGACGTTGATCTTCGCTCTCACACCAACCCTCGACCACGCAGGGCGCAGCGGCTGCAGCACGACCTCCGGTTCCGCCACTGGCGCAGGGGTCATCGTCCTCTTATGACCAGGTCGAAAAATGCCCATCCCTGCTGGGGTTTGGACAGTAGCAGTGGCGTTCTTGATGCGGAGCAAAGGTGAGGGGAGGGATATATACGCAAGCTTCTCTTTGACGAACGAGAGCCCTTTTATGAGCGTCGCCCACGGCGCGATCTGCTTCGCGATGAGCGATGCGTTGGCTTGGTTCCCAATGGCTGGTATCGTTGCTTTCGTAGAGAATGTGGATGTCGGTATCCCTACTGACGGCCCAGGTGGCGTGACTGTGGTAGGAGCATGGACACTGTTGTTGGCAGATCTAGCCAAATATCCACGCGACTGCGCATAGGGCCTGAGTGAGCTGATCGACGAAGTGCTCATCTGCCTGAATACATCCGGCCTCGTAGCCGCGTAGTTCTTGACGACGCTCTTCGCACTGAGCGGGCTCTTCGCTACCGACTTGCTCTTCTTCGTTATAGCCGTCGGGCTCCCGTTATCGAGTACTTGGCTTTCTCGAGCGTCGACACAGGTGTGCACGAAGGGAAGATGGACGCGGACGGACGCATAGGCATCATATCAGGCATGCTTGGCGTAGCCTGTAGATCGAGGTTATCAATGAGTATCGCGAGATCGTTTGTCGCGGCATCAAGGATAAACAGAACGTCTGTTTCAAGAATTAAATAAATAAATGCGCGAGAATAATTGAACACGAACCATCATCGTCCTCGTACATAGGCTTCGGCATGCTCCTGCCCAGCATCTGCTCAGAGAGTGGGCGGGCACGCGCCTTCTTCGCCGGCGTCGCATCCGCCTACACCTTCATCTCCTTGAACTCAAGCTCCTCCGCGGCACCACCCGCCATGTCCTCGGAACCACATCCCCCTCCACACTCCTGCTCTCATACCCTACAATGATGACATCCCAATTATCCGGCCTTCCGCATCAACGGTGCCTCATCGGCTGCGCCTTCGCCTTCTCTCTCTCTCTTTCTCTTTCTTGCCGTCCTTCTTCTTGCCGTCCTTCTTCTTGCCGTCCTCCTTCGCCTTCCCCTCCTCACCATCCCTCGTCCTCTTTCTTTTCTTCTTCCCCTTCCCCTCCGTCTTCTTCTCCTGCTTATCTATCCCTTCTCCACCCACATACACACCATGCTCAACACCAAGATCAGGTGCAGACGCGGGCATACCCTTCAACTGCGCCCAACACCCCATCCCAGCCAACGACCGCACACTCCTAATCGCGCACATCGCGATCGAGCATCTCGCCCACAGTCGAGCTCAGTGTGCCCAATCTCGAACGCGGTCCATTATAGGGTAAGCAGAAATCATAGTCGCCACCGAGTCCGCGCGTTCCCATTGCAAAACCAGTGACTTGGCTGGCCTCCATATTTTCCTCGTCTTCTTCGGTGGGCATGGGCACAATCTTGGGTGGTGCAGGGGGTCGCGTGGCCGTGGCCGTGGTGATAGCGCTAGAACGAGATCTGGGTAGCTATACGTTCGAGTTGGAGGTGGAGGTGGATGCGGGCGCGGGCGCGCTGGACATGGGATTAAGAAGCATGCCCAAGCCGAGTGAGTTGAACTGCGTGCGGGATTGCGAGCCCTGGGCTTGGGATTGAACTTTGGGGAAGAATGGTTCTGGAGCTGTGACGGATGAAATGTAGGTGAGTGCGTGACTCAGATGACAAGAACAATATGACAATGGGGCAAAGACACAAAGAAAAGGAAGGGAGAAGGAGGGAACAAGTAACACACTCTTCAAACGTGGGTGAAGATCGCTTCCCCTCACCTGCCCAAACCCCTCCTTGCCCTGCCCATCCTTCAGAACCCCACCCTCCTTGCCCACCTTTATCACATTTGTGACCTCTCCCGTCGCCTCATCCCCTCCCGTACCCTACCCAATCCCATCCAGGGCCACCCTCGACTTCTTCTTCATCAGCACAATCTCGCCGATATCCTGGTCCACATGGCTCGGCTCCAAGTAGATCTCAAAGTCCCCTTTCCCGCCTGTCGCATTCGCATATGTGCACGACCTGTCGTTAATAAGACCAGACTCGGAGAGCCCGATGCGGCGCACGACACCCGACAGATCCTTCGCGCGCTCTTCGGACTTGGAATCGCGTGTGGATCCGAGCCCCATCCCCACGTTGAGGATGCTGAGCTTCCTGTGCGTCTTCGCACTGCTGGTATTGGTGTCCCCGAGTGCTACCGCTGCCGCGGTCTTGGGCGCAATCAACGACGGCGAGTGCCCATACCCATGCACAGGCAGGAGTGCAGGCTCGGGTGCCACCGCATCCCACGACTCCTCCAACGCCCTTGCAAACGACGCGGACGCGGACAAGGACGAGGGACTCTGAAGCCGAGATGCCCGTCGCGGAGGGTGTGGCAGTGATAAGCCAGATGGAGGGGATGTGCGCGGTGGTGGTGGCGTTAATGTCGTTGCTGATGGTTGGGGCAGTCAGGAGGTGCGTGGGGGTCTTGTTGGTGCTAGAACTCCGTCTTCGTGAGTTCTCGTAAATTGTTGTTCTTGTTGTTGTTGAAAGTAAAGTCGTGAGTGAGTAAGTAACGTGTCGCCGTTTCTGAATATATGGTGAAAATGTTGATGGAGATGTTCTTGAGTTGTAGTCTCGTCAATTCGGAACCGTGTCAATAGGCCGTAAAAGACTCGTGCAGCGCATTAATTGTTGGTGGTGATGTTCTTGTTTACAGATAACAGGAATTCTATCCATCCACCCAAGTCAAGAAAAGTCAGCACCAGTACCCACATCAACGCCCCTACGCACCTTGACAATCCACTCCTCTAACTGCATTTAAGAATACTTACCATCTGTCCCACTGACCAACTCCCGCTCAGCACAGACGCAGAGACTGAAAGTACACAGAATATCATGCTTCATCGTCGTCGGTCGAGTCGCCAAAGACCTTTGCGAGGGAGTAGCAGAAAGGGAACTGTGAAGAGCACAAAGAAAGAAAACCCGACGTGCTTTCCGAGGAAAGTGCAAACCGAATACCACGCGACCATGCTTGTTGACTTCCAGGGAGTATAATTAGGTAAGCGGGATAAACAGGGGTAAATTTAAAAGAAAGCACAGCCAAATGACGCGTCGCGTTGGCGTCGCGACTTGCTTGAGGGATTTGAATTTCATGTCGCGTTTGAAGTGCGTCAGGCAAGTTCGTCCACGCTTCATACGGAAGAGGCAATGAAAGCGTTTACAAGCTCACTAAAAAAATAAAATGAAGTAAAGTAAGCAGTTCCCGATGAACACATTCTTATTCTTCGTCTTTCCAGTATACTCTTCAACTGCCCCACAACGCAGCCATGTCAAACCTGTGTTCAGGTGTTGATTGATTGCTGGCAGGGTTCAGGAAACCAAACACAATGGTAGTTTCTAAGGAAGCTTCATGAGGGCTCACTCACTCGGACAAGCTTCAAGCTAGTAAGTACGCAATATTCCACCTGGGACCTGGAGAATAGAGAAACAAAGATCATATTGCGCACGACAAGTAAAAAAGTCATCCTGGACATACCTATCCATATTTCAATTATCTTTCCGCGCTGTGTATGACGGTATGTCCTCACTCTCGTCATCCACAAGCTTCAACAAGGATCACCAACTGACGAACGTTCATTCTGTACCTTTCCAGCATACCTCTCATCCACTGTATATATTGCTATGCCGAGAAGTGAGCAACGGAAGCTATTCATGATCATCACTGATGAGCTGTATGTGCAAACGAAATTAAGAAGCAGATAAATAGCTCTCGAGAACCATCGGCGATGTGGAATTTATGGCATCGAAAACTCAAGACAATTACATTCGTCTTAAGAACTAGGTATACTTATTTTCTCCGTTGATTCTATCTGATTATAATATATACGGTCCATTAAACTCGACTATCCATCGAGAATTCTATGTATGACTTTGTTTTATCGCTAAGCTGCTCAACAGGAAGACGGCTATTTAAATGTTGGTGATGATTGGTAAGAGGTTCATTCATGTACCAGAAAAGGGCTTCCGTCAGTCCAATTGATGTTATAAATGTTGCTCAAAGCCCGCTGTAAAAATTGCTAGCAGTGTAGAATCTGTGGGGAACCCAACAGTTCAAGGCAGTAAACCAGTACATACTGTGCAACTCTGCTACACATATGAGTATATCTCGTTGTGCTATGTAATCAAGTCCGTCCACCGCTTCTTTGACTCTTACCACATCCACACACTTTTTCCCACGCACCCAGCACAGGAAAAGAGTGTCTCAGAAGGTCGATAGATGTCTAGATAGTGTACCTTACCACCCCTAATCTAACTCCAACTCTAACCATAACACACATAATTGAAATGAACCAAACCAAAAACCACCAGAGACAGCGGCACACATACTGATGTTACACTGTAACATATGATATGATAGAAAGTACATTTACAGTGTAGCATATCATATGGGTTCAGTGGTCCCTCTGAACCAGTGAATGTTTCCCTTCCATTTTGGGCATCCTACACTGTACCATATGATATGGTACAGTAAATCTGCTCAATGGATCATACCTAGGCATTTTTGTAGGCTATCCGGCATACATTCTGTGGCTCTGGGGTGTCTACAGGAAACTGGTAAAGCCTTAATTTTGCAATGAATTGACAAGCATTGGTGCACACACAATAATTAATTATAAGTGAGCAATTGGGAAAGAACCGGACTGTAAATGTGATTTAAACAAGCCCAGAATCATGCAAATCGGACAGGATTTGAGGGAGATATAATGGTTGTAATGATCCAATTTTGTGTATTTGGCCCCGGGGCAGGGCGGGAATGAGTGCCGCCCCGGTCCCGGTCCCGGGTGTAAAACGCATGAAAAAGCTAGACAAAATTCCGATCAAAAAGAGCCTAGAAACAGCCAAATCGGACAGGATTTGAGGGAGATATAATGGTT
The DNA here is from genome assembly GCA_023853785.1 of Psilocybe azurescens. Classification (NCBI taxonomy): domain Eukaryota; kingdom Fungi; phylum Basidiomycota; class Agaricomycetes; order Agaricales; family Agrocybaceae; genus Psilocybe; species Psilocybe azurescens. The sequence continues at coordinate 327,941 of JAJIRX010000798.1, read as the reverse complement.
GTAATGATCCAATTTTGTGTATTTGGCCCTGGGGCAGGGCGGGAATGAGTGCCGCCCCGGTCCCGGTCCCGGGTGTAAAACGCATGGAAAAATCTAGACAAAATTCCAATCAAAACGAGCCTAGAAACAGCCAAAACGGACACAATTTGAGTGATATATGTGGGTTGTAAACTTCCAATTTTTTGCCGTATTTAGCCTTGGACCAGAACATGAATTATCATTGAAAAAGTGAATGCCGGGCCCGGGAATTTTTGCAATGGGGTAGGAATATGTCCGGAATAGTGCCGGACATTGTAAACCGGGTCGGAAACATGAATTATTATTGAAAATAGTGCATGCCGGGCCCGGGAATTTTGTAATGGGGCAGGAATATGTCCGGAAAAGTGCCGGAAATTGTAAACTGGGTCAGAAACATGAATTATTATTGAGAATAGTGCATGCTAGGCCCCAGGAATGGTTGCAATGAGGCAGGAATATGTCCGGAAACATATATTATCATTGAGAATAGTGCATGCTGGGCTCAGGAATTTTTACAATGGGGTGGGAATATGTCCGGAAACATGAATTATCATTGAAAAATGCGGACCACACTTGGGGATATGTCCAGATATATGTTGAGTATAGCAAACTGGGTCAGAAATGTGTATTATTATTGAAAACAATTCAGGCCATGTCTGGGAATTTTTGAAATGGGCTGGAAATATGTATGAACAGATGACAAACATGGAATTATGAGTTGAGTAGGCATGGAAATGTACAAAATGGTTTGTAAAATACCCCAGAAACATGGATTATCATTGACAAAGGCTCATACTGAGTGTGGCAAGAGGTTAAATGGTCTGTAAACATGTCTGATCAGGTCAATATGACCGAGCCTTGAAATATGTATAATTATCTGTAAACTATTCCAGACATACAGATTATGCTTCTATAAAGCAAAATGGTGTGGAAGTTCTTGTGCAATTCATTGTAGTATCTGACTGCTATTGCAATTAGTATCAATACCTCATTTTATCTGTGTTAATTAACCTAACTGTAGACATATTGGTCATTTCAGTTCAAGCTGCAAGCTGCAGCTGCTTTTACTTTTTTCTTGGTTATTCCACTCTTTGTATAATTCCTTTCACAAGTTACAAATGGCAGTAACAATCAGAGTGCTACTTGCTTGTTTCTCAATCTGCTCTGTAACTTTTATGACCAGCATCAGTTTTTGTTTTGAATGCAACCACACTCTTGTTTTCATCAAATATCCAACCAGCAATAATTTTATCAAGTATGCATCCATGTCAATCTGCTTAATAATGTTAACAATCAGTGGAAATGTCTGTCAGTTCTTTTTAGTGCTTGACATGAATTTTAGAATACATTCAATGGAAAGGCAGGCATGACAACTAACAAGCAGCACTGCACATGCTTTCTCCTCTACGTATACACATTCACCACCCATACTTGCAGTTCATTCACACAACTCATTTCACTAACTGACACCTTGCCTGGGGAAAGTATAGAAGGAGAAAAATAATGGGCAATAGAATAGTATGCACTTGCTAACCAAATTTACACTCTCATGTGCACCTACAACCTGTACCTTTTCAAGCCTTGGCCAGGTGTAGAGATTGTGATAAGACAAAGTACAGGACAGGGCAGTTGAAAGGGAAACGAGTGTACAAAAAGATCATTGGACTGTGTTCTACATTTCAGCACATGAGCTGAGTCTTTTGTTGATTATATACATATACCAGAACATGATTGTGGAATATTTTCCATGTTTCTGAACCAAGTCAAAGCAATTGTGCACCAATTATACATGTTTTAAGGCTCAGTCTATATCGACTTGATCAGACATGTTTACAGGCTATTTAACCTCTTGCCACACCCAGTATGAGTCTTTGTCAATGATAATCCATGTTTCTGGGGTATTTTACAAACTATTTTATACATTTCCGTGCCTACTCAACTCATAATTCCATGTTTGACATCTGTCAGAACATATTTGCAGCTCATTTAAAAGATTCCCAGACATGGTCTGAATTGTTTTCAATAATACTACACAATTTCCGACCAAATTCAGCATGTCTAGCACTTGTCTGGACATATTCCTTCCCCATTTCCGAAAATTCCTAGGCCTAGTCTGCGCTTTTTCAATGATAATACATGTTTCTGGACATATTTCTGCCCTATTTTAGAAATTTCCGGGCCCAGTATGCACTATTCTCAATAAGAATTCATGTTTCCGACCTTATTTACCATGTCCAGCACTTGTTCAGACATATTCCTGCTCCATTGCAAAAATTCCTGGGCTCAGCATGCACTATCTTCAATAATAATTCATGTTTCCAACCTGGTTTACAATGTCCAGCACTGTTCCGGACATATTCTCGCCCCATTGCAAAAATTCCCGGGCCCGGCATTCACTTTTTCAATGATAATTCATGTTTCCGGACATATTCCCACCCCATTGTAAAATTCCTGGGCCTAGCATGCATTATTCTCAATGATAATACATGTTTCCGGACATATTCCTGCCTCATTGCAACCATTCCTGGGGCCTAGCATGCACTATTCTCAATAATAATTCATGTTTCTGACCCAGTTTACAATTTCCGGCACTTTTCCGGACATATTCCTGCCCCATTACAAAAATTCCCGGGCCCGGCATGCACTATTTTCAATAATAATTCATGTTTCCGACCCGGTTTACAATGTCCGGCACTATTCCGGACATATTCCTACCCCATTGCAAAAATTCCCGGGCCCGGCATTCACTTTTTTCAATGATAATTCATGTTCTGGTCCAAGGCTAAATACGGCAAAAAATTGGAAGTTTACAACCCACATATATCACTCAAATTGTGTCCGTTTTGGCTGTTTCTAGGCTCGTTTTGATTGGAATTTTGTCTAGATTTTTCCATGCGTTTTACACCCGGGACCGGGACCGGGGCGGCACTCATTCCCGCCCTGCCCCAGGGCCAAATACACAAAATTGGATCATTACAACCATTATATCTCCCTCAAATCCTGTCCGATTTGGCTGTTTCTAGGCTCTTTTGATCGGAATTTTGTCTAGCTTTTTTCATGCGTTTTACACCCGGGACCGGGACCGGGGCGGCACTCATTCCCGCCCTGCCCCGGGGCCAAATACACAAAATTGGATCATTACAACCATTATATCTCCCTCAAATCCTGTCCGATTTGCATGATTCTGGGCTTGTTTAAATCACATTTACAGTCCGGTTCTTTCCCAATTGCTCACTTATAATTAATTATTGTGTGTGCACCAATGCTTGTCAATTCATTGCAAAATTAAGGCTTTACCAGTTTCCTGTAGACACCCCAGAGCCACAGAATGTATGCCGGATAGCCTACAAAAATGCCTAGGTATGATCCATTGAGGCAGATTTACTGTACCATATCATATGGTACAGTGTAGGATGCCCAAAATGGAAGGGAAACATTCACTGGTTCAGAGGGACCACTGAACCCATATGATATGCTACACTGTAAATGTACTTTCTATCATATCATATGTTACAATGGTACATATCTAGCTGAGCGGCAAAGCAAAAACTGCCTGAAATAAGAGCCACAGCAAGACAAAATCAAGAAAAAATTGACAAGGACACCGCAATCGCATGAAGAAGGGCGCAAGAAACTGAATCACCACCACCACCATCAACACAATACATGGACAACAGAAAAGATAGGCCAGTCAACAACATAATGGAAGCCCGAGAATTTCTGGAATCAGGATTGATATTTGTACCAGCAGGAGCCTCCCTGACCCCACACAGCATGGCATTGGCTCTCTTCCAAGTTGCAGAATTGAAGGGACTAACAGTAACAGCAAAACGAGCTGTAAGATCAGTAGCATACATGATGGAACAGATGGTGACCAAGGTAATAGAAGGCCAAGCGAGAGAAGCAGCAGTAGAACAGGCAGAATACGTCACACTAGAGATGAAGAACATGGAGGAACACCTCAAAATGACAATATTGGAGGAGGTAACGAAACAGATAGCAACAATCAGTGAGTCAATAACAAAGACCCAGGCAACCCTCAGTCACAACCTAGTGCATACAACAACCCAGCAAACTGCACCAACATCCACACGATATAGCAATGTGATCTGCTCATAAGGAGGACCACCAAGGAATCAGACAGACCCACAATTAGTAGCAAGAGAAGGAATCCAAACCCAAGAATTCCTCCTGGACTTCCCTGACAGGTCAGTAGTCCACAAAATCAGCCAAACCAAGCTGCTAAGGCTATACAATTCAAGGATTGCCACACTCAACAACAGAGAAGGAGGACTAGTCAAGCACCATATAAGGACAGTCGAGAGGTTAACAAACAAGGGCCTACTGGGAGAATTCCTGATGGACAAGGGAGCTAAGTGGTTTAAAGAGTCAAAAATGCTGACAGACTACTGAAGATGAGGTAAACTGTCCTCGTTAGGACGGAGTATTCCTCCCTTGTAGGCGTGACTGTTTTAACAGCCAACGGTTCGTTTGCTGAGAGTATATGTTCAGCAGGCGAAGGGTTAATGAGTGCCTATATTTCCACGATGACCAGCGTGATCGAGAAGCGCGAAACCGAGGGGCGACGGAACGTTGATGCGAGACGGAAAGCGGACGTGGAGAGACGGATAACGACGAGTATGAGAGCGATTTGCGATGTAAGGTAATCTTCGACGATCGGCGATGTACCGAATTTCGGATGAATTTAGTTTTTAGAGTTTTTGTTTTTAGAGCAAGTAGGTGTGTAAGAAGCAAGTTGTGATTTTCTCTGAGGTCAAAAACCGACCTCGTACCAAATAATTGTACGCTACTTAAATATGTTTCCCTACGCTAAATTTTATATACTTGGTATGTTTCCAAGCATTTGAAGCGATTGGTTGTAGGTCCGTTGAGCGCCTGGCTAAAGTAATAGCTTGTCGGCTATTCCGCTTTTCTTTTCCTGGGCCTCTGGATTCGTGTGGAAGTGCGGATAGAGATATGTGAATTTGATTCGATGTGGATGCGGATGTGATCTGATCGAGTCGATGAGTCGTTGATCTATTTTTGTACTGGGACGACGTTTAGGCGGTTTCGAACGATGTCGGGCTATTTGAATTGTTCGCCTTTGGTGTGATTGATCTTTCCTTTGAAGCCGTTATGCCGCTTTCCATGCTGAGACAGAACGGATGTTCTACACTACTATTATCATTAGGAGAAAACAGAGCTGGGGCTCAACGCAAAGTACAAATGTACAACCTCATAGCTTACTACATATGTACCAGTTGACTTCAAACAGACAACCGAAAACACATTGACGAGATGCTCGAAACAAATGGCCTCCATATCGACAACCTCGATAGAGTAAGGTGGGCAAAACCAATAGCATGATGCAACAAAGAACAAAGATAGAACTTTGCCCATCTCATTCTAGTCATGCAAAACACCAATAAGGCCAACAAAATCATTTGAAATGGACTGGTAATACACAGCAAGAGAGTCAAGGTCAGGAAGAGCAAAAAGAACCAATTCAATGCCTAAAATGCCAGGAATATAACCACATCGCCAGGGAGTGTATCAACATCTTTGACACCTGTGGCAACTGTGCAAACCAAACACACAAGAAAGAAGCATGCACCTCGCAAAACAAACAGTGCATTGAGATGTTTAGTGCGGGGTGTCTTTGTAATTGCCCAATACACAACACCCAATCAAATATTTATATTGATCAGTTTGATCTGGGAGGGTAAGCTTGTAAGGCTTATTACAATAACTCACATGGGACAGTGATCAAATGATGCACTACACGGAATTTGAATTATTTATAATCTAATGTGTCACACGGCCTGAAAGAGACTCACTGAAAAGCCAATTATCTTGTGCTTGTCACAGTGTCAGGTGAGGGCCTAAAATTCTCATGTGAGGTACAGTGTCAAGTGGGCCCATCCCTGATATACCAAATACTGGCCCTGTGGGGAAATTTTTTGATTTCGGCAGCCGGTTTGCAGCAAATTTGGAGGACTTGTCACTCCCCACATGTTCTGATCAGCGCTGATCGGAAATTGAGATTTTTGATCAGTTCTGATCAGCGACCGAAAACACTTTTCACCACCCAAATGGCCTGCAATTGCCCAAATTTTTGGCTGAACAGATCTGAACAGATCTGATCAGAAAACTTCGAACTGATCAGCCAACTCAGAAACTGAGTCAATTATTTTCAACAAAAAACTGAGCGGTACTACTCAGCTGCAGGTCAGATTATCTGTAATAAAATAAATGTCACATACCAGGAATTAAAAGATCTGCACCTAATTTGGTACTGTCTGCAGTATATACAAAAGGAAATCCTTGTTTGAAGTGAGCATTCAATATTCAAGTAATAAAATTAAAAAATGCATTCATTAAAAATTGAACCCAGGGCTACAGACAAGTCACATAACTTGAACTTTACAGTATTTTGCATATTGAACATGCTGACATAATTTTCATATGATGAGATAATTACAAGCATATTGCCCTCAATTTTCTGATCATTTTGATATATAATATGTGGATATAGCTTGAGAGGAAGTGCCAGAATATATTATTGGCTGTTGTAAAGAAGGGTATATAATTCATTAAATGTGGAAGATATGACAAGTATTAATAGTGTAGTTGGTAAAGCATGTGTAGAATTAGTATATATAAAGCTGTTGGTTCAATTCCTGTTGAGTGCATTTTATAATTTCACATCTATAATATAAGAGAGCTCAATGACTAAGCTTTTCTGAAAGAGGAAATATAATGTTACATAAGTCAAATTACTTAATCATGACAAAGCACACCATTGTGTTTTAGGAACTGTGAGGCGGGGCCTTTTAAAACAAACATCCAGTGGCTGATGGCAAACAACAAAATGGGTGCCACACAGTCCGAAAAAGGTTCCATGTCTAAATAACACCTCCTCAATGTGCCTATTACCCATTTCCAGTTGTACTGAAGCATTTTCTGTGGTTTTTGCTTTGGTGAGCAGATGTTGTGGTTTAGACTATTTAAAACAGAAAACTCAAATGAAAACCACTGAATAAATTTGCAAACAACAGATATGATTGGGGTAGTGAACAAGTTAGTATGGAATGAACTATGGGTTGGTGACAATGTTTTCTGTGAGTGGAACAGGATGTAAATATTTAAATACAGATGTAGATAGAAAAATAGAACTGGGACACAGTTTTACAACTGGAAATAGGCAGTCTCCAGTGCTGTACAGGTGATGTTTTTTTGGAGGATGAAGCTGCAGTGTGCTTTACTCATGTAGTGGGTAAAAATATAGACACAGTTAACTATTATGCATGAGAATTAACATATAAATTTTAATGTACTATGGGCTATAGATTAATGTAATTAATTTGCAACACAAATGTAGTGGGATAAGAGGACAGCTATTTTAATTGTGAAGAGTGTAAGCTATAAATTTTAAAATAGTACTGTGCTGTGGGTGCTGTAGATAATAGGATAGTTCCAGTTTTGTATATAAGATGCAAGTAAGATTATTTTGTGACAAATAATGTACACAATAATTGTTCAAGAGTAGGCAGAGAATATATTGTGGAGATGTATACTGACATGGACATGGTGCTGAAGGTGCCATGCTTTGTTGCAATATTCCTGAATGGTTTTCATTAGACTTAGAAAGGGTGGAGAGGTGAAATATTTATATTATATTTAGTATAGAGGTGTGGAGCACTAACATAGGCACTACCCTGGCTCACTTTATGACTGACATATAGCAGCAGGAGGATTTATGGGTGTGTTGGTTCTATTTAAATAAAGATGTGGATGGAAAGATAGTATTGAGACATGATTTTGTAATTGGAAATAAGCAGTGTACAATGCTGTACAGGTGATAAAATTATTTATTTGAGGATAAAGCTCCAGTGTGCTTTACACATGAAAAAATGAATATATTATTAAGTATTGGGTGTGAGAATTGAGATTTAAAATTTAAAGTACTATAGGTTGTATGTAGATTAACGTGATTAATGTTCAGGACTATTTAATTGTGAAGAGAAAGAGTATAAGGTATGAAATTTAAAATAGCACAGTGCCACAGGTGCTGTGCCCATGGGGATTTGTAAGTAGTCAATGAGTAGTGCAGTATTATATAAGATATAAAGTAGGATGATGATTGATTGGGAGTGGACATGGACAGGGGTGTGGATATTAAAACAGGCATGGTGGCAAAGGTACTGTGAATTAGTTGGAGTGGGTGTAATATGGTTTGAAATTTTAATTTGAGATTGTAGAAGCAAAGAAATATTTAATAGACACAGAATATACAGTTCTGTATATATATATTTGTGTATTTTTCACTATTATTGACTGTGAGTATATATAATTTGACTATGGAGATGCTGTGTGCCTCCATAATGAGGTGCAAGAGTGCAACTCCAGCAGGCTATGAAGTAGGGGAGGGGGTGAGCACAGCTCATCCCCTCCTACACATTATATTAGGAGGTGTGAAGCAAGGGGGATGAGCGCAGCTCATCCCCCAAGAGTGGCTGCTATTATTATTATTTTTTATGAGACATGGAGTGTCGAATGAAAGAGGGGATGAAGCAAGCTCATTCCCCCCAAGTGTAATGATAATTGTAATTGGTATTATTTATTTTTCAATGAGGAGGCGTAGGCGCCGACAAGCGGGGTCTGGGGGCGCAGCCCATGAGCTGTTGACCCTGCAGGGGGGTGAGCAGCGAATCCCCCGATGCGTAGCGGCGGTCATAAAGCTCGTTTATTACAAATATTATGTGACTTTAGTAGATTATGTAAGAGCTTATGTAATGCTGACTAAGCAGAAATATTATGTGATTTTGATAGCATATTTTAAAGCTTATGTAAGAAATCATTATATAATGCTGACTAAGCACAAATATCATGTGACTTCAGCACTTGCAGTTTATTATGTCTGTATATGACAATTTCTGAGTAGATCTGTGCAGAACTATATAGTTCTGTTCAGATCTACTCAGATCTGCTCAGAGTTACTCAGCACTGAGTAGTGCTGATCAGCGCTTGTGGGGAGTGTAAAGTACTGGAAATATGTATTGATTGTATTTAAAAATTCTGCAGAAGCGGGGGCGATACTGCACTTCAATGGCTGATAGCGGAGGCCATACAGCTAGGGTAACAGATGAATTCAATGCCTTTATCACTACCTATTTACTGAAATTTTGAATGAACATTTACTCTTGACAGATTGGAGCTGCATACGAAATATGTATTGAATGTATTTAAAAATTCTGCAGAAGCAGAAGCCATACTGTTCTTCAATGGCTGATAGTGGAGGCCATACAGCTAGTGAAACAGATGAATTCCATACCTATTTTACTACCTATTTACCACATTTTGAATGAACATTCATTCTTGACATATTGGAGCTGCATATGAAATATGTATTGAATGTATTTAAAAATTCTGCCGAAGCGGAGGCCATACAGCTAGTGAAACAGATGAATTCCATACCTATTTTACTACCTATTTACCGTATTTTGAATGAACATTCATTCTTGACACATTGGAGCTCCATACGAAATATGTATTGAATGTATTTAAAAATTCGGCAGAAGCGGAGGCCATTCTGTGCTTCAATGGCTGGTGGCAGAGGCCATATAGCTTGGAAACCACATAATTTTCTTACCTATTTTACTACCTATTTACTGCATTTTGAATGAACATTTATTCTTTGAAAGAATGGAGCTGCATATAAAATATGTACTGAATGTAATTTAAAATTCTGCAAAAGCGGAGGCCATACTGTTCTTCAATGCTTAATTGCAGAGTCCATGATGCCAGGCAACTGGATAAATTGCAGTGGACCTCTGGTTCTATTTCTTCCCCAATTTTCCCTACAATTGAATCTAGATTAGTAAACCAACCATGGTAAAAGTATTAAAATAGGGATGAAAATATCCCATGAAATGGTCATTAGAATGGTGGTTGCCCGTGCCAAATTTTCTGCAAACTGGCTGCCGAAATCAAAAAATTTCCCCACAGGGCCAGTGTTTGGTGTATCAGAGATGGAGGTCTTTACCCCCACCCAGGTATTCCATGTGGAGTTTAGTGACTCTTTTTTTGCAGGTGTCCCAGCCATTTAGAGGTGGAGGCTCTACATGGAGTCCAGCTGGAATCCACTCATCCTCCATGTGGGCCAATGTGGAGGATGTGGAACTCCATGTGGACTCCATGTGGAACTTCATCTGAGTCTCACATTCTCCATATGGATTCCATGTGGATTTGACTCATAAAGCATGTATATTAGCATGAATACACTATTTTAGCGCCAATTTCAAATGGACTCCAGGTGGAGGAAGATCCCCAGATTTTATTTATATTTTATTTATATTTTATTATATTTATTATAGTGCAAAAAATGACACAATCAGGAATTGAACTCAGGCATCTGAGAAAGCTGGACACCGACGCTAAACCAACTAAGCCATATAGGCTTTGTTATTCTTTAAAATTTGATGGTATACATACCAATACGGCCATTTAACTCTGCATTTCTCGGCAAGTGACAAATAACATCACATATGTCACTTGTTGATTCCACGTCCATCCATTTATTATTCCCACCACCCCACCTCTTTCTCCGACCACCACCACCCCGCTGCCGGCTGTCGTGTATGTCCCCCACCTCGCCGTCGTCAGTCGGAGCCAGGCCCATGCCAACCCGATCCAACACACATCACATCACATCGAACCAAGGCCGACAAAGCACAATTGGACACCCGCGAACGAATGGAGGTGAGTATGGAACAAGGCAGAACAAGGCAGGTGGGAAAACGAGGAACGAGGCAAGGTGAGACGAATGCGGAACAAGGCAGAATGAGGGGAGGCAATGCGAACAAGGAATGAGGCTGCACAGGTAAGTCGCGAATTCCATATGCCGCTGCCATTAACCGCTCCCCCCCTCTTTTTTTGTATAGGCCTCACGACGACGAGGGGCATGTACAATACGTACAACAATGGGTAAGATGGCACGCAGGACGGCTTACGGACAACGGCAGCGACACGTGCAAAGACCACGACAACAACAGCGACGCATACAATGGCCATAGCGATGACAACGGCTGCGACAACAATGACAATGGGTGCGACAACAATGACAATGGGTACAACGGCCATGACAACGACAACGACAATGGGTGCGACAGACACGACGGACACAACAACACAACGGATGGACATGCCAGACGCATACGACGGCCATCACGACGTGGATGAAGGCCACTACAACGTGTATGACGGCCACCACAACGTGTATAAAGACCACCACAGTGTGTATGACGGTCACAACAACAACAACAACAACACGTACGGCAGGGCTACGAGCGACATGGCCATCCTCTCGCCCCCTTTTTTTCTTTTTTTTTTGTCTCGTTTTCTATTTTTATTATTATGTTTATGTGCTTCTATGTTTATTTGAACCAACTATGTACCCTCTCGCCTACTTTTTCTGTCTGTTTCGTATGTTGTTTTTTTATTTCTTTTGTTTACATATTTTTACATATTTCTTTTCTTATGTTTCAGTGATGATGAACTTCGCTAGTAGATAATATTGTAGATAAGTAGTATGTAGTTTTTAATATATTATATATACATTCTTGTATGAATTTACTATAAGAAAATACATTCCAATTAATATCTGGCTATAGCTGGACTTGGTGAAATTCACTAAGTCCTCTCTCTGATGGCCTAAGCTGAATATTGTCACCCAGGTATGCAGTCCAGGTGGATTCCAATTGAACTCCACCTGGACTCCACCTGGCCTCCACCTGAGCTTCCATCTGGCCTCCAGTTGGACTCAAGTGGAATTGCTTGAAGTCCATCTGGAGTCCATCTGGAGTCCACCTGAACTCCACCTATCAAAGATAATTTTTGAACACTTGCATATGTTCCAGATGGACTCCATGTGGAGTCCACCACTTTTGTATGGAGTTGGTGGACTCCACATGGAGTTCCTGGGTGGAGGTAAAGTACACAGGGATGGGCCCACTTGACACTGTACCTCACATGAGAATTTTAGGCCCTCACTTGACACCGTGACAAGCACAAGATAATTGGCTTTTCAGTGAGTCTCTTTCAGGCCGTGTGACACATTAGATAATAAATAATTCAAATTCCGTATGGTACATCATTTGATCACTGTCCCATGTGTTCTGCCATAGTCCTTGTCCACCCCGTACAGTACAGTTCAGATAAGTATGGCGTGAGAGGCTGTGATCTTGGCTATGTACCATTAAAGACCCGCAGTCTATGTCAAACCCGACATGCTTAGACAAAACCGATTAGCAGTAAGACTGAAATAGTAAGAGATGTACGTACCACAATGTATGTCAAATTTGCAAGTAAAAATGGTGTACAGAAGGATATGAGGGAACAAATTTAGATAGAAGGGAGGCAGTCTAATAGCTACAGGTAGTGAAAGTGTTGAATACTACAGTGACTAGGTTGAACAAGATGGCGAGGGCATACAAGCATCGTTGACAATGAATGCATCTGATGGTTTTCTCACTGTTCAGGTGGAAACATGAGTTGAGTGTGTAACGGATGCTACTCCGACGTCCAGATCCAATGTCTCCATTGCTTGTCCATTGATCAAAATGAGAGGGGAAATGATCACTGGGACACTGAGGATTAATAAAAACATTATTATGACCTGCAAAGTGCCTGGTATCGATTGAAATGGACCCTGAGAGATGCCAGCATAAGATGAGAAAAGGATCTTGTGGTGCACACGTTGTTTGTGCTATATCAAGTCGGACTGATACCTGAGATGAAAGGTCACACTGAATTAGTAAGACATAGTCATTTCATGCTGGACAGCCCGTTGATTCCTTAGGAGATACTGACCATTGCATGTAGCGCTCAGCACCTCCGCATTTCCGGTATCCGGTCAAGGTATCCATTCATGCCATGTGCCAGAAAAAGAGACGACTAGGAAATCATCCCTACTCCTGACTGTACCATTTCTGGGTAACATCACTGCTGCGGATGGTTGTGATTTGAACAGTACACTTATGCAGGATTTGAGTGGGGCGACAACGGCCCATAAGCTCATATCCATCGCAGTCGGCGCGAAAGAGTGCTCTGTTAGTTTTCTGGTGGTAGTGATGTCAGCGGTACGAGCAGGGAGAATGCTGAGAAATGCCAGCATGCACTACAACTCAGCGCTTAGCAAAATTGTTGAAGAAGAGCTCAGTCTCCCACACTAGGGCTGTACATTGAGTAACGGGTGCCTGTAGGTGAAAAAGATGTAAATCAGTTGATGCCTTGCTGGTTGGTTCAACGAACGATCCACGAAGTGAAAGGTATGGGTAAGGGTATGAGCACACAAGGATGATAAGATGATTGAGAAACAATCTCGGGCAACTTACAGACAAGTAGACAGTGGCGTTGCTCTGCAGAGACAAATGATGCCGCTATTGTAGCTAGCACCCAGTCCTCATGCCCCCAACCCAAACCACCCACTCGTCAGAATTAAATAAACAAAAGAATGAGAATAATTGAACACGATCCTTCATCCATCTCCCTTACAGCCTCCAGCCCCTGCCCATCTCACCGCATACTCGCTCTCGTCCTGAGTGTCCCGAGTTGCCCAAATTTGCAGACAAAGAAGATACCTGCGATATATGCGAATTTGTTGACTGTTGATGTTGGTATTGGTGTGGAATTGTTCAGGTTGACATTGGAGGTGGAGGTGATGATAGGGAACGGAGCGAGCCCAGGAACCGAAGGCCTGACCGACGATGTGCTTGATCCAACATGCATAGATGCCAAAGAGGGCAGTCGCATAGTGGAAGGAAGTCTGAGTCTGAGCAGCATCCCGCTGCTTTTCTTTGCACTGAGCGTCTTCCCTTTCGCTTTGGCATTAGCATTGGCATCGGAGCCAGCACCCAAAAACCCACGCACAACAGGGCGGCGGCCCACCAGAACTAGACGTTAACACGCCCAGCTTGAAGCTGCTTGCTGACTGTTTCATCACCTGCGCTTTTGCCTTTTCTTCCTTCTATTTCTCCTTCTTGCCATCCCTCTTCTTCTCCTTCTTGCCAGAATCCTTCTCCTTCTCCCTCGCCATCCTTCGCCATCCTGCTGTTTTTTTCTTCCCCTTCCCTACCTCCCCCATCCCCATCCCTCCTCCCACATCCACACCATGATCAACACTGGGACCAGGTGCAGACGCCAGCATATTCCTCAACTGCGCCCAACTCCCCATCCTAGCCAACAACCACACACTCTTAATCGAGCTGCACGTGATCAATCCTTTCCCCTGTCCCTGTGTGCTGACATTTCCCCACTACCAAGTGTCCTGCCCACAGTGTCAAGCTCAGCACGCCTGATCTCGAATGCGTAGCATTATAGGAGTAAGTTGAACTCACAGTCGTCGTCAAGCTTGTGTGTTGAAGGACGGCTTGTTTATGCTTACTCATCTCTTAGTCAGACACGTCACTTCCATTCTCGATTCCTCCTTCCTATTTCGCACTTCACCCTTTCAGTCACCTTATGCCTTTATCACTTCCTATATCTTCATCACCACTTTCCCTCCATTTAGTCTCGCCAATCCTTCATTTGGTTCAATGTATTGCTTCCACTTCCTATGTAGCTCATTCTCCGCATCACACTCGTTTTCACTTATACTTGCACATTTGCTTTTCGTACCTCAGCTGCTTTCTATATTTGCTGAGGTACACATACTTTTCACTACCTTTGTATAGATGCTTACTCTTGTTCTGAACAGTGTCTAACATTACATTTAAGGTAGAACAATCATATAGCTGCTTTCTACATTTGCTGAGTGTCTAACATTACATTTAAGTTATCAACATCGTGCCTTCCCATGGCAAAACCAATGACTTTTGCTCTGTCTCCATATTCTCCCTCGTCTTCTTGGGTGGGCATGGGCATGATCTTGAATAGTGCAGGTGCCTGCATAGCTGTGGCCATGGCTGTAGCGCTAGAACTAGAACTTGGAGATGGAGGTCAATGGGGAAGAGGTGAATGTGGAGGCGGGCACGGTGGACATGGGGTTAAGGAGTATGCCCGAGTCGAGTGAGTTAAACTGCATGTGAGATTGCAAACATTGGGCTTGGGATTGAGATCTGGGGGAAATGGTTCTAGAGCTGTGAAGGAAGGAACGTAGGTGAGTGCGCGTGTACGAAGACAAGAACAAGACGACAAAGGGGCAAAGACACAAAGATGCACTCTTTGAATGTGGTGAGGATTGTATATGTATTCGATGACTGTTAGACGAGACTAAGATAAGTTTAAATTCCATGCAAGATCAAGAAAACAGCAGAAGCGACTTACGTTTATGATGTATCTTGTTTTCCTTCTGCTTCTTCTGCTTCTTCTGCCCCTTCTCTCTCCCAATCATTTCTCTTTCCCTTTCTCCTTCTTGCCCGTCTTCTATTTCGCCCTGCCCCAACCACTCCTTTTCCTGCCCCTCCTTCAAACCCTCACCCTCCTTGCCCACTCTCATCACATTTGTAGCCTCCCCCATCACCCCTCCAGCATTCACACCCACATCTGCACCTTCTCCATCCAGCACTACCTCTGCACCTCCTCCATCCAGTGCCACCTCTGCACCTCCTCCATCCAGCGCCACCTCTGGCTTCTTCTTCACCAGCACAATCTTGCCGATATTTGCATCCACATGCCTTGTGTCCACGTAGATCTCAAAGCCGTCCTTGCCCCCTGTCGTGTCACATACACATACGTGCACAACACATCATTAATGAGACGGGACTCAGAGAGCCCAACACTGCACTTGACATCTGAACAGATCCTTTGCTTGTTCCTCAGATTTGCAGTCTCAAATAGATCTGAGACCCATCCCAAGGATGCTGAGCATTGGTTTCTTAAGGACAAGCTTGCTTTACGCTTTCCCATCGACACCCGCATCCACACTCGGGTCCCCAAGTGCTTTGTCTTAGGTGCAATGAATGACACCTCTGAAGCGGAGAGGCCCGTTTCGGAGGGCGTGGTGGCAATGAGCCAGATGGAGGGGATGCGCGCAGTGGTGGTGGCATGCAGCATTGATATTGTTGCTGATGATTGGGGCAGCAAGGAGGTGCATGGGGATCCTAGAGTATTGCTGGTGGTTGAATAGAGTAAGAGGTTGCAGGAGGATGGGGGTGCAGGAGGCTTGGAGAGTGGGATCGAACTGTGCATCTTCGTTGTGTTCGTCTTCATGAGCTGTCGTGTAAGTTGTCAAAATTTGTTGTTCTTGTTGTTGTTGAAAGTAAGGTCGTGAGTGGGTAAGTAATGTGTGGTTGTTACAAAATATATAGCATGTTATATAGAATGAATTCGCAATCATGAAAATCCCGATGGTAATGTTTTTGAGTTTTAGTCTTGTCAATTTGGAATTGTGTCAATGGGCTGTAAAAGACTTGCGCTGCCTGTCAATTGTTGGTGTGGTGTTCTTGTTCACTGATAATAGTAATAGGAACTCTATCTACCCATTCAAGTCAAGTCAAGTCAGCACCAGCGCCTACATTAACATCCCTACACACCTTGACAATCCACTCCTTTAAGTGCATCCAAGAATACTTACTGTCCATCCCACTGACTGACTCCTGCTTCCATAGATACGGAGTCGCTGGCAGCATAGGCAGTATCCCTCTAGTCCTTTTTTTTACGACACCGTCCGAACCGTGTCAGGATGTTCTTATGTAATCTTCGGAGTTTGAATTATCGTCGCATCTAGTAACACAGATAATTCGAGCCTTTTGAAAGGTACAGCACATTTATTTGGCTCAAATAATAGATGGTTTAAATTTTGTGCTGAGAGGAGGAGTTCTGCAGCAGCTTTCATCCCGGTGCAGACTGAGCACAAAGTCACTTACATAATCTTTTGACTTTGCCTTGAGCCGGACACATGGGTGTCCAGCACTTCCACATCTGTTTGAAAGCTCTCAAAAATTTGGATTAATGTTGTTTGACACCTTCTAAAAGTTTCTCTCTCCAAATTGTCTTTATAGATCTTCTCTTTGTCAAGCAAAGTGTGCTCAATCCTATTTTCAAAGTCCAAACTGATTATATAACAACTTTCTGACACAGTTCAGAGGGTGTGGTAAAAACAAACTTCA
The DNA here is from genome assembly GCA_023853785.1 of Psilocybe azurescens. Taxonomy (NCBI): domain Eukaryota; kingdom Fungi; phylum Basidiomycota; class Agaricomycetes; order Agaricales; family Agrocybaceae; genus Psilocybe; species Psilocybe azurescens. The sequence goes on along the minus strand of JAJIRX010000798.1, from coordinate 310,815 downwards.
TATATCATGATCCAAGGGTACATCACATATTCGAAGTCTGTCTAGGAGAGACTAATATCCCTCCCTGTCATTGTCAGTCAAGTCACCTTTCCGAGGCAAGTGCAAACCAAATACCATGTGACTGTGCTTGTCGGCTTCAGTTCAAGGTGGGAGTATAATTAGGGAAGCAGGATGTCAGAGTTTCCCTATTTACTCTTATTTTCATCACTTGATTATCTTTTATCTTTTATCTTATCATTCATCATTCATCATATCTTTTATCTTTCTTAATATTTTGATCATTCCAGAAGTTTCCACCATCACTCCTTTTATTACTCATCATGATCCTGTTTATTACTCATCATTACACACCATTTTCTTCTTTATTATTCATCATGGAACCTTGCTTAGTCAGTCATCTCTAGAGTAGTATTGTTACAACTTCAGGCTTATATTCACATGTGTGGATAAAGCTGACAGTCAAGTAGTCAAGAACAGCGAGTTCAAGTGGTATTGAGTAAGAGGAGATTAGATTCTCAAGAACTAGCTAAGGAATAATAGTGGTGTCTACTGGCTATTTAAGTGTTTTGAGTATCTACAATTATAGTACAATATGAGTCCAAGTATGAGTCAGAGCATAGAATGAGCCACGACGGTGCCGTCGATGTGAGTCAGAGTGTGAGTCAGAATGAGAAGTGAGTCATAATGGTATTGACAATGTGAGTCAGAGTAGGAGGAGTCAATATATGATCACATGATGTTGTCCATCATGTGATAAGAAGGCTTTATATTCAAAAATGAAAGGAAAAGAAAAAGAAAAGAATGAGGAAAATAAAGTGTCCATAACAAGTATAAATACTGCATGTTTTGTAGGCAGATCCCCAGCTTCAACCTCTTAGGATTTTCACTATCATTGGTGTGAACCTTCAGATCATTGATTCCTCATAAGTCTATCCTCTGCTCTCTCCTCATCCTCTGCTCTCTCCTCATCCTCTGCTCTCTCCTCATCCTCTGCTCTTACTCTCTTGCTTGTCTTTGTTGGTGGCCTTGTCAAACTGATTTTAGTGTTGCCCTGACACAGGGCAAACAAAAGCAGAGTCAAATGATGTACAGTGTTGCATCATCCAAGGTCATTCACATGTTATATGGAGGAGGCAGTGCTTATTACAAGCTCACTAAAAATGAATATGAAGTAAAGTAAGTGTACTTTACCTCCACCCATATACTCTATATGGAGTCCACCAACTCCATACAAAAGTGGTGGAACATATGTAAATGTTCAAAAATTAACTTTGATAGGTGGAGTTCAGGTGGAGTTCAATTAGAATCCACCTGGACTCCAGATGTACTCCAGTTGGAGTTTCAACTTTAACTTCACATAAAATGAAATGGAATCTAGTTGGATTTCAACTGGAATATATTAGCCTTTTAATCTTAGTGTAAATTCATGAGTGTAATATAATATATTAATAGCTATGTACTACATTATTATCTAGTTGTGAGATCCATCATTGAAACAAAAAAAAACAAAAACATAACAGACAAAAAGCTGGGCAGGATGGTATGTACTTGGATTAAATGAACAAACAAACATATAAATGTAAAGCAAAAATCAAAAAAAAGAAGTAAAAAATCAAAAAGGGGTGCAGGAGGGTAATCATGTCGGTCATGTTGTACGCACCATCGTTGTTGTGGCTGTTGTATGCGTCCGCTGTATGCATTGTCATCCTCGTCTTTGTGGCCGGTGTGTCTGTCGCATGTGTTGTGGTTGTTGTACATTTCCCCATCCATTGTACATGTTAATGCGTGTTGTCATCATTGTCATGGCCACCATGGCTGTTGTGCATGCTGCCGTTCACATTGTACGTGTTGCGGTACGTGCTGTGCATGTCATCATTGTTATTGGTACATGTTGTGGTACATGCCATGCACATTGTCGCCGTCAATGTCGTCCGTGACGTGTTGTGCCTGCCATTGTACATGCTGTTGTTGTACTGTACATGTCATATGTGTTGTGGTATGTGCCGTATGTACGTGTCATCGTACCGTACCCATACATTGTCGTTGGCCTATATCAAAAGGGGAGGGGGGAGGGGCAGTTAGTGGCAGCGGTCTGTGGGATTTGCGACTTACATGGTGTTGCGGCCTCATTTGTGTTGCCTCCCCTTGTTCTGCCTTGTTCTGCCTTGTTCCCCACTCACCTCACACCTCAATCCCCACCCACCTTGTTCCCCTTTGGTCCGGTGTTGTCATTGTCATATACAGATCCATTGTCGTCATTGTCATTGTTGTCATACCGCTGTACATGTGTCTGGTGTTGTCGCCATTGTACACAGACGTGTTGTTGTCGTGCATGGCCTTGGTTGGTGGTGGCGCAATGCATGTTGGGTCAGGTTGACGGGTGTCTGGCTCCAACCAACAACAGCAAGGTGGTGGGGTGAGCATAACAGCAGCAGCAGGGGTGGTGGTTGGAAGGCAAGGTGGGGTGGTTGCAGTAACCAATGGACTGACATGGCAATGAGAATGCTTTGCTGTGCCAGTGCCTGGCATGCTCTAATGATGAGCTGTGCTCACTGCTCACCGCTTTCAAAGTTCTCATGGGGTGACCATCAAAAAGCCAGCGGATCAGGTGGGCTTAGACATTTTGGCATTGGCAGTAGAGGGGAGCAAGCTCCCCAATGAGTCACACATGTGACATTGTTTAACGCTTGCTGAGAATTGCCGAGAAATGATCTGAATTGATATGTAGCCATTAATTTTTGTTAGACAATAATGCCCTTGTGGCTTAGTCAGTTTATTGCTTGTGTTCAGTGTTCTTGGATGCCTGAGTTTGATTCTTGCTAGTGCTTTTTTTTTTTTACGCTATAATAAAATATAATAAAATATAAATAAAATCCGCGGACCTTCCTCCACCTGGAGTTCATTTGAATTTGACCCTGAAATAGTGTATTTGTGCTAATATATATGATTCATGAGTTAAATTTACATGGAATCCATATGGAGGATGTGGAACTCCACATGAAGTTCCATATGGAGTCCATATGGAATTCCACATCCTCCACATTGGCCCACATGGAGGATGAGTGAATTCCAGCTGGACTCCATGTGGAGTCTCCACCTCTAAATGGCTGGGATACCTGCGAAAAAAGGTCACCAAACTCCATGCCGGAGTTAGTGGACTCCACCCAGAATATATGGGTGAGGGTAAAGACCTCTAAAGTAAGCAGTCTCTTCATCTGCTCCACACCGTAGCTTCTGTGTCAAATGTTCAGGGGTTCATCAATCAGAGGGATTTAGAAAACCAAGGTCAAGGCTAATTTTTATCAGTAAACCGTCGCTTCCAGCGAGATTTAGAAGCAGATACACATATTTTGAGCACCTCTGGTGACCTTGATTTTGCTCTAATATGGCATACAATCCCACAGACGTTTGACTCTGTAGATGTTATAGTATGTTCAAATGTCTAGAACATCATGACAAACTCCATTGGACCTCACTACATTGTGGAAACTGCTAGAGGGCATGACCAATGTATCCCTCCTCTGTGGATAAGTAACATAGCAGGAAGTACTTCAGCACAAGAGCGCAGCCATTCTGTGAGAACATTTATGATGTGACAGCTCATGCACTAGGATGAGCTTCAAAGCTGGTAGTTATGCAACATTCCACATCAGAACTCGGGAAACAAGATCATACTTATTGCATGCAACAAGTAAAAAATAATATGGGACATATCTACATATCTATCTTTCAATTACCCTTTCCGCTGTGTATGACAGTATGTACTCATTATTGTCGTCCACATGCTTCAATCAGGATCACCAACTAATGAACGCTCACTCTATGTCTTTCCAACAAGCCTATCATACACTGTGTATATTTCCATGCTAAGAGATGAGCAATGGAAGCTGTTTGTGATCATCTGTGATGATCCACAGTCGCAAACAAAATTGAGAAGAAGATAAACAGATCTCAAGAACCCATTGTCGATGACCAGCATAACATGCATACCCACTGCCATTCATCATGCATTTGTCTATACTCTATTGGTAGCAAATTGGTGTGTGGAATGTAATGCCAATTATATCCTGCTCTTACAGTGGCAAAGCCTGAAAGATCTCATGACCTCTGTAAAATTTATGGCATCAGAAATTCAAGACAATTCCATTTGTCTTAAGAACTTGGTATACTTATTTTTGACGTTGAGTCTGTCTGATTGTAATATATATCACCTATTAAACCCCACTATTCATTGATATTTCTACATATGAAAGCTGCTCTGTAGGAAAACAGCTATCTAGATGTTGGTAATGTTTGGGAAGATGTTCATCCATAGAGCTTCCATCTGTCCAGTATATGTTATAAATGTTGCTCAAATCCTGCAGTAAGAATTGCCAACAGTGTAGAATCTGTGAGGAACCTAATAGTTTGAGTTAGTAAATCAGTACATACAGTGTAACTCTGCTACCCATATGACTATATCTCGTTCTGCTATGTAATTAAATCTGTCCATTCTCTACTCCCTTAAGATATGCTTTGACTGCAGCCTTGGCAGATCTCTGTTTTTGATCCCAGGACTGATATATGAGGTTGAGGTAGCTGTTATTGAGCCTGATTCTGGCATGGCGTGCATAGGGAATCAAATCTTCTGAGTAATTTGATTTGCAAAAGAATGGTGGAAGGATCCGAATGGCCCATACATAGGCTTCCCTCAGCCCTCGCTCACATTGAACAGAGGCCATCGCATGGGATGAAAATCCACATCCATAAAATCTCCCTTTTCAGCGTTTTGGACAAAATATCGAAAGCGATTATTGGTGCAATACATTTTGTGTGCAGTGTTCATGGACCATCGGTACCAAAGTGATTGTGCAGGACTGTTCATTCGAGTCCGATGATAGTGACAGGATTGACCAAATCTGTTTGTGTTGACAGCATATGGGACATTGCATGTTGATATATAACGCAGAGTGAAAATTGCAGCACTGGTGTAGACACTGGTGGTGTCGGATGGGTGCTGGTTTGAGATAATCCAATCTTGTAGAGTGCTATGAAGTTGTTTACGAAGAACAGGATGCCTAGACGTTAGGAAATGAAGAATGCATCCTAGCAAGACTGTACGGGTTGTATTTCCCAATTTTGTCGCAGAAAAATGGTGTTAGGAATATATTGAGGCGTAACATCGTCATTCATAATTGAGGCCAGAAGAAAGCAGATGTGGGAGTGTGGAGGAAATGGACCAAACTGAGCTTTGATGAGTTGTTCAAGTGTGACTATCTCATCAATGTAAAATTGAGAAACTGCCGGATCAGCCCAAATCTGGCAAAGTGGTCAGATCTCATTGCTTCGAAAAAGAAGACACATACAGCGCAGAGGGAATCGAGGTAGCTGAAATATTCATTAGAAAAGAATGTACTATAGCCACCTTTTACTCCGAGGATGGTATGGCAGCGACTGAGAGTTAGACAGAGAGTATTTTGAAGGAGCTGTGGATTTGGTTTAGCAAGAGGGCAGTGATGGAAGAAATATGAAAAGATAGGCCAGGGTTCATTCGGTATGCCTATTTTTTATGCAATTAGAATGTAGAAGTTCAAACATATTAGAACATAGAGGGACATACGCATGAATGAATGGAAAGGCAAATCGGATTCCAATGAAGAAAGCTTGGTTATATGACCAAGACATAACTCGGCATAATGCGTGTGCATTTTGGAGCTGTCAAGAAAAAAATCTTTGGATCGTGACGGGTCGAGTAGATAGTCTTTCAATGATGCATGTAATATCCGAACGGTGAATTCCCCTGCACCATCAGGATAACAAGGATGCTTTTCGACTGAGATAAGGGAGCTGAGATTCTGCATTAGAAGTTGAACATCCCCGGGAGCAAGCGACAGGAAGGCTTCTATTAATGTCACTGAATTGAAATAATATGGCAGAGAGAGAATGACAAAGCCAATGATCTGCAATATTAGATCCACATCTTCAACCCCCATCAGGATGTGCCGGTACAGCGCATCGAGCTCTGCGAATGGACTATCACCCGCCTTTGGCGGTTGTATACCAAGAACGATTTCAAGGCGATGCGTTGGTCGATGACGCGGGGATGCGACATACTTCACCACAGTCGATGCATAGATAAACTGCCCGGAGGACTTTTCCACGAGTGTATCAAGTGAATCTTCAGCGGGCCAGTCAATCGGGATATAAGAGCGAAGGGGATGTTGAGTTTTAATCTCGTTAAATTTATCTGCAAGGAAATGTCGAATATCCTCGTTGGGTTGATAGCCGTCATCCAATGCGATTCTTGCCAGCATAAAGAATGGTTTTCTATCGAAAGAAGAGGAGATATCGATCTCTGGGCGACTTGATATGAGGATCTTCAGAGGTATGTCCCGATTGTGCAGAAGCCTGAACGAGACATCGATAATTGCGGCTTGAACATTTGGATCGTCGCATTCGTCAAGACCATCGATAATGACGACGATGTGATTGTTGGTTGAAAATCCGGAATGAAGAAGTTCAAGGAGAGGCTCTCGGATAAGGGTCTTGAATTGTGCCTCAAGCGATCGTGTGGTAATCAGAGGATCATTCTCGAATGCCAGACCTAGTCGTTCTCGGAACACAGGGGGAAGCTTGACCGCCAGCTGATATGCCAGGGTGGTGACGAGCAACTTTGCCGTTCCTCGTTGTGGGTCATTTCTCCAGAAGAAGAAACTAGCGAGCACGAAGTGCTGGTCGTCCAGAATCTCGGCAATAGTCTGCGCAATGGCCGATTTTCCAGCACCAGCTGCGCCGTAGATCCACATAATTAGAGCCTCTCGGGTATCTTCGTTGAGTCCACGGATCCAGTCCATGATCTTCTTGATAATCGCGACTCGTGTGTTGGGATGGCATTTTGGCGGATCAAAGCGCTCGCCTGAGTTGTGAAATGCTCCGTGCGCGACGTGTTTCTGCAGGGATTCCAAGACGCCTATCGTTGATGATCATCAACATCATGTATCTCCCATTCCACAGGAACGAATGACCTACCTTTAGAACTTTGATATTGGTTAATCACGGTGTTGAATGTGCTGTTATCGATACTGAAGTTTGTCGATCCATGAAAGTAGTGTGACATTGTACGAGACCGCAAGGTTCGACAAGGAGCAGCAGCCGTTGTTGGTGAGAAAGCTGGGAAAAGGGAAAGATTGATAGAACGCCGTTATATTAGAGTCTAAATTTAGCTAGCACCGCCTTGCAGAAACAAATATACCGATATTTGTCAGATGATTCAAGGCATCAAGTTGCGAAAGTAAACTTCATCGGAACCCCTCACATTTACGCAGTGCCAGCTCAATTATTTTAGCTCAAACGATTTCGTGTCTCGGGTTTGTTGTGTGCTGGGGTCGTCGAGGGCTTTATGAATACTTCCTCCCTCTCTCTTCGTAGTCAATGCCTGTTGATCGGAATAGAGGAAAACGAGACCATATTGCGCACAAGAGAAGAAAATCGTACAGCACACGTGTCTAACTTGATTTGCATTAGCTTCATGTCCGTTACCTCCCCTCATCTATCCTTTGATCTCTTTTCGTCCTTCCCTATTGTCCTGGTCATCAGTTCGCGCACCGCTTGGGATATAGGTCTTCATTTTCATCTTTGTCAATCCACATAACCAGTTGACTATCATACTTGGAACCACTTCTACCACAGTCCCTATCCACCTCGTAGAGTGCACTTGACATAAATATGACGTGAGATGCGTTAATGTTGGCTATGCACCATCAAAGAGCCGCGGTTGAGAGGTGGTGGAAGCGTTGAATACAATAGCGACAAGTTAAAACAAGACGAGGGATGTACGAGCATCGTCAATATTGACCACGACCGATGGTTTTCTGACTGCTCGGGTGGAAATGTGAGTTGGGTGTGTAACTCACACTGCTCCGACGTCCAGATTAAAAGTCTCTGTTGCTCGTCCGCTGATCAAAACGACGGGGGAATTGATCACTGTAACGCTGGAAAGTGAAAAACATGGTTATGATCCTGAAAAATGCCGAGTATCGATCAAAACGTACCCTAAGAGATTCCAGCTTAAGGCGGAAAAAAAGATCTTGTGGTGGACGGGTTGTTTGCGTTGTATGATGTATCACGTCGGAATGATACCTGAGATGAAAGGTCGAGCGGAATTAGCAGCGCGTATTCATTTTATGTCGGACGGCCCATTGATTCCTCGGCAAATATTGACCAACGCGTACCGCACTTAACACCGTGTTTCCGGTAGTGTCCAGTCATGCCGAGCGTCAGAAAAAGAGATGACTAAGGAAATCCCCCAAACCTCTAATTACACCATGAACGTTACGCATACGCAGGATTTGAGTGGGTCGACAACTACCCACAGGCTCGTATTCATCGCAGTCTGTGGAAGAAACGCTGAGCTGATTTCACTGGTGCATGTGATGTAACAGTACGATGGGGGAGGGTGCTGAGAAATGCCGGGGTATAGCAAGCCTCAGTGCTTGGCGAAATTGTTGAGGAAGAGCGTCCAGTACCAGAGGCCTGTGTAGTACATTGAGTAGCGGTCCTTGAAGTAGAGAGAATATAAATATGTTGGTATAATGCTGGCCGACTCAACGAATGATTTTCGAGCGGAAATGTACGGATAAGGGTATGGGCGAAGAAGGAGGGTAGGTGGCGTTGCTCTGCAGAGATGAGTGATGCCACCATTGTGCAGCTGGAACTCAGCTCCAACGGCCTTGACCCAAATCTCCCACATATCCTGAAATATATCGAGCGAATCAGAGGCGCTGCATACATTCGGCGTATATGGAATCAACATGGGGAGGAGTTGGCATCGTGCCAGATAGTCGGGACACGGGCGCACTATCGGTGATGACGACGACCAGGGGGTAGAGGTTTACGGTGTTTAGTGGGTCAACCGGCGTCTGTTTGTCATCAGACGGCGGCAACAGCAACTCGAAAAATGAATACGCACCTTTGCGTTTACACTCCTCAAAAATCCCAATCTGTTTTCACCTCTCCGTATCCTTTGTGCCGAGGCAAAAGCACACACCGAGCTCTGCGGAAAGTTGGATACAAAACAACCATATCAATGTGACATGAGCACCTTTTGTGTTTATAAGATACTCTCCTGATAATAAAAGCCGTGCCTGTGCATTTTGGTAGCAGCTGTGATTGCTCTCTGTGTTGCAGCATATCCCGGTGCTTATAATAAAGGAAATGTGTCATACGGAGAGAGAATTTGTGTGAATTAGACAAAAACGCGACATGACGTGTTTGGGCTGCATGTAAAGCTGTCTATAACCTACCAGATAGCTATCGTGCAGATTTTGAAAAGAAATATGCACCACGAAGCTTTGTCAACAGTGCTACGTTGAAAAATGTGGTGAGACCCAGCGTAAACGAGTTTGCAGTCCGATATGTGTTGATCTTGACGTCCTTATAGGAGACACGGATAGAAGGTGTGGCTGATGATAGAACACCGAATGAGCAGAATCGGCGCCGACTCAAACTTAGATTCAAGGTCAGTCAGGGGCCTTCCGTGTCAGGACTTGGAACATTCATAATCTTTCAGAACATAAACAATGTCAGATAGCGCGTCTAGTTACTTGATATGTAGTCAAATGATTTACGGTCCTAGTAGGAACTCGGCAAGACATTTTCGGAAAAGAACTTCGGGTAACTTCACCCGACCCTCCATTAATTTAATGACTCAAAACGTGCAAGACAATTCTATTATAATATTCATCTTCATATCGACCTCCAAGTAGGTTCTTACCTTAACGCCTACTCACGCCCTCAAAACGTAACAAAGGATACCGAATGCATCCCATATGGGTACGAAACCTTGATCTCACCTACCAAATCTTCAATTTCAATCATAATAAACCCATGTAAACCATGTAAACCATGTCATAATGACAACTTCGGTCACAACAATGTCGTGAAGGTCAAGGCGGAGAACATGTCGAATTACGATTTGTTGGTGTCTTGCGGATGCACCTCATCGATGCAGCTCTCAGTATTCATGTTCGTGTTCGTGTTGAGGCAGGGGAACTGAGCGTCCACAAGCTGTGATCCCGAGTCCGCGAGCCATAAAATCCAGGGGAGCTGCTTTCAACATTCCCATTGCCTCCACCTGCACTCATACCCTCTTCCCCTTCCTCCCCTCCTCCTCCTCCTGCACACCACCACCATCACTCTCTCCATCCACTACGCCGAGATGCCCAGGGAATGCAGGCACAGGCGGCACCCCACCCCAAAATCCACACCGCAAATCAACCTTTGCAGGCGTCCTAAACGCATTCTCCAACTCCTCCACAAAACATCTACAGTCCGACCCGCCTGAGTCGTTCAGCCGCGTGAACTCGCCAGTGAAGTCGAAGGATCTCTTCGTGTCATCGCCCTCTGAAGTGGAGGCGGAAGGGTCCATATCAAGGTCAAGGTCGATGTCGAAGTGGTTGTCGTATGCGTCGACGAGCACGGTGCGGAATACGGGGAGGGAGGAGCCACAGGGGAGCGCGCAGCTTCCATAACCGTCCCAGTCTCCACATCCGTCTCCCTTTCGTCGACATAGGTCTCACCCCCTCCCCTCCATCCCCTCCACACACACAGCAGATCCAAATCCAGCAGCCAAAGTACACCTTATTAGCTCATCCGGCACACCCGAGTCCTCATCCACCTCAATACATGGAGACATCGGACCCGACCGTGGTGCCCGAGAGCCGAGCCCTTTCATGAGCGTGGCCCACGGCACGACCTGCTTGTTGATGAGGGATGCGTTTGCTCGGTTCCCGATGGCTGCTGTTGTTGCTTTCGCAGAGGATGCGGATGCGGATGAAGATATCCTTACAGGTGGCACAGGCACAAATGTGGCGGGAGCATGAACGGTGTCGTTGGCGAATATTCCCGCGACTGTGCATAAGGTCTCAGCGAGCTGATCGACGACGTGCCATCTAGCTAAACAGATCCGGCCTCGTAGCCACGGAGTTTTTTGACGACGCTCTTTGCACCGAGCAGGCTGTCTGCGACCAACTTGTTCTTCTTCACTGTAGCCGTGTGGCTCCCGTTATCGAGTGCTTTGGTTTTCCCGAGCGTCGATACGGGCGTGGCGAAGGCGACATGGACGCGGACAGACGCAGGGGCGTCATATCAGCCGTGCTGGGTGTAGCTTGTGAATCTATATTGCTGATGAGCCTATCGCGCGAGATCAATCATCGCGACGTCAAGGATGGATAAAATGCCTATTTTTTTTTTTTTTTAAAAAAAATAATAATAATTCAGAAACACAAATATTAGAAGGAAGAAAAAGCGAACCTTATTCGTCCTCGTACAGCTTTGGCCTGCTCCTGCCCAACAAACTCGTCCGCGGTACCACCCGCGATCTCCTCGGAACCCACATCCCCTGAGCACTCCCGCTCTCATACCCCGCAATGACATCATCCCAGTCATCCGGCCTTCCACGTCAACGCGCCAATCGGCTGCCCTTCGCCTTCTTTTGTTCCTCTTTCTCTTTCTTGCCGTCCTTCTTCTTGTCGTCCTCCTTCTCCTTCCCCTCCTCGCCATCCTTCGCCTTCTTTCTTTTCCTCTTTCCCTTCGCCTTCATCTCCTTCTCCTGCATATCTATCCCTTCTTTACCCACATCCACACCATGCTCAACACCAGGATCAGGTGCAGACACAAACATGCGCTTCAACTGCGCCCAACACCCCATCCCAGCCAACGACCACACGGTAAATGCGGAAGAGGAAGTGAATACGTATGTGGCGTGGTGGACATGGACGCATGCGGGATTGCGAGCCTTGGACTTGGGTTTGAGGAAGAATGGGTCTTGAGCTGTGAAGAATGGAGTGTATGTGAGCACGCATACACGATGACTGAGAAGACACGAATAAGACGACAACAGGGAAACATACGAATAAAAGAAAGAAAAAAGACGTACTCTTCGAACGTGGACGAGCATTGTGTATGTATTCGATAGCTGGTAAAAGAGACAAAGATAAGTTTAAAAGCCCATACAAGATCCAGAAAACACTGAAAATGACCTGCATTTAGGACTTATCTTGTTCTTCGAGTCCTTCCTCCCCCGCCCAATCGTCGTTCACCACTTGTCCTCCTTCTATTCCGTCATCCCTTTCACCTGCCGCAACCCCTCCTTGCCTCGTCCTTCCCCCTTATCTCTGCCCGCCTTCATCCCATTCGTCACCTTCCCCATCGTCCCTCCTGCACCCGCACCCTGACCGAACCGCACCCTGCGCCACCTCAACTTTGTCTTCACCAGCACAATCTCGCCGATATCTGGGTCCACGTAAATCTCGAAGCCGTCCTTGGCCCCCGTCGCGTCGGATACGCATACGTGCACACAACTTGTCCTTAATGCGAGCGGACTCGGACAACCCGACGCGGCACTCGACATCGGATAGATCCTTTGCGCGTTCCTCGGACTTGCGGTCGCGCTGGGATGAGTTTCCTGTGCGTCTTCGCGCTGCTGGTGCTGGTGTCCCTGATCGCTGCCTGTCGCGGTCTTAGGCGCAATCACCGACGTCGAGTGCCCATGCACAGGCAACGACGGGCCAGGACCGACTGCTTCCCATGACTCCTCCACCGCCCTCGCACACGATGCGTATGCCTCGGTGGAGGAGGCGGAGAAGCCGCTCGTGGAGGGCGTGGCAGTGATAAGCCGGATGGAGGGGATGCGCGCGGTGGTGGTGGTGGTGTGCGGCGCTGTTGTTGTTGGTGATGATTAGAGAAGCGAGGTGCGTGGGGGTCTCGGTGCTGGCAGTGGGATGCTTTCTGATCATGCAGGGGAGGAAGAGGGTGCGGGAGGCTTGGAGAGCAGTGGGATCAAACTGCGCATCGTCGTCTTCGTCTTCGTGAGTTGTGTAAATTGTCAAAAATTCATGCTTTTGTTGTTGTTGTTGTTGTTGTTGTTGTTGAGAGCATGGTCGTGAGTAAGTAATGTGTGGTCGTTTCGAAATATATGGCTTGTTGTATGGAACGAATTCGCAGTCGTGAAAATCTTGACGCTGATGTTCGTCAGTTGTGGTCTCGTCAATTTGGAACCGTCTCAATAGGCCGTAAAAGACTCATGCAGTCAGTTAACTGTTGGTGGTGGAGTGCTCGTCTACTGATAATAGGAATCGTAATTCTGTACACCCATACAAGCCAAGTCAAGTCGGAACTAGTGCCCACATCAACACCCCTACGCACCTTGAAAACGCACTCGTCTAACTGGGCCCAAGAATATTTACAGTCCGTCCCACTGACCGACTCCCGCTTCTATACAGACCCGGAGTCGCTGTCTGCACACAGACTATTCTTGTTTGTCGTCGTCGGTCGAGTTACCAGAGACCTTTGCGATAGAGTAATAGAGAGGGAACTGGGAAGAGCATAAAGAAAGACAACCCGACGCCCTTGCCGAAGAAATGAAAACCGAATAACACGTGACCGTGCATGTCCGGGACTATAATTAAGGAAGCGGGGTAAACAAAAGCGGAGTTCAATAACGCGTCGCATTGCCGTCGCGAGTCGCTTGAGGGACTTAATTTCGCGTCGCATTTGAGTGGCGTCATTCAAGGTCATTCACGCATCATACGGAGGAGGCGGCATTTAGGAGCGCACTAAAATATTATGAAGCAAAGTAAAGGGTCTCTAACGAACACATTTCTATTCGTCATTTTTCCAGTAATTTTATCTGCCCCACACTGCAGCACCTATGTCGAACCCGTATTCAAGTAGTCATAAATCAGAGGGATTCGGAAAACAAAAGTCAAAGGTAATTTCTACCAATAAACTGCCGCTGCTGGCTAAATTTAGCAGCAGACAAACAGATCTTAAGCACCTCTGAATCTGGTAACCTTTATGTTGTACCAATGTAGCATACATTCCGCTTGTCACAGATATTTGAATCTATAAACGTTAGAGTATTTAAAACACCCAGAATATAATGCCAGACTCCATCAGACCCACTACATTATGGCAACTGCTGGAGGAGGCGACCAAGGTATTCCCCGTTGTTGATAAGTAACTTAGCGGGAAGCGTTTCAGCACAAGAGCGCGTCCACTCTGTGAGAACGATTCCGACGTGACGGCTGACTCAATGGGATGAGCTTCAAGCCAATAGGTACGCAATATCTTCCACATCGGAACTCAGCAAACAAGGTCATACTTATTGCACACGACAAGTAAAAAATACAGGACAGATCTATCTATCTATTAATTACCCTTTCCAAGGCCGTGTTACGTGCATCCTCATTCACGTCGTCCAGAAGCTTCAGCCATGATGACCAACTGACGAACACTCATTCTGAGCCTTTCCAGAAAGCCTTTCATCCACTGTATATATTGCCACGCCGAGAGATGAGCAATGGAAGACAACATGTATACCCACAGCCGTTTGTCGCACCTTTGTTTCTATTTGCCCTAAATCGGGTACCAGACTGCGTTGAATACAAAGTCAATTACATTCTGCTCTTATAGTGGCAAAGCTGGGAGAACTGCAGACCTCCATAGAATATATGGCATAAGGAACAAGGACAATCACATTCGTCTTCAGAACTTGATATACTCCTTTTCTACGTTGAATTTATCAGATTATAATATATATCTTCCATTAAACTCGATCTTCCATTTATAATTTTACGTATGACTTCGGTTTTATCGCTAAGCCGTTCTGTAGGAAGACAGCTATCCAGATGTTGGTTATGATTGGAAAGAGGTTTGCAACAGCATAGGATTTCCATCTGTCCAGTTAATGTTATGAATGTTGCTCAAACCATGGTGTAGAAATTGCCAGCAGTGTAGAATGTGCGGGGAACGTAACAGTTCAAATTAGTAAACCAGTACATACTGTGCAACTCTGCTACACATATGATGTAATTAAGTCCGTCCATCTTCTACTCTCCTAATATATGCTTTAACCGCAGCCTGTGCAAATCTCTCGATATGCTTCAATGAAGACTGAAAGTTGAGGTAGTCATGATTGTGCATGATTCTGGCTTGGTGTGCATAGGCAATCAACTCTTCTGAGTAACCTGATTTGTCAAGGAGTCGTGGAAGGATATGATTGGCCCAAGAATAGGGATAAAAAGCGTCGCCTGTATTGAACAGATGCCATCGCATAGGATGAAACTCCGCGTCCACGAAAACCCCTTTCCAGCACCGCAGACAAAACTGCAAAAGCGATGGTTGGTGTAATACATTTTGTAGGCAGTGTTGACAGACCGTCGGTACCAATGTGATTGCGCAGGACTATTCATTCGAGTCCGATGATAATGGCAAGATCGGCCGAATCTAGTTGTGTCGACAGCATACGGGAATCGGTATGGTGATATATGGCGCAGAACAAAATATGCAGCACTGGCGTAAACACTGGGGGTGTCGGCTGGTTGGTGGGTTGAGATAATCCAATCTTGTAGGGTGTTATGAAGGTGTTCACGAAGAACAGGTTGCCACGACGTTAGGAAATGAAGATGATGTCCTAACACTACTATATGCCTTGGATTTCTGGAATTTTGTGGCATAAACTTTAGGTCAATACTCAAATTATTCATTCGTTGTTCATCCATGATTGAGGCTAGAAGGAAGCAGATGTGAGAGTGTCGAGGATATGGACCAAGCTGGAATTTAATGAGTTGTTCAAGTGCGACTATTTCATCAGTGTAAAATTGAGAAATCGCCGAATCAGCCCAAATCTGGCAAGGTGGTCAGATTTCATTGTTTTGCAAAATCGAGGTATTCGAAATAATGCCTAAAAATTTTGTATTAAAGCGACCTTTTTCTCCAAGGATAGTACGGCAGCGACTGAGAGTTAGACTGAGAATATTCTGAAGGAGCTGTGGATTTGGTTTAGCAAGAGGGCAGTGATGGAAGAAATGTGTAAAGATAGGCCAACCTCCATTCACTGGGTCTATTTATATGCAATTAGAACACAGAATTTTAACCTATTAGAACATAGGGGGCATACCTGTGAATGGATGGTGAGACGAATTGGATTGCAATGCAAGAAGCACCGTCATATGGGCAAGGCATAACTCGGCGTAATACGTGTGCATTTTGAGACGGTCGAGAAAAAATCTTTGGATCGTGACGGGTCAAGTAGATAATCTTTCAATGATGCATGGTGAATGGTTAACACCTCTGCATCATTAGGATAATAAGGATGGTTTTCAACTGAGATAAGAGAGCCGAGGTTCTGCATTAGAAGTTGAATATCTCCAGGAGCAAGCGAAAGGAAGGCTTCTATAAATGTCACTGAACAGTAAGAATAGTACGGAGGGTAAAGAACGACGAAGCCAATGATCTGCAATATTAGATCGACATCTTCAACCCCCATCAAGATGTGCCGGTACAGCGCATCGAGCTCTGCGAAGGGATTATCACCCGCCTTTGGCAATTGTATACCAAGAACGATTTCAAGTCGATGCGTTGGTCGATGACGCGGGGATGCAACGTACTTCACCACAGTCGATGCATAGATAAATTGCCCGGAGGACTTTCGTACGAGTGTATCGAGTGAATCTGAAGTGGGCCAGCCAGGAAGGATGTGAGAGCGAAGGGGATGTTGAGTTTTGATCTCGTTAAATTTATCTGTGAGGAAATGTCGAATATCGTCTTTGGATTGATAGTCGTCATCCAATGCGATTCTTGCCAGCGTAGAGAATGGTTTTCTATCGAAAGATAAGGAGATATTGATCTGCGGGCGACTGGCTATGAGGATCTTCAGAGGTATGTCTCGACTATGCAGAAGGTCGAAGGAGACATCGATAATTCTGGCTTGAACTTGTGGATTGTCGCATTCGTCAAGTCCATCGATAACGACGACGATGTGGTTGTTGGTTGAAAATCCGGAATGAATAAGTTCAACGAGAGGCTCTCGGACGAGGGTCTTGAATTGTGCCTCAAGCGATCGTGTGGTAATCAGGGGATCCTTCTCAAATGCCAGGCCTAGTCGTTCTCGGAACACCAGGGGAAGCTTGACCGCGAGCTGATATGCTAGTGTGGTGATGAGCAGCTTGGCCGTTCCTCGTTGAGGATCATTTCGCCAGAAGAAGAAACTGGCGAGGACGAAGTTCTGGTCGTCCAGAATCTCGGCAATGGTCTGCGCAATGGCGGATTTCCCTGCGCCAGCTGCTCCGTACAGCCACATAATGAGGGCTTCTCGAGTATCTTCGTTGAGTCCACTGATCCAGTCAGTAACCCTCTTGATAATGGCTACTCGTGTGTTGTGATGACATTTTGGCGGATCGAATCGCTCGCCTGAGTCGTGAAATGCTCCATGGGCGACGTGTTCCTGCAGCCGATCAAATCCGCCTATCGTCGATCCTTATCCACATCATGTATCTCCTAATCCACAAGAGCGAATACCTACCTTTAGGACTTTGATATTGGTTAGTGGTCACGGTATTGAATGTACTGGTATCGATAGTGACGTTTCTCGCTCCGTGGAAGTACTGTGACATTATACGAGATCGCAAGGTTGGACGACAAGCAACAGCTGTTGTTGATGAGGAAGCTGGGAAAGGGCAAAGATTGATAGGACGCCGTTATATTGGCGTCTAAATTTAGCTAGCACCGCCTTGCAAGTACGAGGTCGTTTAACATCGGTGAGAAAACACTGGTTATCATTGTAAAATAGACTGACAGAACCTTGTTCTCGGCAGCGAAGAGGTAGCATAGCCCCTGTACTTGCATTTGATGAGATCATTCGAAGATGGTGAGCACGGGCTCGTTGGGTTGTGAAATGGACTCAGTGCACTTGATTTTTTCGCTGAAGCGTTGAAGGTAGAACGACTCTTGGTCTAGTAATAGTGAGTAAAAATTCTCTTAAAATACCCAATCCATTATTCCACAACATTCTACTAGTATGGATATTGCCTGAGCAGGATTATGTAGATATTTAAATTTCAGCACTTAATGTAACGTCTTGAAGACGGATCAGACTTTACACCCGCTCATCCCAGTGATACCTACAATCAAAGATCTACCATAAATCTCACAGTGGATGTTCAAGAACAGGGTGGAAAACTTTCATGAGTACAAGTGAAACTATGACAGACGTATACTACAGCTCACCGCAGCATTCAGAGAGTATAATAGTATAGGCAAGTACGTAAACCCACTAGCAGTGACACGCTGATGCAGTGGCACTGAACGTCATAAGCGATAGCCCATGAGAGATGATACTGCTGCTGCATGGACCATCATAGGTCGAAGGGAGAGGAGAAAAACCGAACCGATAGCACTACTTGCTGCTGGTTCATTGATCAGCGGGGCGGATTGGGCCGGAGACAGAGCACTTCCACCAGTAGTATGTGTATTTGGTGCTGCTAGACCATCGAATGATCGGGTAGGTAGGCGGAGGAAGGCGGAGAGGTGACGTGGGTAGAATGGTGGTGGATCAGATGTCTGTACATGACGAGGATGCCCAGTAGCGTAGCAGTGTACATACGCTGTGGTCGGTCATTATGGCGGAAGGTGAGAACAACTGATATGCGTGCTCGAGAACTGTGTCATGGCTTTTTCTGCAAGACTGCAAAGTGTAAGCACAAATATAAGTGCAAGTAAGGCGGAGAAAAAGGGAACAGCACATACCTTGTCTCATGCGAACTCCTTTTATCAGGGAGAACCTTTAATATATAATCCAGCAACAACTCGCAATGCCCTTGTATACCAAATGATCTCCCTCAACCCCGCATTCTCTGCAACCTCAACTCATGTATCTAGCTTATCCTCTTTCTCCATGGTCTTAGAGGGCGGGGAGGGAGATATGAAGGCAAAAATGAACCATGAACCAGGACAATGGTGGGGTTGGAAATGACAGGGACGGTGATAGAAAAACAGATCAACCTGCAGCGTTGTGATGGTTGTTTCAGAGTAGTAGCTTATCATGATGACCCGACGACTATTTTGTCCATGATGCTGACACAATTAGAGGTAGAGGAGGTACTAATACATAGTTTGAGCAGAGTGAGAGCGACACATTGAGAGCGCAGTAGCATTTGTAGTAGCAGCGGGTCATCTGCCTTCTCCTTCTCCTTGAACCCAGACACCTCCACGACACCACCCGCCATGCCCTCGGAGCTCATCTGCGCTCCCGCTCTCATACCTCGCAATGACATCATCCAAGTCATCTGGCCTTTCATGCCCATCCGCGGTCGCCTCCTCGATCGTCAGGATTGGGTACGAGCACCGCTTGATGCTCGCTCTGTCCCTTTCCTTCTGACGCTTCCTGCACCTCACTTTCTTCCTCTTCCCCTGCGTCACCACGTGCCTCTCTTCCCGCATCAACACCCATCCAACACGCGCCGGACCTGCACCTCCGGGAACACATCCATCAGCACTGTCCTCCTCCACCCCTCGCTCGAGCGCCGCCTGTCCCTCCAAACGCGTCTCTCCTTCTCGCTTTCCTTGTCGTCACCATCACCACCCGCACCAACTTCCTTCTTCCGTCCCTCTTGCTCCCTGCGCCTCATCTCCCTTACAGTCTCCAGCCCCTGCTCATCCCACCTCACACTTGCTCCCAAGCCCGATTGTCCTGAGTTGCCAGAATTCGCAGACAAGGAGGATACCTGCCATATACGCGAATTCGTCGACAGCGGCCTTAAGCTCGAGCCGGAGGAGAGCACCGAGCTGGGTCTGCGCGTCGCGTAGAATGTGGATTCGACGGAGAGTTTTTTTGTTGGTGATTATGTTGGCATTTGCGTTGTTTGAGATGGTGTTGACGGAGGAGGTGATGATAGGCAACGGAGGCAGACTAGGAACAGCCGGTCCAACTGACGATGCCCTTGACCCAACGTGCATACATGCAGAAGACGGCAACCGCATTGTGGAAGGGAGCCTGAGTCCAAGCAGCATTCCGCTACTCTTCTTCGCACCAAGCGTCTTTGCATTCACATTGGCATTGGTATTGGCACCGGAGCCGGCACCCAAAAACTTGCTCGCGACAAGCAACAGCACGCCCGGTCTAGACGTCAGCGCGCCCACCTCGAAGTTGCTCGTCTTCTTCTTCGTGCCGTCTTCCTTCTCCTTCCCCAACTCACCAGTCTTCACATCCTTCGCCTTCTTACTTTTCTTCTTCTTTCCCCTTCTAGTCAATAACCGCACACTCTTAATCTCGTGCAGCGCGATTGATTCCTGCCCCTGTCCCTATGCGTTCATACCCTCCTTCTTGTACCCGCCGTTAAGAGGCCCGTAAGATTCAAGAGCCACAGGCGGCGCGAGCATCCCGCCCAGTGAGTCCAGCGTGCCCGACCTCGAACGCGGTTCATTATAGGATTAACTGAAATTCATAGTCGCCACAGAGCCCGCGCGTTCCCGTTGCAAAACCAATGACCGTCGCTCAGCCTCCATATTCTCCTCATCTTCCTCGGTGGGCATGGGCACAATTTTGGATGATGCCGGGGGTCGCGTGGCTGTGGCTGTAGCGCTAGAACTAGAATTGCATAAGTATGTGTTCGAGTTGGAGGAGGAGGTAAATGCGAAAGAGGAGGTGAATGCGGATGCAGGCGCGGTGGACATGGGTTTAAGAAGTATACCCGAGTCGAGATAGTTGGGCTGCATGCGGGATTGCGAGCCTGGGGCTGGAGGTTGAGTTTTGGGGAAGAATGGCTCTAGCTGTGAAGGATGGAGTGTATGTGAGCACGCGTACACAATGACTGAGAGAACAAGAACAAGACAATAAAGGGACAAAGGCACGAAGAAAAGAAAGAAGGAAGAAAGACGCACTCTTCAAACGTGGGTGAGCATCGAGTATGTATTCGATGGCTGTTAAAAGAGACGAAGATAATTTAAAATTGTATGGGAGATCGAAAAAACAGTGAAAGCGACTTACGTTTATGACGTATCTTGTTCTGCTTCTCCTTCGAGTCCTTCCTCCCCCGCCCAATCGTCGTCCACAACTTCTCTTTCTCATTTTCATCCGTCTTCTCTTTAGCCTGTCCTAACCCCCCCTTCAAACCCCCACCCTACTTTCTCCCTCATCACATTTGTAACCTCTCCCATCGTCCTTGCCCCACCCGCACTCCATCCAACCTCATCCAGCGCCACCCTTAACCTCTTCTTCACCAGCAATCTTGCTGATATATTGGTCCACATAGGTCGGGTTCACGTAGATCTTGAAGCCCCCTTGCCCGCCTGCTGCATGCGCATACACGCACAACATCTGATGAGAGATTCTTCGCACATTCCTCGAACTTGCGATCGCGCATGAATCCGAGCCCCATCCTCATCCCCATGCTGAGGATGTTGGGCTTCAATGTCTTTGGGACGAGCTTCTTGTGAGCTGAAGCCGGTGTCCCGGGGCGCTGCCAATGTCGCGGTCTTGGGTGCAATCGACGACAGTGAGTGTCCATGCACAGACACAGGCACAGGCTGTGCAGGAGTTACCGTATCCCACGACTTCTACAGAGCCAGCGCAAACGACGCGGACGACGCCTCTGAAGAGGAGGGGCCCATCACATAGAACATATCCGTCATAAGCCGGATGGAGTGGATATGCGCGGTGGTAGTGGTGGTGTGCGGTGTTGTGGTTGTTGATAGTTGGGGCAATGGGGAGGTGCGTGGTGGTCTTGTTGGTGCTGGAATGCTTGTTGATGACGAGGAGGGAGAGGGGAGGGAGGCTTTGAAAGTAGTGTACATCTTCGTTATGTTCGTCTTTGTGATTTGAAAATTTCTTGTTAACGAAACCGTACTTAGTTGTTGTAGTCTCGTCAATTCGGAACCGTATCAATAGGCCATATAAGACACGTACAGCGCGTTAATCGTTAGTGGTAGTGTTCTTACCTGCTAATAATACGAATTGGAACTCTTTCTACCTATCCAAGGCAAGTCCAGTCAAGTCAGCACCAGCGCCCACATCAACACCCGTACGCACCGTGACAATGCACTCAAGAATACTTACCGCCCGTCCCACTGACCGACTCCCGCTTCTACACAGATGCAGAGTTGCTGTCAGCACACGGGATGTCCGGCTTCATCTCTGTCGGTCGATTCACCAGAGACCTTTACGAGGGAGTAGCAGAGAGGGAACTGGGAAGAGAATAAAGAAAGAAAACCCCACGTCCTTTCTGAGACAAGTGCAGATCGAATACCACGTGACCGTGCTTGTCAGCCTCGAGGCGAGAGTATCAACGGGTATAAATAGGTAAGTGAGGGTAAACGAAAGCGGAGCCAAACGACGCATCGCGACTCGCTTGAGGGATTTGAATTTCGCGTAGCGTTTGAGGCGCGTCAGCCAAGGACATTCATACGTCATACGAAGGAGGTGGCATTTACGAGGGCACTAAAAAGAATACGAAGTAAAGTAAGCAGTCTCCAACGAACACATTCTTATTCTTTGTCTTTCCAGTATTATTCATCTGCCCTACACTGCAGCGCATGTGCCAAACCTGTAAACAGGTGATCATCAATCAGAGAGATTCGGGAAACTGAAGTTAAGGCTAATTTCTGCAAATAGACCGACGCTCATCGGCAAAACCGCAAAAAAATATATTGGAATCCAATGCCCTTGAAAGGCAACAAACGACGCAAATGCCCAAAAGGCATGGTAAAGTGAAACAAATAGACTCCTTATTTGTAAGTCTCAGCCAGGATTAGCTAAAAATAAAACCTTTGTAGTCCTTGTAAGGTAGCTTAAATATTTGTTAACCTTGCATGACAAAACAATTTTCCACAGCCACCGAGGGGCAATTTTACAGTAAAATATTGGATCATTTAATGTTGCTACAAAATACATAGCACTCTTCTCATATAACTCAGATTGATTATTCGGATTATCACTTTTAATTGAAATGCCTCTTACCAGGATTGAACCACCACCTTTGCAGAACACAATTAAATACCTATTTTAACTACTACACTAATACGTCATTACTGTAGTTAAGTACGTGACGGTCTATGTCACTGTCTAAAAAGCGGCCTTTTGGGAGAGCCAAAATAATTGACATACACTTAAATCTCGTACCAATGTTTAGTGTATTTTACATACAAAACTTATGCTTATGGTAACTTACAAGAATACAGAAAAGGTTGTCAAAAAATGCAACGTACCTCAAAAAATTACCACTGAAAGTAAAGTTGAATAAATATTTTGCTTAAATTTAATACTGCCTTAATTCTTACTCAACCAGTTCAAAATACTAGAATAATTAGTGGATATAGTAACGTAATACAATATTTGTATGACTTTCCAAGGATGCACAAAGGTTTCGATCACCCATATATAGCCTCAAAATGATCGACTTACCTTATATAGGCCACAATGTAATATTTGGTTTTGTCGGTTTTGCCGATGCTGCTGCAGAGATTTAGGAGCAGATGAACTGATCATGAGTACCGCTAGTGATCTTATCTTGCTCTAATATAGCAGACATTCCATAGACATTTGACTCTATGCCAGACGTTAGAGTATGTACAAACGTCCAAAGTATCGTGCCAGACTCCATCAGACCCCGCTACATTGTGGGTAACTGCTGGAAGAGGCGACCAAGGTATTTCTCCTTCGTCGAGAAGTAACTTGCCTGGAAGCACTTCGGGTGTCGGCACAAGAGCGCAGCCACTCTCTAAGAACGATTCTGATGTGAGAAAGCACTCACTGGGACAAGCTTTAAGCTAGTAGGTATGCAATATTCCACATCGGAACACCGGAAACAAGATCGTGCGTATTGCGTGGGACAAGTAAAAAATCATACAGGACATATTTATCGACCTATCAATTACTCTTTCCGCGCTGTGTATGACAGTATGTCCTCATTATCGTCGTCTATTAGGGTCAACAAGAATGACCAACTAACGACCACTCATTCTGCACCTTCACAGCATGCCACTCATCCATTATACGTATTGCCATGCCGAGATGTGAGAAATAGAAGCGATTCGTGATAATCGCTGAGGACTCGCAGTCGCAAACGAAATTGAAAAGCAGATAAATAGATTTCGAGAGCCATCGGCCATGACCAACACACCATCCATACCCACAGCCCTTCGTCGCTCCTTCGTCAAATTAGGTACCAGGCCGCATAGAATGCAATGTCCTTTAAATTCCGCCCTTATGATGGCAAAGCCTGTGGGAACTGCTGACCTGCGTAGAATTTATGGCATAAGAAACCCAAGACAACTCAGTTCGTGTTCAAAACTTGATGTACTCATTTTTACGTCGAATCTATCTGATTATAATATATATCGTCCATTCAATATAATTCTATGTATGACTTTGTTTTTACCCCTGCGCCGCTCAGCAGAAAGACAGCTATTCAGATGTTGGTGATGATTGGGAAGAGGTTTATCCACAGGGCTTCCATCTCTCCAGTCGATATTATAAATGTTGCTCAAACCTTGCTGTAAGAATTTTCGACAGTGGAAAACCTGTGGGGAACCTGACAGTTCGAGTTAATAAACCAGTACATAATGTGCAACTACGCTAAAACACATATGAGTATATCTCGTTCTGCTATGCGATCAAGTCCTTCCATCCTCCGCTCTCCTAAGATATGCTTCAACCGCTGCCCAGGCAGATCTCCGTTGTTGTTTTGATGTCGGAAATTTGAAGTCGATATAATCATTGTTGCATATGATTCTGGCTTGGCGTGCACAGACAGCCAACTCTTCTGAGTAACCTGATTTGCGAAGGAACGGCGGAAGCATACGAATGACCCCTAAATAGGTAATAAGAGCATAACCCATATTGAATATATATGGCCGCATGGGATGACAGTCCGCGTTCATGAAGGCTCCCTTGCCGGCGTCTGAGACAAAATGGCGAAAGCGATAGTTGGTGTAATGCATTTTGTATGCAATATTGAAGAACCGTCGGTACCAACGTGATTGCGCAGGACTATTCATTCGAGTCCGATGATAATGACAAGATCGGCCTAATCTAAGTGCGTTGACAGTGTATGGGAATTCGCATAATGATATATAGCGTAGAGTAAAAATGCGGCACTGGTGTAAACACTGGTGCGGTCAACTGGTTTCTGGTTTGAGATAATCCAATGCTGTAGAGTGGTATGAAGGTGTTTATAAAGAACAGGATGCCCAGACGTTAGGAAATTAAGATTGCATCCTAACTGTGCTATACACCTTGGACTTCCCACAACTTGTGGCATAGAAATGAGGTAAGGACCCCCAAAAAGCCGATCGATCCTCATTCATAACTGAGGCCAGAAGGAAACAGACGTGAGAGTGTTGAGGACATGGACCGAGCTGAGCTTTGACCAGTTGTTCAAGTGCGACTATCTCATCAGTGTAAAATTGAGAAACCGCTGAATCATCCCAAATCTGGCGAGGTGGTCAGATTTCATTGTTTCGCAAAAGATAACACATACAGTGCTGAGGGAATCGAGGTAGCTGAAATATTCATCAGAAAATCTTGTATAATAATGACCTTTTACTCCGAGGATAGTATGACAGCAGCTGAGAGTTAGATAAAGAATATGCTTGAGGAGCTGTGGATTTGGTTGAGCAAGAGGGCAGTGATGGAAGAAATATGAAAAGATAGGCCACAAGGTATGCGATGCAACTAAATTTTATGCGATTAGAATGTAGAAGTTCAAACGTATGAAAACATAGGGAGCATACCCGTCAATGGATGGCGAGACGAGTTGGATTGCAATGCAGGAAGCTCCGTCATATGAGCAACGCATAACTCGGCATACTGCGTGTGCATTTTGACACGGTCAAGAAAAAATCTTTGGATCGTGACTGGTCGAGTAGGTAATCTTTCAAAGATGCATGTAGTAGGCGAACGGTTGACATTGCACCATCAGAATGATGAGGATGGTTTTCGACTGAGATAAGGGAGCCGAGGTCCTGCATTAGAAGCTGAACATCTCCAGGAGCGAGCGAAAGAAGGCTTCTATAAATGCCACTGAATTGAAAAAATTCGGAGGGTGAAGAACGACGAAGCCAATGATCTGTAATACTAAATCCACATCTTCAACCCCATCAGGATTTGCCGGTACAGCGCATCGAGCTCTGCGAACGGACTATCACCCGCCTTTGGCAGTTGTATACCAAGAACAACGTCAAGGCGATGCGTTGGTCGATGCCGCGGGGATGCGACATACTTCACCACAGTCGATGCATAGATAAACTGCCCGGACGACTTTTGTACGAGCGTATCGAGTGAATCTTGAGCGGGCCAGCCAATCGGGATGTAAGAGCGAAGGCGATGCTGAGTGTTGATCTCGTTTAATTTATCTTCTAGGAAATGTCGAATATCCTCTTCGGATTGATAGCCGTCATTCAATGCAATTCTTGCCAGCGTATAGAATGGTTTTGTATCGAAAGATGAGGAGATATCCATCTCTGGGCGACTTACTATGAGGATCTTTAGAGGTATATCGCGTCCGCGAAGAAGGTTGAAGGAGAGATCGATAATTCTGGCTTGAACTTTTGTATCTTCGCATTCGTCAAGTCCATCGATAATGACCACGATGTGCTTTTTGGTCGAGGAGAAAAATTGAAGAAGTTCAAGGAGAGGCTCTCGGATGAGGGCCTTGAACTGTGCCTCAAGCGATCGTGTGTTAATCAGAGGATCCTTCTCGAATGCCAGACCCAGTCTTTCTCGGAACATAGGGGAAGCTTAACCGCCAACTGATATGCTAGTGTGGTGACGAGCAACTTGGCCGTTCCTCGTTGTGGGTCATTTCGCCCGAAGAAGAAACTGGCGAGGAAGAAGTGCTGGCCGTCCAGAATCTCGGCAATGGTCTGCGCAATGGCCGATTTTCCAGCACCAGCTGCTCCGTACAGCCACATAATGAGAGCCTCCCTGGTATCTTCGTCGAGTCCACTGATCGAGTCCATGATCTTCTTGATTATCGCGACTCGTGTGTTGTCATGACATTTTGGCGGATCGAAGCGCTCGCCCGAGTCGTGAAATGCTCCGTGGGCGACGTATTCCTGCAGGCGTTCAAAACCGCCTGTTGTCGAACCTTATCAAAGTCAGATACATCTACAAGTTCCATAGAAATTTAAATCATTATCTTACCTTTCACATTTCGATAGCTGTAAGTCATGGTATTGAATGTGCCGCCCTCGATAGTGAAGTTGCTCGATCCCGGGAAGTACTGTGACATCGTACGAGATTGCACTGTTCAATCAAGAGTGGCAGTTTCAGGTGTGGGAGTGCTGGGAAAGGACAAATATGACGGCACACCGTTCTCCGGTTTATATATTAGTTTCTAATATTACCCGCGGTTCCCAGAACATCGCGGCATAAGGCAGATGCCTTTTTAATACTCTGCCTTGCAAGGATAGGTGTACCAATATTTGTCGGGTGGTTCAAGCGTCAAGTTCTGAACGTGAACTTGATGCATGTCCTTGTTTTCGGCGCTGACTCTTTGCCAGTCATCAATAGTTTTGGATCATATTGCGCACAGGAGAAGAAAATCACATAGCACACATGTATAATTTCATTTGTGTGACTATCGTGTCTGTTGTCTCCTCCTCTATCCATCCATTGATCACATCTCCTCCTTCCCCATCGTCCTTGTCATCCGTTCGTGCACCGCTTAGGAGGTAGGTCTTCACTCTCGTCTTCGTCAATCTACATGACCTACAGGGCAATTGACATACTGTACCATCACAGAGCCCCAGTCAATGTCGAAGCTGAGAAGCATAGCTACTGGTTTAAACGAGACGAGAGGACCTACGAGTATTGTCAACATTGAACACGTCTGATGGTTTTCTGACCGCTCGGGTGGAAACGTGAGTTTTGCGTGTAAATGACATCACTCCGACGTCCAGATCCAATATCTCTGTGGCTCGTCCGTTGATCAAAACGACGAGGGAGATGATCACTGAGACGCTGAAGATTGAGAAAAAGCATTGTTAGGATCCTGCAAAGTGCCGAGTATCGATCGAAACGTACCCCGAGAGATGCTTGCGTAACAATGGAAAAGCATATTGTGATGGACGCGTCGTTGGCGCCGTATGTTGTATCACGTCGGGATGATACCTGAGATGAAAGGCCGAGCAGAATTAGCAACGCCTAATCATGTCATCTCGGACGGCCAATTGATTGGTCGGAAGAGACTGACCAGAGGACAGAGGTTGTCGGTGTTTCGTCGGTTAACCGGCGTCTGTTTCTCATCATAAGACGGCAGGCGGCAATAGCAACTCGAAAACTGAATACGCACCTTTGGGTTTACCCTCCTCAAAAACCCTCAGTGTGTTTTCACCTTACCATCTCCTTTCCCGATGCACGAAGCACACACCTCCCACGTGGAAGGTTTGGATACAAACGGTCACACCAAGGTGAGATTTGCACCTTTCGTGTTGACCCGGGGGTTGGTGGTAGTTTCATACGGAGAGACAATTTATGAGTTACACAGGAACGCGACATGACGCGTTTGGCCTGTATGTAAAGCTCTGTATAGCCTATCAGATAGCTATCATGCAGATTTTGAAAAGAAATACGCATCACGAATCTCTGTTAACGGTGCTACGCTGGAAACTTTGGTGAAACCCAGCGCACACGAGTTCACAGCCTGATTTGTGCTGGTCATGACATCCATATAGGAGCATAAGCAAGGGAGAAGGTGTGGCTGATCATAGCACACCGAATCAGTAGAATCGGCGCCGAGTCAAATTCAGATTCAAGATCAGTCAGCGGCGTTCTGCGTCGGGACTTGGAATGCCCATAGTCTTTCAGAATGTAAAAAAATGTTACATAGCGCGTCTAGTTACTTGGCTTATAGTCCGAAAAATAAATCAAAGGATAGAAAGGATAAAAAGGATAAAAAGAAAGACGACGTACTCTGCGAACGTGGCTGAAGATCGTGTGTATATTCGACGGCTGTTGAACGAGATCATGATAAGTTTCATCCAAATGCACACATCAAAAAATAGGAAAGCGAATTATGTTTATGGCATATATTGTGCCTTCTCTCCGTCTTATTCTTCTTATCCTCCCTCCCTCCTAATCTTCGTCCACCACTTCTCCTTCTCGCACTGCTCGATTTTTCAAACCACCACCCACCTTCTCCTCATCCATGCCCGCCTTCATCACACTCGTAACCTCCCCATTGCCCCTGCCGCCCCCGCCCTCGCACCCCATCAAACCCTAATCCAGCGCAACCCGCGACTTCTTCTTCACTAGCACAATCTCGCCGATAGCCAGATCTACACGGCTCCAGTCCACGTATATCTCACTGCTTCCCTTGCCCCCTGTTGCAAACTTGTATGCGGCCAAGGAGGAAGGAGAGATGAGACCGGACTAGTGAGCCATCAAAAAAAAACATTAACAGAATGTGAAGAGTGCGTAAACGTGATGGATACGTGGAGAGGCGAAAATCAGGCAGTCATCGTGTACAAGGACACACCGTGGGGCGTGGAGGTTGAAGCATGAAAGCAGCTGGGCGATTATGGGGCAGTGACAGATGTTAGAGTAGATGGGGGTAGCGGCATATTTCGACAGGCATTGTGGTGCAAGCATGCAGTGGGTGTTTGGGCCTGGAGAGGAGAACATAGATATCGGCGTCAAAACCGGTATTGGCCGATTCGAGAACGACTTTCAGATTCGGATAGATCGGTTGGTCGAAGCGGGAACAAGAGGTCTGTTCAGAGCTACGCGAGTGCGGTCTCCAGGGGTCTGTTTGCCTCGAGGTCGGGTCGGTTGAGCCTCACATTATCTCCAGGGCTAGAAGAAAGTGGAAGAAAGAAAATGTCAACGGATCTTTCATAGGAACACAAGTACAACGAAACCTCACGGTGCGATCACACCACTCACTGCGTTTTCCTTTTGGTCCGTGGACGATTTGCGGGCGCCGGTGCTGCGCTTCGACCAGTCGAGTGGGGTAGGACAAGCACCCGATACGACTTGCGAGTGTGTGTTCGGCGCAAGTCCGAGTGCATTCTTGCGTTTGGGCGCGTTGTCGTCATCATTTACCACGAGCGGCGAGAAGCCTTGAGCGCACCCAGGAACGGCGCCGTGCCATTGTCCTTGGTCCAAGTCCTATTGGTCCTCGTGTTCAGGTTAACGAGCACTTGCTGCAGAACAGGTCTACAATGATCCTGCATATCGATGGTGGCCGTCGAGCGCTTCTGTTTCAGCGAGAGCGTCATCTTGGATGTACCTCCTTGAGGGTACGGTGACAGACGCGATATTGTGCAGGAGCGGACGCGGTGCGAGCAGAGTTCAGACGGAAGTGGGTCATAATTCTGCGTGGAATGCTGGAGAAGTGATCGCATACCGGCCGGACTTCCTGCTGCTTGGAAAGCTACTACAGATGAACAAATCAATCGAATACAAACGAAAAGAGAAGGCGGTATCAGACCACCGCCTGCGGCTTTCCGTCGCGGTATTCTGATCCTGGTCGCGGAGGACGCAATATTTCATCAGAGCGACAATACCGCGCTCATCATCCCACACAGACTCCTAGGGCTTGAGCTGAACGACACAGTGTCGGAGTCGACGATGAACACCGCCTGGCGCGTCGTCTGGCTGGTACTGCTCTTCTTGTACGGCACCGAATGCACTGGACTCGTATGGTTCGGGTTCAGTATCTCGTCCTCGATCGTTTCGTACATTGAATGGCGGGAGACATACGACTTGGAGTATCGACGACAATGGCCAGCACCACGAGCACGGGTGCGAGCGCGGAGATTGTTCCTTGTGACGATTGACATGAGGTGAGTGGCGTTGGACAAGGTGATGTTGATATGTGAGAGGTCGATGCTTGATTGCGATCCTCTGGAGATGGGTGACCCGTCCGAAGAGGAGCGTCGCCTCCGGAGCTCAAGGTGCAGGTGCTCAAGCGCGAGCCTGTGGCAGGCCCTGGCATAGTGAAAACGGATACAGCGGATCTAACAGTTCCTCGGTAAGCTTTCGAATACAAAACAAACAAATGCCAACTGACAAGAAGCAGACAAATCGTCGCCATCAGCAACAAGACGATGCCCCTCCAAGCCCTGCCTCTCCAGCAGTTCGCGCTGCGCCTTGATCATACACTTGCTGCCAAACTGAAACGACGATCTGGATGCAATGGATGGCTCCTCGACGATCCGGGCATTATTGGGCGACTCGTACTGCTCCTAGTTATCTTTGTACATGTGCAGGCCGTGGCATTGGACCGCGGAGTGCTTGGGTTTCTCGACGCGGACACACAGAGAAGCTTCAATGATCAAGCCAACCGAACGACGCCGAACATGTCCGCCACCCAATATCTATAGGCGAATGTGTTTCAATATGAAAAATAGGAGAACAAAGAAAGAAAAGACAAAACAACGTACACTAACCATAGTATCGTTATCCTTCATCGGACTGTGCTCGCTAGCCCACATCCACCCGCTTTCATACTCCACAATGACATCATCTCAGTCATCCGGCCTTCCGCATCAACATGCCCATCGGCTGCGCCTTTGGCTTCTCTTTCTCCTTTCTGTCCATCTTCTTCCTGCTGTCGTCCTTCTCCTTCCCCACCTCACCAACCTTCCCCTTTCTGCTTTTCTTCTTCCCTTTCCCATTCTTCTATTCTTTTTGGATAGTGCGAGGGAGCGTGCAGCCGTGGCCGTGGCGATAGCGCTAGAACTAGAAATAGGTATGCATTCGAGTGGGAGGTGGAGGCAAATACGAAAGAGTAAGTGAAGACGGATGCGGGCGCAGTGGACATGGGCGCATGCGGGACTGTGGGCCTCGAGCTTGAGCTTGAGCTTTGGGGAAGAATGGGTCTGGAGCTGTGAAGAATGGAGTATATGTGAGCACCCGTACATGATGACCGAAAGGACACTAATAAGACAACAACAGGGCAAAGATACAAAGAAAAAAAGAGAAGGAAGAGGGAAAAGGAAGAAAAACGCACTCTTTGAACGTGGGTAAGGATTGCTTCCCTTTCACTTGCCTTAACCCCTCCTTGCCCTGCCCGTCCTTCAAACCCCCACCCTCCTTACCCACCTTCATCACATTTGCAACCTCCCCAATTGTCCCTCCCGCACTCGCACCCGTACCCCACCCAACCCCATCCAGAGCCACCCTCGACTTCTTTACCAGCAGAGTGTCGCCGATATCCGGATCCACATGGCTCGGGTCCACATAGATCTCAAAGCCGCCTCTCCTGCTCATCATATACGCATACGTGCACGACGTGTCGTTAATGAGAGCGGACTCGGAGAGCCTGACGCAGTGCACGACTCTGAGAGATCCTTTGCGCGTTCTGCGGAATTGTGATCGCGCGTGGATCCGAGCCCCATCCCATCCCAAGAATGCTGAGTTTTTATTTCCCGGGGCCAAGCTCCCGTTACGCTTCCTCATTGACACCCGCGCCCGCGCTGGGGTCCCCGAGCGCATTGGTCTTGGGCACGATCAACGACGGCAGGTGCCCATGGCCATCTACAGGCAAAAGCACAGGCAACGGCGGTGCAGCAGCGACCAAATTCCACGACACCTCCAGCTCCCACGCAAACGACGCGCACGCGGACGACGACAACGACTCTGAAGCGGAGAGGCCAGTCGCGGAGGGTGTGGCGGTGATAAGCAAGAGGGAGGGGATGCGCGCGGTGGTGTTGGCATGCGGCATTGATGTCCTTGCTGATGGCTGGGGTAGCGAGGAGGTGTATGGGGATCTTCATGCTGGCGGTTGAATGCTTGTTGATGAGGAAGAGGAGGACGAGGGTGCGGAAGGTTTGGAGAGCAGTGGGATTGAACTGTGCAACTTCGTTGTCTCATAAATTGTCAAAATTTGTTGTTCTTGTTCTTGTTCTCTTTATTGAAAGTAAATTCGCGAGTGGGTAAGTGCCGTGTGGTCGTTCAAAATATATGGTTCGCTGTATAGAACGAAATCATAGTCGTGAAAATGTTGGTGTTGATGTTCTGGAGTTGTAGTCTCATCAATGCGGAACCGTGTCAATAGGCCGTAAAAGACTCATGCAACGCGTGAACTGTTGGTTGTGCTATTATTTTTTACTGATAATAGGGATAGGAACTCTATCTCCATCCATGTCGAGAAAAGTCACTGGCACTAGCGCCCATCCGTCTCAGTGACCGACTCCCGCTCAACACAGACGCAGAGTCGCTGACAGTACACGGAATGTCCTTCGTCGTGACCAGTCGAGTCACCAAAGACCTTTTGCGAGAGACTAGCAGAGAGGGAACTGAGAAAAGAACAAACAAAGAAAACCCGACGCCCATCCCGAGGAAAATGCAAACCGAATACCACGTGACCGTGCTTAAGCGGGGGTAGACGAAAGCGGAGCCAAATGACGCGTCGCATTGGCTTCCCGATTCGCTTGAAAGATTTGAATTTCGCATCGCGTTAGAACCGGGTCATTCAAGGTCATTCACGTGTCATACGGAGAAAACAGCGTTTACGAGTGCATTAAAAAGAATATGAAGTAAAGTAAGCAGTCTGAAAGCCCGGAGTCATGGGGCTCACTGAGAGTCACGCGGAGAATGACAGGACCACGATATATCGATAGAACGACTGACTAGGTTACGTGATGTGTACGGTGCATAAGTAAGGTAAAGAGAAGTCGGTGTCCAAGGTTGGGGATCACAGTCACGTGTACATAAATGTAGAAGATAAGATAATATGTAAGGGGCTGTGATAAGACTGGGGTGCCAGGCTTACACAGTCCCCAATGAACACATTCCCATTCTAGTATAGTCTTTGTCTGCCCCACACCACATCATCTGTTTCAAACCTCTATTCAAGTGTTCAACCATCGGAAGGATTCAAGAATCCAAAATCAAGGGTAATTTCTATGGATAAACCATCACTGCCCGTGGCAGATAAACTGATCTATAAACACCTCTGATAAGCTTATCTTGCTCTTATATAGCATACATCCCCACAGAAGTTGGACCCTATAGATATTAGAGTATGTACAAATGCCCACAATATTGTGCCAGACTCCATTAGACCCCACTAAATTGTGGCAACTGTTGGAGTAGGGACTAACACGGATTAGGCAAATCCGGTCACTACCTATGCACTGTAGTAACCGGATACTATTTTTAAGTATCTGTGGATATGTATAGGCAGAACCGCGGATACTATGGATAATCCACCATATTTAGACATAGTATAAAGCTCCGACATCAATCGATGAGAAACCATGGTTTCTCTGTTGTCAGATGATATGAGAGTCTGCTCTGTGTTGGGCTTCCCTTCCTTTGACCCTGCATTATTATGCTACCTCAAAGGGTGGCTGTCCAGCCATCCCTACTGCTGTCCCTGCTGCCAAAGATGCTGCCAGCAAGAGGACAAATATTTTTCCTATTCAACCTGGTCCCCCAGTGACTCCTACACGGCCTGGACCACACTCTGCATCTCCTGGAGAGGAATTTCCTGAACCTTCAAGCACATCAAGTGATGAGAGTGAGAGCCAAGGTCCTAAAAAATTATTCCAATTATTGTCTCACCAATCAAGCAGAGACATAATGCGCCAGCTATTAACTGCCAAACTGATCTTCAAGTCTGGGGAATGTCTGATGATGACATTCTTGGTGTGTGGTTTAATTATTATAATATGTAAATGAGCTAATATATTATTTATGAGATGCAGCAATTCTGTCCTGGCGTTCTCCAGTTTATGATCATTTCAATGTTTTGCTGCAGCAAAATTTTGACAAGTTTGGGAAACCTGTCTCAATGACATATGTTTTCAAATGCAAAACTCATCCTGAGCACCACACCAGTATTTTTACACATCCACAAATGAAAACTGGAGATGGTACAAGCAATCTACAGAAGAGTATGAATATGTGTCTGAAAAAGCAGGGAAAATTACGTGATAAGCCTGTTGCTGCTTCTATCCCCTACTTGCAAGCTGCTTACCGTGCTCTTATTGCTTTGTGTTGTGCCAAGGATGCTTGTCCATTCAATATAATCTTGGATGAGGATTATCTTGCTGAAGTTGAGATGCTTCGACCAGGAACCAGTGTTCCACATCCAGTAACTGTTCAGCACAATCTTCTTCACATTTATGAACAAGCAGCAATTAAAGTATGAAATTATTTTATGGTAATTCCAAATTCTGGGTAATTTCAAATTTGTGACTGAAGTGTTTTTAGCAAATTAATAGCATTGTCTATCTTGTTCTTGATGGCTGGACCTCACCTTTGGTCTCATCATACCTTGGGTTGGTTGTAGTCTGGTTTGATCAAGGAATAATTCATTGTGCCATTCTTGAATTTATACAGTATCTTTGCACAATTTTTACATTCACTTTTGAATGCTGATTAGTTGATAAAATAGGTTAACTCAAAAACATGATGGACGGTATTTAGCAGCTGTGACTGCTGATTGTGTAAAATGTTTTGGCCTTGACAAAAAGTAAGCAAATAAGCAAGATAAAATTTGTAAAATATTGCTCAGAACATTGTTGATAGCTGTTTGGAATTTGCATGGACAATGCTTCGAACTGCAACAAGCTTGCTCAAATTCTTCCTGAATTTCTGCCTGACTTTCTGGGTATGGATGCTCGTCTTTGGTGTTTAGCACATATATTCAATTTGATTGCAAAGTTATTGATATTTCTCTTCTCTTTTAGTTTAGAATCAATTTAAATTATATTTTGCAGATCTTCATATCATTTTTTCAAAAAGCCCAAACTCAAGAAGTCTGTGAAAGTTACTTTGGAAGGTAGTGATGATGAAGAATATATTCTTGATGAAGGGGATGGAGAAACAGAGGATCAGGATATTGCTGCAATAGAGGATGCAGTGGTAGATGCAGAGGATGATGGTGGAGATGATGGTCAGGTGGCTCATGATAATGCTGTGGTAAGATCTTTGCATGATATTGCAATAGAGGAAATGGGTAGGAAAGGGGTAATGATGAGTTCAGAAGAGGAAAAATGGCACTCCAGCTTTTTCCTGCAGTAATGTTTCTATTTAAAATTGGCCTGTTGCTTTCTAATATTTTTTTTAGGTCTCTGGGCTTGCACACCAGGTCCATGATAATACAACCCTCAATGAGAAATTTCAGCATCTCATTGACCAGGATCCAAATCAACAATCTAACAAGTGAGCTCTGGATAGGCATGTTGCAACCCAATGGAACACCGACTTTGATTGTCTTGCAGCTCATTTGCATTTTAAAAGTATTGTTCAGTCCCTGACAGCAGTGTCTGAAAAACAAGTTGAAGGCATATCATCTTTCTGAGAAGCAGTGGCAACTTGCAAGTGATGTACAAGAGGTCCTGAAGGTGAGTTATTTAATGTCACTGATTTATATATTTTAAATCACCTTGTTATATTTTTATAGCTTTTCAAGGATGTTATGCTCCTATTTTCTAAAGCTAAGGTTCCTCTTATTGTTAATGCCCTTCCTATGCTGTATCATGTATGTGACAGCTTAGTTGCTGCTGTTGAGGACAAGCCCCAAAATATTCCAACACCTGGTTCTGACTCTGATTCCGACATTTCTGATCCTGGTTCACTGGTTCAAGAAACTCCTGCAGTTATTCGGATTGCTGCACATGCTGCTGTTCTACTTATTGACAAATATATGGATCTGACTTGGGATTGCGAAATTTATGTTATATCAATTGGTATGAGATCTTTTCTTATTCTTTCATCTACACACAGTTAATCAAATTACAGTGTTGTGCCCTGACTGCAAGCTTATTTGGCTAAAAAGCGAAAAGAAATTGATGCAAAGAAGTTGAAGACCATCAAGAAACTAGTTTTAAATCGATGGCAAACAACATATGCTGTTGAGGAAGCTAATTTTTGTGCTCCAAAGCAAAGGAGAAACAAAGTAATTTTCATATATTTTTGTGCATCCCATTATTAATTAATGCTCTATTAGGACGAGTCGAAATGGGCTGCTCCAGAGAATCAAGGTACCCGAAGATCAAAAACATTAAATCAATACCCTGAGGATCACATTCAAACTTACTTTGAGGATGATCCAATTCCATCAAATGTAATTGAAGAAGCTGGTGGCTACATAAAGTATTGGTTTAATGCAAGCAAGAATCACCCACTTCTTGCTAAAATGGGACAAGACTTCTGTTCTGCACCAGGTTTTTATTCAAACTTCTATTAGAAATATTAAACTGACCATTAAACAACAGCAACATCTGTGGATGCTGAAAGAGCATTTTCGACTGGCCGTTGTCAAGTCAATCACATGCAACATAATATGAGCTCTCAAACATTCAAAGCTCGTATGGCATTAGGTTCATGGGCTAAGACCCCTATTTTTCCAAAGTTCTCAGAAGTGACTGAATGGGTAAAGCTGAGGATGAGGTCAGAAGGTGAAGATTGAAAATAACTATCAGCAAGAATGTAAATTGAACCTCGTAACCTTTATTGTGTAAAAATTACAATTATTTTGGCTTATATTTTGCTATATTTAAATTCTACTGCTCTTTCTCTTTTCAATGCACCCAAATATGAGCAAAACGGACAATAATTGGCTATAGGAGATGTAATTTAATCCATGAACTACTTTACTAACATGTCACCGCCGCCAAGCCGCCACTGCCACCCCCTTGGGGCACGGGTCTGACTCTTAAAGTTAAACGGATTAGTGTATCCGAGCCGTATCCGAACCGTATTTGGTAAATATCCGCGGTTCGGATACGGATACTACCCGGATAGATCCGAGTTAGTCCCTATGTTGGAGGCAACCAAGGCATTCCTCCCTTTGTTCCCGACCTCTGTAGAATTTATGGCATAAAAATCCAAGACAATTCCATTTGCTTTCAGAATTTGGTGTATGGGTTTGCAATGTTGCGTCTATCTGTTTATAATATATTCATGCATTCCATCAATATTTCTATAGATGATATCATTTTATCGCTAAGCCGCTCTGCAGGAAGACAGCTATCCAGACGTTGGCGATGATTGGAAAGAAGTCGATCCATGTACCAACGTATGGCTTCCATCTCTCCAGTCGATGTTATAAAAATTGCTCCAATCCTGCAGTAAGAAGTGCCAGCAGTGTAGAATCCATGGGGAACCTAACAGTTCGAGTTAGTAAATCAGCACATACTTAGCAACTCTGTTACACATATGAGTATTTCTTGTTCTGCTTTGTGATCAAGTCCGTCCATAGTCTACTCTCCTAAGATATGCTTTAACCGCAGCCTGGGCAGATCTCCGTTTGTCCTCCAATGATAAATAATTGAAGTTGAGATAATCATTATTGTGCCTGATTCTGGCTTGGCGTGCATATGCAATCAACTGTGCTGAGTAACCTGATTTGTCAAGGAATAGCGGAAGCCTCAGAATGGCCCAGAAATAGGTATCAAAAGTCTCGTCCATATTGATCAGATACCATCGCATGGGATGAAATTCCGCGTCCACGAAGGCTCCCTTTCCAGTGCCCTGGACAAAATTACGAAAGCGATCGTTGGTGTAATACATTTTGTATGTAGTGTTGACAGACCGTCGGTACCAAAGTGTTTGCGCAAGACTATTCATTCGAGTCCGATGATAATGACAAGATCGGCCGAATCTAGTTGTGTCGACAGTGTATGGGAATTCGCATGTTGATATATAGCGCAGAGCAAAAATGCAGCACTGGCATAAACACTGGGGGTGTCTGCTGGGTGCTGACTTGAGATAATCCAATCTTGTAGAGTGTTACGAAGGTGTTTACGAAGAACAGGATGCCCAGATGTTAGGAAATTAAGATTGCATCCTAACTGCGCTGTACTTCCCAAATTTTGTTGCATAGAAATGAGGTCAGGACCCCAATAAACATTTCCATCGTCATTCATACTAATTGAGGCCAGAAGGAAGCAGATATGAGAATGTTGAGCACATGGACCAAGCTGAGCTTTGATGAGTTGTTCAAGTGCGACTATCTCATCAGTGTAAAATTGAGAAACCGCCGAATCATCCCAAATCTGGCGAGGTGGTTAGATTTCATTGTTTCGAAAAAATAAGACACATACAGAGCAGAGGGAATCGAGGTAGCTAAAATACTGCCTAGAAAAGATTGTATCATAATGACTTTCTACTCCGAGGACAGTATGGCAGCGTCTGAGAGTTAGACTGAGAGTAAGTTGGAGGAGCCGTGGATTTGGCTTAGCAAGAGGGCAGTGATGGAAGAAATATGTAAAGATAGGCCAGAATTGATTCAATGGGTCTAATTTTTATGCAATTAGAACGTAGAACTTCGAACTTATGAGCATAGAGGGACATACCCGTGAATGATTGGAGAGGCAAATTGGATTTCAATGAAGGAAGCTCCGTCATATGAGCCAGGCATAACTCGGTATACTGCGTATGCATCTTGAGACGGTCAAGAAAAAAATCTTTGGATCGCGAGTGGTCGAGTAGATAATCTTTCAATGATGCATGTAATATGCGAACGGCCAACACTGCACCATCAGAGTGAGTAGGATGTATTTCGACTGAGATAAGGGAGCTGAGGTTCTGCATTAGAAATTGAACATCTCCAGGAGCAAGCGAAAAGAAAGCTTCTATAAATGTTACCAAGCTGTGAGAGATGTGCGGAGGGTGAAGAATGACAAATCCAATGATCTTCAATATTAGGTCTACATCTTCAACCCCTGTCAGGATATGCCGGTACAATGCGTCGAGCTCTGCGAAGGGGCTATCGTCTGCATTTGGCGGGTGTATACCAAGAACAATTTCAAGACGATGCATTGGTCGATGACGCGGGGATGTAACATATTTCACCACAGTCGATGCGTAGATAAACTGCCCGGAGGACTTCCGCACGAGTGTATGGAGTGAATCTTCTGCGGGCCAGCCAATCGGGATGTAAGAGCGAAGGCGATGTTGAGTTTTAATCTCGTTAAATTTATCTGCCAGGAAATGTCGAATATCCTTCTCAGATTGATAGTCGTCATCCAATGCGATTCTTGCCAACGTAGAGAATGGTTTCCTATCGAAAGATGAAGAGATATCGATCTCTGGGCGACTGGCTATGAGAATCTTGAGAGGTAAGTCCCGACTATGCAGAAGACTGAAGGAGAGATCGATAATTCTGGCTTGAAATTTTGGATCTTCACATTCATCAAGTCCATCGATAATGACGACGATGTGATTGGTGGTCGAAAATCCGGAATGAAGAAGCTCAAGGAGAGGCTGTCGAATGAGGGCCATGAACTGTGCCTCAAGTGATCTTGTGACAATCAGGGGTCTTGCTCGAATGTAACGGCGACTCGTTCCCGGAACACCTGAGGAAGCTTTGCCGCGAGCTGATACGCCAGGGTTGTGACGAGCCACTTGGCTACTCCTCGCTGTGGGTCATTTCTTGAGAAGAAGAAACTCGCGAGGATGAAGTGTAGGCCATGCAAAATCTCCGCTATAGTCTGAGCAATGGCGGATTTCCCTGCTCCAGCTGCTCCGTACAGCCACATAATGAGAGCCTCTTGGGTATCTTGGTTGAGTCCACTTCCACTAATCCACTCTGTGATCCTCTTGATAATCGCGATTCGTGTGTTAGGATGGCATTTTGGCGGATCGAAGCGCTCGCCTGAGTCGTGAAATGCTCCATGGGCTACGTATTTCTGGATGGATTCAAATACTCCTGTCGTTGATGCTCATCAACATCATGTATCTCCCATTCCACAAGAACGAATACCCTACCTTTAGGACTTTGATATTGGTGAGTCACGGTGTTGAATGTGCTGTTATCAATAGTGAAGTTTCTCGATCCATGGAAGTACTGTGTCATTGTACGAAATCGCAAGGTTCAACCAGAAGCAGTAGCCGTTGTTGGTGAGAAAGCTGGGACATGGCAAAGATTGATAGGATGCCGCTATATTGGCGTCTAAATTTAGCTAGTACCGCCTTGCAAGTACAAGTATACAGATATTTGTCGGATCATTCAAGGCATCAAGTTCCGAAAGTAAACTTCATCTGAACCCTTGCTATTTATGCAGTGACTTGATTTGTTTGATGTCGCCTGACGTCGAGCATACTCAGTCGTATATGTTGCCCCGAATTCGACAATTTCGAAAAGATGCCTGCAAGGTGAGGTCAGACAGTATATTGAGAAGTTGATGAAGCATTTCTTAAGCGAACGACAACTTGGATGCCCAGCAGGTGAACGATTCGATTGAAAGTTATGCGCCACTATCTTGGTTATGCCCATTTCTTTTCTACCTC
Organism: Psilocybe azurescens; assembly: GCA_023853785.1. NCBI lineage: Eukaryota > Fungi > Basidiomycota > Agaricomycetes > Agaricales > Agrocybaceae > Psilocybe > Psilocybe azurescens. The sequence goes on along the minus strand of JAJIRX010000798.1, from coordinate 269,810 downwards.
GGGGTAAGCATCATATCTTGAATTGCCATGTAGCATTCTCCAGAAAGTCAGAAGTCTATTTTCCCATGCAAAGGAAGCTGACAAGTATGATAGATACGGGAAGAACGTTCCGACGATGACTAAAATGGGCTTTGACCCCATTCAAGTTTATGACCCACAACTGGCGCGTATCCACACACGGGAGGGGATTTCAAAACAGCACTTTCAGCCTATAGAAAACGTCAGGGAGGGGATTTGCCAGTTGACTTCGGATCAAAATGTCCGTAATTTATCCACATAGCCTGTTAAGAATTTTTAAACATCAAGTGTGTCATGAGACTGTAGAGGACTTACTATCCCATATTCTATGAAGTGTTCTACCAGTGCAGAGAACTTGTTTCGTCGCCATCGGCGCATCACAAGTTCACGAGACCTTCATCAAACAGAAAGAAGTTCCTCAGCCGCTGTGACTTCATCTGTGGCCAGTAGAAAAATGTGCTCGACTAGCTCCGAAGGCAAAGATCCCACAGAAAACGCGTCCAAGGTGAACGAATCGAAAATAAACGGGGAATTCTCGTTTATAGAAACACTCGTGTTAATGTGGCTAAGATGAAGGTATGCAGGAGCAAGATATCCTACGGTCCATGGGGTGAGAGTCCATGCATTATCTGACCTGATAAGCTTTGGTATCACGTCCAGCAGACCATCCACATCCATGCCTTTCATACCAAGTGGGCCATCCCTTGCAAGTTTCCACTTGAAGAATGCCTCAGAACCTCCGTGTTCTCCTTACTTTGAGTGAAAATACTATATGGACAACTGATTTCTCCTTGTCCATCAGGATGTAAGATAATCCGCTCTGGTATGGTAGACCAAAGGGTATGATCAAGATTGTACCAAGTACGCGACACGGTTTGGGCAATCTTCACTGAATCCCTAGATGAATGATCACATACGTCGCATGTCATTTATGCAGTGCCAGCTTAAATGATTTTAGCTCAAACGATTTCGAGTCTCAGGTTGTTTGCGTTAGGGTCGTCAAGTGCTTTATGAACACTTCCTCCCTGTCTCTGCATGGCCAATGCCTGTTGATCAGAATAGCCAAAAACGAGATCACATTGCGCGCAAGAGAAAAAAATCATATAGCACACATGTCTAATTTAATTTGCGTGACCATCGTTTTCCCTCCTTTATCTATCCTTTGACCTCCTCTCGTCCTTCCCCGTCGTCTGCGTCATCCGTTCATGCACTGCTTGGGAGGTGGATCTTTATTCTCGTCTTCATCAATCTACTGATCGCTCTTGGAACGGCTTCTGCCATAGTCCCCGTTCACCCCGTACAGTGCAGTTCACATCAATATGGCGTGAGAGGCTGTGATCTTGGCTATGTAACATCAAAGAGCCGCAGTCGATGTCAAAGCTGAGAAGCATTCTTAAGACAAAACCGATTAGCAGCAAGATCTAAGTAGTAAGAGACGTACGTACCACAATGTATAGCAAATTTGCAGATAGAAATCGTGTACAGAAGGATGCGTGAGGGAACAAATTTAGACGAAAAGGGGGTAGTCTGAAAGCTAGAGGTAGTGAAAGCGTTGAATACAACACCGTCTAGGTTTAAACAGGACGATGGAACGCACGATCATTGCCAATATTGAACGCGTCCGATAGTTTCCGGCTCGGCAAATTTGTTGAGGAAGAGCTTTGAGTCTCAGGGGCCTGGGTTGTGCACTGAGTAATGGGTCACTGTAAGTAGAAAGAATGTGAATATGCTGATATGCTGCTGGCTGGCTCAACGAACTATTCTTGAGCTGAAACGTACGGATAAGGGTATATGCAGAGAAGGATGACAGGCGGCCTTGCTCTGCAGAGATGAGTGATGCCGCCATTGTGCGGCTGGCACTCAGCTCCAACGGCCTTGAACCAAACCTCCCATACATCCTGGAACATATCGAGCAGATCAGAGGCGTTACAAGCATTCGCATTCGGGGTATATGGCATCGGCGTGGGGCGGAGTCGGCATCGTGCCAGATTATCGTACCAGATAGGCGAGACTCAGGCTCACTATCGACGATGACGAAGACTACAGAACAGAGGTTGTCGGTGTTTCGTGGGTCAATCGGCGTCCGTTTCTCATCAGACAGCGGCAACAGCAACTCGAAAAATGTATACGCACCTTTGCGTTAACCCTCATCGAAAATCCGAATCTTTTTGACCTCGCCTCCTCCTGTCTCGAGCCACAAAGTACACACAGAGCCCTGTGGAAGGTTTGGATACAAAGCGGTCACATCAAGGTGAGATCCGTACCTTTTATGTTGACCCGACACTCCCCTGATGATAAAAGCCGTGTCTGGGTATTTTGGTAGCAGTTGTCATTCCTGCCCATGTGGTAGTATATGCCGGTTCTTTAATGGACCAAATGTGTCATACGGAGCGAGAATTTGTGTGAGTTAGACACTCTAGGGGGCCCTAGGAGGTCAGAAATTCCACCTTCCAGAAAGGTTGATTTTCTGACTCATTAAGGAGACAATTCCGCCACTGAGAGGCAGAAAGAAAGGGCGGAATGAGGTCAGAAATACATCCACGAAATTGAACGTTTCATACCCTTCCTTTTTGGGACTGACTGTTGTAAGAAGCGAAAATTCCGAGCTTTAGAGATAAAAAAGCTAAAGCAAAGATCTTATTATACGATGTAAAAAGTCAAAAAATCACAACTCTATCGAAGGAAAGATAGACAGATTTTACCAATTTTATCGCACTTAAAATACAGAAAATCATGATCCAACATGTACGGAAATCGTATCTATTAATGACATAATGACTATGAGATCTGGTCCTCACAGATCATCGAGATACATATCAGGATCAAATGGTACCACAAATTAAATACCCAAAGAAAAACTGCATCAACCGGAAGCCAGAAGAACTTGCAAAGCAAACGTGAATAGAAGGAAAGCAAGATAGCACAATGACTTACATTTAACCTGTTGCATGTCAGCTGCACAGGGTACACGTTGGCATATCCTCCAGCAGTCGAACTCAAGTTTGCGTTACATGTGTGGACTGCATGAGTGTCAGAGGGATGGCATGGAGGTGCTGTTTTAAGGGTGCTTACCAGGGTGACCCCTCATTCTACCGCTGTAATGGGACGTGCACAGTGGGTGCCAGTGTTATGCACACGATACTGCTGGGCTGGGTACTCGTCCCCGATCCTGCTCTCGAACGGCAAGCCACTGAAGAGCAGCCTCAAGTCCTCCAGCTTGGGGGGCTCAATTGCACAGGGCGGGGGCAAGGGTGGGGGCCGTTCCCGAGCCAGTCGATGTTGCCGAGTGTGTTGTGGCCGGAGCTGCATAGAAGGGCTGCGTCGCAGAATGTGGATTCTGCGCGGGGGGTGGGCAGAGAGGGAGTGAAGGAGGGCAAGGAGGACAGGGACAGGGAGCGCATCAGAGGGTGGCGAGCGCACCGAGCACGTTGCACCTTGGCCCACATTCGTATTCGCATTCAAGTTAGCGATCGTCGCCGCCTAGTGCTTCCCCGCCGGTGTCCACCGACGCCTCGCTGTCGAACTCCATTGACGGCATACCACATTCGCTGGATGCACCGCCGTCGCTTACCTCATCCATCTCCTCGCTCTCCTCGCTCGCGTCCGCGTCCACGGCAACGTCCACGTTGCCGCTGCTCTCGCCCTCCCTCTCCTCGTCACTCACATCGGCCATATCGACGATGTTCTCGCATCCCCACGGGCACGCGCCGAAGAACGTGCACTTCCAGAGCCAGGACACAGACATAGCGACCGTGAAGATCTTTAATCGCTCCACGTGCCCCGCGTTGCTCTCGTTCACGAATGTGAGCGGGGCGGGGGGCAAGGAGAGCGGGAACGAGACGGAGATGGAGACGGAGGGTGGAACCATCGAGTAGGGGGGGAGACGATGGCGCCGGCAAAGACGATGAAGGCCCAGCAGCACGCGATGCTGCTGGGCTGGGAACCATCGAGTTGAGGGACGGCAGGGACGGCAGGGATGATGAACACCCAGCAGCACACGATGTTGCTGGGCTGGGAACCATCGAGTGCAGGGGAGGCAACAGCGGTGGCAAGGACGGCACAGGCCCAGCAGCATCACATGCTGCTGGGAACTGAACCGTTGAGTAGGGGGGGGAGACGATGGTGCTGGTGAGGACGACGAAGGCCCTGTTATTGACCGTAGTGTTTGCCCAAACAGAGATTGTGTAATAAATAAAGGATTTGCAAAAATGCAGAAATATTGCGGAAAGGTACAGATGAAATATAGACTTTTTAGCCGGAATCACAGCAGAATATCTTTTTGAACATAAATTTAACATGTGTACAAAATTTCCACTGTTTTTAGAAGGAATATGATGGCAAATTTTTCATCCAAAATGTAACCTTTCTCCTGAGCCATATTTCGTACCTTAAACGTACATTTTTGACATTCGGAATTTCAGCATTCAAATCATCCGTTTTTAGTTTCAGGACTTTAGGGGCAGAAATATCCGTTTCAGACATTTAAGGGTGGTTAAAAATGGAATTTCCAGCCCGATCGGGCTCATAGTGGACAGGAACGCTGACATGACACGTTTGAGGTCTTTACTGTCCCCCACCTATTCCAGGTGGAATCCATCTTCGTTCTGGAATGTAGATGGATTCCAATGGATTCCAATGTGGAATTCCATACCATATATTGGTGCTATTTTATATGGAGGAGCCACAATGGATTCCAATCGGAATCTAACTGGAATCCATCAAATTACCCATTCCAAGTGGAATATTCCATTTACAGTCCAATGGAACTGAGGTAATCCAGTTGGAATCCAGTTGGAATCCAACATTTAGCAGCCAAGTTAGATGGAATCCAGTTGGAATCCAACATTTAGCAGCCAATGTAGCTGGAATCCAATTGGAACACCATACAGTCGACTCCCTCGTAACCCATAGCCCAGATAACCCATACTCCCTAATACCCCATACATTTTTTGGTCCACCGAGTTGGTTCGCAGGGAAATGCAAACCATAACCCATACAACCGCAATAACCCATAACCCATACCCCTCCTGGAGCAAAACCCATAGGTATGGGTGCTAGATTATTGTTGACCCTGAGCTACATAGTGAACTAAATTAATTGAGTGGGCACAGATCACAGTGATGTGACCATGTGCCGCTAGTGGCTGCTCAGGATATTGAAAATGAACCATTTATTACATTTTACTGTGAACCAACAAACTTTTACCACGGCTCCAAAACCTCTTGACATTCTTAAAAAGGTCTCAACAAATTTTCGAACAAAATCAAGACTCACAAAGATGCATTAACCTCAAAAATATCATGCAGAGAAAGTATTTCATCTGCCGATGAGAGTTGGTTGGACCATGAAGCAAACACTGTCAAGGAGGAATATATTCTGCATGGCCTCAAAAAGCCTCAGGCTATGAAAGGGAGCTTGAAAGGCTTAAAAAATGAAAAGGCAATTATGAAAAAGCTAAGGGAATGGGCAGGAGACTTAATGAAGGTTCTAACTACAGTACATAGTCTATATTTTTTTGAAAAATTTGAATAATATTTTCGTTCACTCCTAAAACCCATACTCTGATAACCCATACTCTGGGCAGTCCACCGAGAGGTATGGGTTATGAGGGAGTCGACTGTATATAGAAGCCAATTTGGCTGGAATCCACTTGGAATAGTCATATATACCATGAAACATAGCCTAATATAGGTCTATTCTCACGGAATAATGCAGAATCCAACTGGAATTCAATCAAATTATTTTTATTGGATTTTATATTATTTTATTTATAATAGAAAAAAAGCGCATAATCGAGAATTGAACCCAAGCATCCGAGTACGCCAAATTCAACGCGATCAACCACTTGAGCCACATAGACATTTCTATACGACAACATTCAGCGTTATACATACCGATCGTACTCGGCTTCTCTCGGCACGAGCCTAGCGTGACCATTCGCACGCCGTTTGGATGCCACGTCGCACCCTTTCCTTCCACCACCACCACCTCTCTGCTCCCCGCCGTCCATAACCACCGTCACCGCCTCTGTCAACAACACCGACCCTCCCCTCTCAATGCCCACCGGTACCCACTCTACCGCATCGACAACAAGATCCGGGCACCGCCGTGTGTCCCCCCCTGTTTCCACAGCTGGGGAACGGCGTAAGCGGAAGGAATCGAATGCCGCAGCCACCGCACAGCAGCCAGCTAAGCGCAAACGACGACAGGCGGACCCAGGAGAAGAGGAGGAGGAGGAGGAGGAGGAGGAGGAGGAGGAGGAGAAAGCAGCCAGCGGGGAGGCCACGCAGGGAGGGGAAAGGGTACGGGGGGGGAAGGCCCCCAGGTACGTTTTCTCCCCGCTCACGCTCACCCCCGCTCACGCTGCTCTATAGGAAAACCAGCGCCGCGAAAGGCAGCTGAGGACGCAGCCGCCGACGCGAAAGGCGTGCCCCACGGCGATTTAAGTACGTACCCCCCTTTTTTTTCTTTTTCCTTTTTCTTTTCTTTTTTTCTTTTCTTTTCTTTTTATTCCGTTTTTCTTTTTTCTTTTCTTTTCTTTCTTCTTTTTATATTCTATTTCTAATTTTATATTTACAGGACTGTACGAAAGCTCGAGGGCGGACCGGCGTGTCCGTAGCACCACCCCTCGCCTTACCACTCCAGCCACAGCTACCGAGGGCGCCTCCGTCCACCGTTGGTCGCCAACGACGAGAAGAAGACGCGGACAGCACGGCAGACGAAGCCGGCGACAACGACCAAGACGACAACGACCAAATCAACCCGGACAAGGACAGCGAGGACAACAACGACGGCGGCGAGAGCGACAACGACGAGAACGACAGCGGCCAGGGTGACAACGCCGGGGACGAGGACCACGACGGCGAGGATGACAAAGGCGACAACGGCGACAACGGGCGACAAAGGCGACAACGGCGACAACGGCGACAACGGCGACAAAGGCGAGGACAGCAACAAAGCGAGGACGGCGAAGACGCCAGCGACACCAGCGACGACGACGAAAACGCCAGCGGGAACCACCACAAAGGGCAAGGCGAAGGCGTACCAAGCGAGGGCCAACAACAACGACGATGCGAAGGCCGACGACAGGGACGCCAACGCCAACGCTAACGCCAACGCCAACGCCAACGCCAACGCCAACACCAACGCCAATGCCAACACCAACGCAACCACTGGCGACGGCACCAAGGCCAGTGCCAGTACCTCCAAGGCTGGTACCGAAAGCCAAGGCCCTGCTGCTGCTGCTACCACTGCTGTGAATGTAACTGCTCCCCCCCCTGAACAAGGAAATAGGTAAATCAGGTATGTCTGAGGATACCATGACTAACTTATTATCATCTCATGCAACTGCAGCCCCACAACATCAGGGAAACAGGGAGCCCACTGTTTCTCGTGATCCTCGTGGCCGGCATGGGTCTCCTACCCTTACTCAGGCCCCACATACACCCCTCTAGAGGTCACAGGGAAGACCTCATCTCATGATGATGGTATTTTAAATTATTATTTATTGTTATTGTTATATTATATTTACATACAATTAAATTTAATTAGATGTTATTATGCAAAGTGCAAACAACAGTCCTGAGACCCCAATCAAGGCTCAAGGGGCTTCACGTGAGAAAGGTGGGATCTTGCGGGGACATGCACAAGGCAATACATTCAACATTGCTGATGCAAAGGATGTATGGAATGACATGGATACACATCCTGACATACCAGTCATTGGGGCAAGATCTTCTTCTATGTATCCACCAAGAACTCAGCCGATATCGACATTGTTACTACCAAGGCTACAAATGTTGTTACTGTGCCGAACATTGACAAAATTACTGGTGTATCATCATTGGTTAAAAAGGTCACCGAGCGTTTGTCTCCTACACGTCGTAAGTGAAACTCTGATTGTAAATAAAATCCTCTTACGTTTATTTAGTTCCCAAGTACCATTACTTTCTCTTGGATGACGGAGATTGGTCTGCTCAAGGCCGTTATAAGGTTTTAAGTGAACTCGATGATGCCTTTACTTGGCAGAAAGACGACAACGATAACCATGTTACCCATGTTTTGGCCGGTAAGTTCAAGCTAATAATAATAATAGATATAGTTCTGACTTTATTATTGCGATATTAAGACAAGCTTTGAAGACAGTGACCTCTATCTGACTCCTGTCTTGCCATCTTTATCCGCTCTTAAGTCTGGTCATCGTTCTGTGTCAACTAGTTCTCGCCACGATACTCAGTCTAGTGTATCTGTTCCTGTTGCTTCAACTTCACGCAACTCTAGTGAAGATGCACGACTTGCAGAGCTTTTGAAAGTTGAACCAGGCTTGATGGTTCGCATCAAAAGCCTGGTCTCCGTGATAGCCTATGCAAAGTATATGGACTATCTTAGAGCTCTTGCACTTCTTGAAAGCAAAATCGCTAATAGCACTTGGCCAAAAGACCTCACTGCCAAGCACACCCCTGTTGTCAGCCTCTATTTTGGAAAGTCAACATTCCATAAAGGCTACAAGGCTGCTTTTGAAAAGATTGCAAACTATCCTGAGATGGTCAAATGGCTAGGACACAATATTGATACAAAGGACAATAGCGACAATGACAATTCTGACGATGATGATGATGAAGTAGATGATGTTAAAGTCTGGGGTGTAAAAAGGCTCAATATTATTTATCAGATCTTCAAGAGTGGTTGGAAAATGAAGGTCATTTAGTAGTAGAGGAAGAATCGCAGAAAAAGGGCAAAGGAAAAGCAAAGGCTGTCTCAAAGCAAAGTCACAAGAAAACAAAGTAGTTATTTTGTTTATTTATTTTTTTTTTTTTGTAATCAAACTGACCACTCTGAATAACTCTTGTACTTTTAGTTATGACTCAATCTTCTTACCTATGAATCTTGTATATGAAACTTATAAACTTGGACTATTCTGTGCCTCATTGTTGATCTGGTTGCTTATTTTGCCACTTTATTGTTTTGGCCAATTTCACTTTATTTTCTGGATTTTAATGTGGAGCACTTTTATCCCTGGTGCAGTTGCTATTCCACAATCTGCACAATTTCCAGATATAAATTTCAATATTTTCAGTGAATTTATTGGCCAAACATTTGGTCCAAATATATCACTTGCTACAGTACTCACTCTACTGTTTACATTGACTGAAAATCCAGAATTACTTACTCTTCATGCTTGGCAGCAAAATCCTGTTTTTTCAGATGAAAGAAGAGTTATAGCAACTGGATGGATGAAATCTTTATCTAGAGCAGTGCTACAAAGATTCAAAGATAGTACCAAAACTTTGTTCAAGGAAAGAGATTTTCCATCTCAACAAAATCAGCAAGTACTTGAAATATCCAACAAGCTTGATGAGTTTGCAAAGCTATTGGGGTTTACTCCATATTCAAAGACAAGAAAGTCTAAACAAAAGCTATTGCCTATTTCTTATGAGTCTATCCAAGCTATCCATGTAATTTGCCCAATTACTGCTGTATGTATGGATGTCAATTGTCAAAAGCGAGCTTTACTTCAAACAAGTAAACCATGGGATGTTCCTCTAGTCACATTGATAAAAGACAATACAATCTATGAAGAGACTCCTGTACTTGCTGGAAAGTGTCCAAAATGTGAAACAAGTTACTATGCAGACCATGAACGCTTTAAAGATGACCAAGAGTGGAAACGATGCTATTTAAATTCAGCACGTTTTCTTAAAATTGGCCAATCAATATGGGTGGACCACAGCTTTTCTAAGGCTGTATTAAATGGAATGTACAATTTTCATGCTTCCTGCAGCAGCTTATACACAGTTTTATAATGATTGTATTTCTGACCTCAATTCCAATATATCAATGACAAGGCGATTGGTATGGCATGCATTTATTCAGGAATCAATTCGAACAGTTGCAAGTGGATCAAATATAAATCTAGAATTGTCTGATGGCCTTGATATTGAAGATGTTACAACTGCAGCCTTTAAAGCTGTTGGAAATGAAGGAATACTCAATGCAGGTATGCAACACTCATGTTCAGAATGCACCCAAAAGTACAAACATATAGCTGATACTGTTCCTCTTGCAAATGAGGATCCAGCAGCTGTTGTTGGTATGGATGAACATGAACAGGTTCCTGTTTTAACAGGTGAAAATGCTATACAATCAGCAAATGATACAGCTGAAGCTCGTCAAGCAATAAGAAACAGAAACAATGAAGCCAATTCAAATGATATTTCAAATTATGCACCAATTAAAATGGTTGTTTTAGATGGTATTGTTATGGGACCTACTGTAAGTGAACTTTATAGTGCTCTAATAAGTTGAATAACATTAATTTTTGCTTAGCATTGTGCTTATGAAAACTGTATTGCTGATTTGACAAATGCAAGAGGTGGAGTATTTTGTGCAGTCCACCAACATGCTTATGGTGCTCGCTGCCGAGTATATGGCTGCCAGAATGAAAAAGTAAGAGATACAGAAGCTTGTACCACTCATCAACGTGAATGGAAAAATACAAGTTAAACCATAGCCAAGCAGGTTTGGCAGGTGTTCGAAGAATGCTACAAAGACCAAATGAAAATGCACCTTGGCAACCATCTGTTGAAAGAGTTCAGCGACCACATGATGATGATGATGATGATGATGTTGAGGTTCCACGATTGCATTACTTTAGTCCCGGTTGATTTTATTGTGTAGAAACAATGTGTGCACCATGTGGTGTTGTAATTGCATGGACAAAGTTTGACAAATCTGAATCTCCAACAAAAATCTTAAACTGGTTATCAAAAGTGTATCCAACTGAAGCATCTCGACCAGCTTATATTTGCATTGATAAAGCTTGCAAAGTTCTTCGAACTTGTATTAGCAATGGAAGTTGGGCAATATGGAAAAAACCAGTCGATTTATTGTGGATTCTTATCATTATATCAACCATCGAACAACTGATTATTTGTGTCGCAAATATTGTAATCCTGCTCCCTTGAATGGTTCAGCCCCAAATCTTGTCATAGTAGACATTGATAAACGTGGGCGAATATATTATAAGCGAGCTTATAATACACAAGCATGTGAACAATTAAACTCTTGGCTTGGTGGCTTTGAATCAATTCTTAAACGTATGAAATCTGGAAACTTTAACTGGTTTTTGCATTCAATGTTGTTTTATCATACCCAACATATTATACAAAAGACAAAAGAAAAAGCAAAAAAACAACAAGAAAAACTTGACAAAAAGAGAGGAAGAAGAAGAAGAAAATGATGATGATGATGAACAAGAAGAACCCATTAGGCACTGGAATGTAGATGGAAATGATGATTGATAAGTGAAAATATACAGAAGTGTATATTAGTGTACAAATAAAATATTTATATATTATTTGCATTGATTTATACTAACCTTTATTAGGTAAGTCTAATTTATATTTTTGTACTAAGCATAATCAGCTATAGAGTTTCATTGGAATGGCTGGAATAAAGGTGGAACCTATATAAATAGTAGTTTAATTTAATTTTTAACAAGTTCAACCTTTTGGAATGAAGGTGGAATAGCTGGAATATAGTTGGATTCCATTCCAACACTCATTTACATATAATTTTATCAAGTCCAACTTTCATGGAATGTACATGGAATGACTGGAATATAGTTGGAATCCATTCCAACAGTTCTTTTATATTTAATTTTATCAAGTTCAACTTATGTGGAATAGGGTTGGAATAGTTGGAATCCAAGTGGAATCTGTATCCAAGGACTAGTGTCAATTTTAATAAAGTTCTACTCTATCTGGAATCCAACTAGAATCCAATTGGATTCCATTTTCTTGTTACTTTAATCCATTCCAGTTGAAGTTAACTAATTGGAATCAACCTGGAATCAATATATAACTGAACTGGAATGTAGCTGGAATCCATGTATGTTGGCTGGACTTGAACAGGACCGGTTGGATTCCACTTGGAATCAATGGGGGACAGTAAAGTACTGACACGTTTGGACTGTATGTATAGCTGTGTATAGCAAATCAGATAGCTATTGTGCAGGTTTTGAAAAGAAATATCGCACCACAAAGCTCTGTGAACAGTGCTACGCTGCAAATGCTGGTGAGACCCAGCGGACATGATTTTGCCACCACCTTCCTTCTCCTCATCCCTGCCCGCCTTCATCACATTCGTAACCTCCCCATAGCCCCTGCCGCCCCCCGCCCGCACCCCATCCAACCCCAATCCAGCGCAACCCGCGACATCTTCACCAGCACAATCTCGCCGATAGCCAGATCTACATGGATCCAGTCCACGTATATCTCGCTGCTTCCTTACCCCCTCTTACATACGTGTATGTGGCCAAGGAGGAAGGAGAGATAAGACAAGACTAAGAGTCTGTTCGGATGCCAGATTCCAACTGGAATCTGATTTTTGATGGCAGCCGGAATTATCCGCTGCTCGCCAAATCAAGTAACCATGTCACGCATGCTACTTTGAGCAGTCTCTGCGCAATCTCTGGGCATCTTACAGTGATCTCCATGCCTCCACCACTACTTGAAACACGGTGGCAGCTGTATATATTATAAATGCTATTACTCTTGCTACTACCCTCTATACATCTCCATTGTACTGGAAACAAGAGTACCATAACTCCAAATTAACAGGTGAAGCATGGGTTGAGGAATTGATGCATGGGCACCCAGATCACATTCAAAAAGAGCTCAGAATGCAGCTACATCTATTCCTGATATTTATTGAAGAACTAAATGCTCTATCCAATCTCAAGGACTCCAAGTATGCCACTCTGAAGGAGCAAGTCGCTATCTTTCTCTACATGTGTGTTACTGGTCTGTCAATTAGACATGTTGGTGAAAGATTTCAATAGTCAAATGAAACAATTTCAATGTATTTCTTTTGTTTAGTGAAATAATTCACTCCAACTGATAAATGGTGCAGATGCTTTCAAGGAATTCTCAAGGCAGTTTCATCAGGTCCCTTCTATGAAAAATATGTTCAGCTTCCAAGCACAGATAATCCCATAGCCGAGTACATTTAACAACTAAAATTCAGTTCTTGGTTTGATATGGCAATCAGTGCAATGGATGGAACACATATAAATTGCTGTCCATCAGCAACAGATCAACACTCTGTATAAAATTACAAAAGTGGTGTATCCCAGAACTGCCTTGCTTGTGTTTTGTTCACAATGAAGTTTGTTTACTTCATTATTGGATGGGAAGGGTCAGCTGCTGATGCCACAATGTTTGCACACTCCTGTCTCATTGATCTCACAATTCCACTCATAAAATTCTATCTTGCTAATGGTGGATTTGGAGTTTGTGATACACTTCTAGCCCCTTATTATGGTGTTCATTACCACCTTGCTGAGTGGGGTTGAGCTGATACCAGGTACTCATTTTTACAAAAGTATTCATATTGAATAGTAATTTATTTTTCAGACCAGCAAACCATGAAGAATTATGCCCAAGAGGTGTGCTTGCAGCGTGGAGAGAGATGTTGCAGGCAGAAAGATGATATCTATGCTATCTAATTTGTTGTGACGATTTGTGACTCAGGACTCTCGCGAAATTCCGGCTGCCATCAAAAATCAGATTCCAGTTGGAATCTGGCATCCGAACAGACTCTAATGAACCGCCAAAAATATTACCAAGGCGTGAAGAATGCGTAAACGTGATGGATGCATGAAGAGGCGTGAATAGGCAGTCGTGTGCAAGGACATATCGTGGGGCGTGGAGGTTGAAACATGAAAGCAGCTGGGCGATTATGGGGCAGTGATAGATGTTGGAGTAGATAGGAGTAGCGGCATATTTCGAGAGGTATAGGGGCGCAAGTATACTCGAGTAGATTGGGTGTTTTTGCCCCGGAGAGGAGAACATAGACATCGGCGTCAACACCGGAAGTGACTGATTCGAGAACGACTTTCAGGTTCGGAAAGGCGGGTTCGTCAAAGCAGGAACAGGAGGTATGTTGGGGGACTGCGGGAGTGCGGCCTCGAGGTGTCGGTCTGCCTCGAGGTCGGGGTCGGTTGACCCTCAGAGTATCTCCAGGGCTAGAAGAAGAAAGAAAAGGAAGAAGTCAGCCAATCTTTTCATCGATTGTTTGGCGCGAGTCCGAATGCATTCTTGCGTTTGGGCGCGTTGTCGTCGTCATCCGTCACGAGCGGCGAGAAGGACTTGGGCGCACCCAAGAACGGCGCCGTGCCATTGTCCTTGGTCCAAGTCCTATTGGTCTTCATGTTCCGGTTGACGGGCACTTGCTGCAAATCAGGTGTACGATGATCCTGTATATCGATGGTGGCCGTCGAGCGCTTCTTTTTCGGCGAGAGCGTCATCTTAGATGCACGCCCTTGAGGATACGGTGACGGACGCGACCATGTGCGGGAGCGAATGCGATACGGGCGGAGTTCGTACGGAAGTGGGCCATGATTCTGCACAAAATGCTGAAGAAGTGTTTGCATACCGGCCGGACTTCCCGGTGCTTGGAAAACTACGGATAATGATGAGGCGAATCAATGAATAAATCAATCAAATACAGGTAACATTGCAAAGACTTACATTGAATGGCGAATATAGAGAAGGGCGTATCAGAGTACAGCCTGCGGCTTTCAGTCACGATATTCTGAGCCTTGTCGCGAAGAGCGTAATATTTCCTCAGAGAGACAATGCCGCGCTCGTCATTCCATACTAATTCCTCGGAATAGGAGCTCAGCAACAGTGTTGGAGTCGACAATCGACACCGCCTGGCGTGACGTCGGGCTGGTGCTGCTCTTGTACGTCACCGAATATGCAGGACCCGTGCGATTCGAATTCAACATCTCGTCCTCAATCGTTTCGTACACCGAAGAGCGGGAGACACGCGACTTGGAGTATTGACGGCGATGGCCAGCACCGTGTACATGGGCGTGAGCGCGGACGTTGTTCCTTGTGACGGTAGACATGGGATGAGTGGCGTTGGAAAAGGTGATGTTGATATGTGAGAGGTCGATGTTTGATTGCGATCCTCCGGAGATGGGTGACCCATCCGAAGACGAGAGAGGAGGAGTGTCGCCTCTGGGGTTCGATGTGCAGGTGCTCGAGCGCGAGCGTGTGGCAGCCCCTGGCTTAATGAAAACGAGTACAGCGTGATCTAAAAGTTCCTCGGTAAGCCTTCGAATATGTACACAACAAACAAATGTCAACTTACAAGAAACAAACAAATCCTCACCATCAGCGTTAAGACAGTGCTCTTTCAAGCTCTGCCTGTCCAGCAGTTCCTGCTGCGCCTTGATCATAAACTCGCCGCCGAACTGGACCGACGATGTGCATGCAATAGAAGGCTTCTCGACGATGTGAGCTTTGTTGGGCGACTCGTACTGCTCTAAATTGCCTTTGTACATGTGCAGGCTTTGACCTTGGACCGCGGAGTGCTTGCGTTTCTCGACACAAACACACGGAGAACCTTCGAAGATCGAGCCGACTGAACGACGCCGAACATGACTGCCGCCCAACATCTACAGGGAAAAAATCATCAATATGAAGAATAGGAGAAGAAAGAAAGAAAAAGACAAAACAGCGGACACTGATCATGGTATCGTCATCGTTCACTGGGCTTTGCACGCTATTGCGACTTCGGAGCCCACATCCTCCTCAGCACCCCCTCCCCATACTTCGCAATGACATCATCCCAATCCTCTGGCCTTCCATGTCAAGTCCATCCGCCATCGCCTCCTTGATCATCAGGATTGGGTACAAGAACCGCTTGATGCTCACGCTAGTTTGAGGCGTGTCATTCAGGGTCATTTACGCGTCACACACTAAAAAAAAGAATATGAAGTAAAGTAAGTAGTCCCCAACGAGCACACTCTTATTCTTCGTCTTTCCAGTATAGTTTTTATCTACCCAACACCACAGCACCGTGTCAAAACTCTGTTCAGGACGAATTTGGGAAACCGAAATCAAGGGTAATTTCTACTTATAAACCGTCACTGCCGGCGAGATTTAGCAACAGCTTGGGCACCTCTGGTAGTAAGTATTATCTTCTCTAATGTAGCGTGCATTCCCATAGATGTTCGACTCGATAGATGTTAGAGTATGTACCAACGTCCAGAATATCATGCTAGACTTCATTGGACCCCGCTACATTGTCAATATTGCTGGAGGTGGCCACCAAGATATTCCTCCCTTGTTGATAAGTAGCATGGCGGGAAGTGCTTCTGCACAAGAGCGGGGAGAACTCCCGACCTCTGTAAAATTTATGGTATCAGAAACCCAAGACAATTCCATTCGTCTTAAGAGCTTGGTATACTTATTTTCTACGTTGAATCCATCTGATTATAATATATATCGCCCATTAAAACACACTGTCCATTGATAATTCTACGTATGACTTTTTTTTTATCGCTAAGCCGCTGTGCAGGAAGACAACTATTTAGACGTTGGTAATGATTAGTAACAGGTTCATCCATAAGGCATCCATCTGACCAGTTGATGTTACAAATATTGCTTAAAACCTGCTGTAAGAATTGCCAGCAGTGTAGAATCTGTGGTGAACCTAACAGTTCGAAATAGTAAACCAGTACATACCGTACCGCCCCGCTACACGTATGAGTATATATCGTTCAGCTATGTGATTAAGACCTCCCATCCTCTGCTCTCCTAAGATATGCTTTAACTGCAGCCCAGGCAGATTTGTGTTCTTGCTCTAATGATGAATATATGAAGTTGAGGTAGTCTTTGCTGCACCTGATTTTTGGTTTGGCGTGCATAGGCAATCAACTCTTCCGAGTAATCTGATTTGTCAAGGAATGATGGAAGCATCCGAATGGCCCATAAATAGGCATACAAAGCCTCGCCTGTATTGAACAGATCCCATTGCATGGGATTAAATTCCATGTCCACAAAATCTCCCTTTCTAGCACCTTGAATAAAATTGTGAAAGTGATAGTCGGTGTAATACATTTTGTGTGCAGTGTTGACGGACCGTCGGTACCAACGTGATTGCGCAGGATTATTTATTCGAGTTCGATGATAACGACAAGATTGGCCGAATCTAGATGTGTCAACAGCATATGGGAATTTGCATGTTGATATATAGCGCAGAGCAAAAAATGCAGCACTGGTGTGAACGCTGGGGGCGTCGGTTGGTTGTCGGCTTGAGATAATCCAATCTTGTAAAATGTTATGAAGGTGTTTACGAAGAACAGGATGCCCAAACGTTAGGTAATTAAGATGGCATCCTAACCGCGCTGTACGCCTTGGATTTCCCAAAATTTGTCGCATAAAAATGAAGTAAGGGCCACCATAAGTCGGTGGATCCACATTCATAATCGAGGCCAGAAGGAAGCATATCTGAGAGTACTGCGGACGTGGACCAAGCTGGGCTTTGATGAGTTGTTCAAGTGCGACTATCTCATCAGTGTAAAATTGAGAAATCCCAAAGTCAGCCCAAATCTGGCGAAGTGGTCAGATGTCATTTTTATGCAAAAGAAGACACATACAGCGCTGAGAGAATCGAGGTAGCTCAAGTATTGGCCGGAAAATGTTGTATCATAATAATCCTTTACTCCGAGGATACTATGGCAGCGACTAAGAGTTAGACAGAGAGTATTTTGGATGAGCTGTGGATTTGGTCTAGCAAGAGGGCAGTGATAGAAAAAATATGAGAAGATAGGCCAGGGTCCATTCACTGGGTCTATTTTTTATGAAATTAGAACGTAGAGTTTCAAATGCATTATAATATATAGGGACGTACCCGTGAATGGATGATGAGACGAATTGGATTGCAATGAAGGATGCTCTATCATATGAGCAATGCATAACTCGGCATAGTGCGTGTGCATTTTGACACGGTCAAGAAAAAAATCTTTGGATCGTGACTGGTCGAGTAGATAATCTTTGAATGATGCATGTAACATGCGAACGGTTAACATCTCTGCACGATGAGAAGCACCAGGATAGTTTTCAAGCGAGATAAGGGAGCTGAGGTTCTGCAGTAAGAGCTCAACATCTCCAGGAGCAAGCGAAAGGAAGGTTTCTATAAATGTCACTGAACTGTAAAAATAGCCCGGAGGGCGAAGAATGACGCAGCTAATGATCTTTAATATTAGATCCACATCTTCAACCCCCATCAAGATGTGCCGGTACAATGCATCGAGCTCTGCGAACGGACTATCGCCTGCCTTTGGCAATTGTATACCAAGAACAACTTCAAGGCGATGAGTCGGTCGATGACGCGGGGACGCGACATACTTCACCACAGTCGATGCATAGATGAACTGCCCGGAGGACTTTTGTACGAGTGTATCGAGGGATTCTTGAGCAGGCCAGCCAATCGGGATGTAAGAGCGAAGGCGATGCTGAGTTTTGATTTCGTTAAATTTATCTACGAGGAAATGTCGAATATCCTCTTCGGATCGATAGCAGTTATCCAATGCGATTCTTGACAGCGTAGAGAATGGTTTTGTGTCAAAAGATGAAGAGATATCGATCTCCGGCCGACTTGCTATGAGGATCTTGAGAGGTATGTCCCGTCCTCGAACAAGGTCGAAGGTGAGATCGATAACTCTGGCTTGAACTTGAGGATCGTCGCATTCGTCAAGACCATCGATAATGATGACGATGTGGTCATTGGTTGAAAATCCGGAATGAAGAAGGTCAAGGAGGGGCTCCCGAACGAGGGCCATGAACTGCGCTTCAAGAGATTTTGTGACAATCAGGGGGTCTTGCTCAAATGTAAGGGCGACTCGTTCTCGGAACACCTGAGGAAGCTTTGCGGCGAGCTGATATGCCAGGGTTGTAACAAGCCACTTGGCTACTCCTCGCTGTGGGTCATTTCTTGAGAAGAAGAAACTGGCGAGGACGAAGTGCTGGCCATGCAAAATCTCGGCAATAGTCTGCGCAATGGCCGATTTTCCAGCACCCGCAGCGCCGTACAGCCACATAATGAGCGCCTCTCGAGTATCTTCGTTGAGTCCACTGATCCACTCTGTAATCCTTTTGATAATCGCGACTCGTGTGTTGTGATAACATTTTGGAGGATCAAAGCGCTCGCCCGAGTCGTGAAATGCTCCATGGGCGACGTATTCCTGCAGGCGCTCAAATCCGCCTATTTTCGATCCCTTCATGAGCATGACGTGTATATAATTCCGCACGATTGAACATTGTACCTTTCGAACTCTGAAGTTGAATTTGGTGATTGTGCAATGTGCTGTTGATGATAGTGAAGTCGGTAGGTCGATTGAACATTGACATTGTGGGGAAGTGGAATGTCCGACAACGAGCAGACGGTATTAGTGGAGGGATCTGGGAAAGGGCAACACTGACAGAACACCGTTATATTGGTGTCTGAATTTAGCCAGCATAGCCATGACGACACAAGTATACCAATATTTGACAGATGATTGAAGGCATCGTTCCAAACATAAACTATATCTGAACCCATGTCATTTATGCAGTGCCAGCTAAAATGATTTTAGCTCAGATCATTTCGAGTTTTGCGGGTTCTTTGCGCTGGGATCGTTGAGGGCTTTATGAACACTTTCTCCCTGTCTCTTCGTGACCAATGCCTGTTGATCAGAATAGCGAAAAACGAGATCATATTGCGTACAAGTGAAGAAAATCACACAGCACATGTGTCTAACCTGATTTACGCGATCATCATGTCCGCCCTCTTCTGTCCCATGATCTCTTCTCATCCTTCTCGGTCGTCCTCATCCATTTGCGCGCCCCTTGGGAGGTGGGTCTTCATTCTCGTCTTCATCAACCTACAGATCGTTCTTTGAATGACTTCCGCCATAACTTCCGCCATAGTCCCCGTACAATGCACTGGACATAAATATGGGGTGACAGGCCGTGATCCTAGTCATATACCACCAAAGAACCTCAGTCAGTGTTGAAGCTGAGAAGCGTTCTTTCTCCAACCCAATGTGCATCCTCCCGAAAGTGCCCTGCAAGACCGATTGAACAAAAAACAGATGCCGCCTGTTACAAGACAATACCAATTAGCAGTAAGACAGAAGTAGTAAGAGATGTACGTACCACAATGTATAGCAAATTTGCAGGTAGAAATCGATATGTGAGCAAACAAATTTAGATTCAGAGGTGGTCTGAGAGCTAGAGGCAGTGAAAGCGTTGAATACAGCGACTGGTTTAAACAAGACGAGAGGATACACGAGCACCGTCAATATTAATATTGGACGCATCCCATGGTTTCTGACCGCTCGGGTGGAAACGCGAGTTGGGTGTGTAACTGACACCACTCTGATGTCCAGACCCAATGTCGGTGTTGCTCGTCCATTGATAAAAATGATGAGGGAAACGACGGAGAAACGACTGGGACGTCGAAGATCGAAAAAAACATTGTTAAGATCCTGCAAAGTGCCGAGTATCGATCGAAACGTACCTTGAGAGATGCCAGCGTATCATGGGAAAAGGATCTTGTGGTGCACGCGTTGTTTGCTCTGTATGAAAGGTCGAGCAGAATTAGCAAGGCATAGTCATTTCATACCGGACTGCCCATTGATTCCTCAAGACATATTCACTACTGCGTGCAGCGCTCCATCTTACCATCCTTATTTGCCCACACCCCCACCCGTACCTTTCATTTCACGAATCGTTTGTTAAACCGGCCAGCAAGGCACCAACTGATTTACATCCTCTTCACTTACTAAATGTGGAGGTGGTTGAGCACCAATCTCGAGCAGCTCACAGACGAGTCGACGGTGGCGTTGCTCTGAAGAGACAGGTGACGCTGCTCTTGTGGCTAGTACCCAGTCCTCACACCCGCAATCCAAACCATCTGCTCGTCCAGACATGTACACGAACAGACACAGGGACTTTATCAGGGCGTGCTGGGCGTAACCTGTAGATCAAAGTTATTGATGAGCCTTGCGGGATCGTCTGTAGTGGCACCAAGGATGAACAGAACACCTGTTTCAAGGATTAAATAAAAGAATAATAAAAGAAAAGTGAATATGAACCTTCATCGTCCTCTTACATAGTCTTCGGCCTGCTCCTGCCCAACATCTGCTCCAAGAGCGAGCCCGCATGGCCTTTCTTCACCGGCGCCGCATCCGCCTCTGCGTTCTCCTTTGCCTGGAACCCAAACTCCTCGGCGGCGCCACCCGCCATCTCCTCGGAGCCCACATCCTTCACCATGTCCCTCAGCGCTCCCGCTCTCATACCTCGCAATGACATCATCCCAGTCATCCAGCCTCCCATGCCCGTCCGAAGTCGCCTCCTCGATCGTCAGGATTGAGTACGAGAAACGCTTGATGCTCGTGCTGTCGCTTTCCTTCCGCCGATTCCGGTACTTCGCTTCGTCCGCTGCGTCATGATGTGCCTCCCCTCCCGCAACAACACCATCCAATGAGCGCCGGACCTGCACCTCCGGGAGCACACCTATCAGCGCAGTCCTCCTCCGCCCCTCGCGCAAGCGCCTACTCTCTCCTTCTCATTTTCTTTGTCTTTGCCATCACCACCCGCACTTACTTCCTTCTCCCGTCCCTACCGCTCTCGTTACCTCATCTCCCGCACACTCTCCAGCCCCTGCCCCTCCCACCTTACATTCGCTCCTGAGCCCCAATGTCCCAAGTTGCCCGAATTCGCAGACGAAGAAGATGCCTGGGACATACGCGAAGTCGTCAACGCCATCGACAGCGGCCTCAAGCTCGAGCCAGAGGAGCGCACCGAGCTGGGTCTGCGTGTCGCGTAGAATACAGATTCAGCGGAGAGTGTGTTGCCGGCGATTGTGTTGGCGTTGGCGTTGGCGTTATTCATGTCGACATCGCAGGTGGAAGTGATGATAGGCGACGGACCCAGCCCAGGAACCGAAGGCCCAACCGGCGATGCGCGCGATCCAACGCGCATAGATGCCGAAGAGGGCAGACGCACGATAGAAGAAAACCCGAGTCCGAGCAACATTCCGTTGCTCATCTTCACGCCCAGCGTCTTCGCATTCGCGTTGGCATTGGCACCGGAGCCTGCGCCAAAAACTCGCTCACAGCAGGCGATGCCGTTCTTCTTGGTGGCCTTCTTGTTGCCCTCTTCCTTCTCTTTCCCCTCCTCACCACCATTCGCATCCTTCCCCTTCTTCTTCTCCTTAGACACCACTCCTATATTACCTCCATCCTCAAGAGCAGGAGCACGCATGCGCTTCAACTGCGCTTGACTCCCCATCCTAACCAATGACTGCACACTCCCATTCCGCCCAGTCGAGCTCCGCGTGCCTGACCTCGAGGGCGTCCCTGAGTTAGAATTCGAATAGGAATAAGTCGAATTCATAGTCGCCACCGAGCCCGCGCGTTCCCGTTGTGAAACCAACGACCTTGGCTGCGCCTTCATATGCTCCTCGTCTTCCTCGGTGGAGACGGGCACGATCTTTGGATGATGTGGGAGGTCACGTAGCCGTAGCCACAGCAATAGAGCTAGGTAGTTATGCATTCAAGTTGGAGGTGAATGTGAATGGCAACAAGGGCGAGGAAGCGAATGCGGGTGCGGGTGCGGTGGCCATGGGGTTAAGGAGCATGTGGCTGTAAAACGAGACGAAGATAAGTTTAATTCCATGCAAGATTAAGAAAAAAGTGAAAACAACCTACGTTTATGACTTATCTTGTGCTCCTTCTCCTTCGAGTCCTTCGGATCTTCCCTCCCCCTCTCAATCATCGTCCACCATTTCGCCTTCCCCCTCCTCTCTTTTCACCTTCACCACTCCCTTTTTCAAACCACTGCCCTCGTCTCTATCCCTTCCCACCTTCATCACATTCGTAAACTCCCCATCACCCCCTCCTGCACTCTCACTCGCACCGCACCCAACCCCATCCAGCGCCACCCTCGACTTCTTCTTCACCTGCACAATCTCACCGATATCGGGGTCCACATGGCTCGGGTCGACGTTGATCTCGAAGCCCCCTTTCCCGCCCGCCGCATATGCATACATGCACGACGTGCCGTTAATTAGGATGCCACTCGGACAACCCAACGCTGTGCACGACATCCGACAAATCCTTCGCGTGTTCTTTGGACTTGCGATCGCGCGTGCAGTCGAGCCCCCATGCTGAGGATGCCAAGCATCGATATCCTGGGGGCGAGCGAGCTTCCTTGCGCTTTCCCGCCGACGCCCGCGCCTGCGCTGTGATCCCCGTGGGCCTTGGTCTTAGGCGCAATCAACGATGGAGGGTGCCCGTGCACAAGCGAAGGCAACGGCGGAGAAGGAGCGACTGCATCCCACGACTCCTCCAGCACTCATGCAAACGACGCAGACGCATCTGAAGAGGAGGCGCAGAGTCCGCTCGCGGTGGGCGTGGCAGTGATAAGCTGGATGGTGGGGATGTGCGCGGTGGTGGCGTGCGGCGTTGATGTCGTTGATGATGGTTGGGGCAGAGAGGAGGAGCGTGGGGTCTTGCTGCTGGCGGATGAATGCTTGGTGATGAGAAGGAGAAGGAAGAGGGTGCAGGATGTTTGGAAAGCAGTAGGATCGAACTGCACATCTTCGTCGTCTTCGTCTTCATGAGTTATTGTGTCAAATGTCTGAAAATTTCTTGTTCGGTTCTTGTTCTCGTTGAAAGTCGTAGACCGCAAGCGAGTAACGTGTGGTCGTATCAAGATGTAAGTTGTTTTGTTGTTGTATAGAACGATATCGTAGTTGTTGTAGTCTCGTCAATTCGGAACCGTGTCAATAGGCCGTAAAAGACTCGTACAGCGCGTTAATTGGCGTTGGTGGTGTTCTTGTTTACGGATAATAGGAATAGGAACTCTATCCGCCCCATCCAAGTTAAGTAAGCACCAGCGCCAACATCAACATTCCTACATAGAACCCCATACACGCACCTTGACAATGAACTCCTACAACTACGTCCAAGAATACTTACCGTCTGTCCCACTGACCGACTCCCGCTTCAACACAGACACGGAGTATTCTTCTTCTTCGTCGTCAATCACTTCACCAAAGACCTTTGCGAGGGAGTAGCAGAGAGGGAACTAGGAAGAGAACAAGGGAAGAAACTCCGACGCCCTTGCCGAGGAAAGTGCAAACCCAATACCACGTGACCGTGCTTGTCAGCCTCGGGGCGGAAGTATAATTAGGGAAGGGTAAACGAAAGCGGAGCTATCGCATTGGCGTAGCGAGTCGCTCAATGGATTTGAATTTCGCATCGCGTTTGAATTTGGGGTGCGATGGCCAAAGGCATTCACATGTTCGAACGTTCACATGCACACGTCATACAGACTAAAAAGAATATGAAGTAAAGTATGTAAGCAGTCACCAATGAACGCACTCTGATTCTTCTTCTTTCCAGTATAGTCTTCGTCTGGCCCACACCGCAGCATCTGGATCAAACCTGTGTTCAGGTACTCGTCGATTGGAAGGATTCGGGAAACCAAACACAAAGATAACTTCTATGGATAAAGTGACGCTGCCGGCGACATTTAGCCGCAGATAAACTGATCTTGAGCACCTCCTCCATCAGTTTCCACACTGTATCTGGGTGGGATGGACGCTGGTATGATATTCTAGATGCTTGTACATACTCTCACATCTATAGAGTCGATCGTCTGTGTGAATGTATGCTATATTCGAGCAAGCTAAAAGTTTACCAGAGGCGACCAAGGTACCCCTCCTTTGTGGACAAGTGACATGGCGAGAAGCGCGAAGAAAATAAATAGATCTCGAGAACCATCGGCAATGTGCAACGTAACATACATACCCAGAGCCTTTCTTCACTCCTTTGTCTCTGTTTGCACCAGATTGGGTACTAGACTGTGTGGAATACAATGACAATGATATTCTGCTCTTATAGCGGCAAAACCTGGGAGAACTGCAGAATTCCGTAGAATATATGGTATAAGAAACACAAGACAATTCCATTCGTCTTCAGAATTTGATATACTCGTTTTCTACGTTGAATCTATCTGATTATAATATATATCGTCTATTAAACTCGATATTCCATCGATAATTCTACATAAGACTTTGGTTTTATGGCTAAGCTGATCTATAGAAAAACAGCTATCCAGACGTTGGTGATGATTAGGAAGCGGTTCATAAATAGGGCTTCCGTCTGTTCAATGGATGTTATAAGTGTTGCTCAAACCCTGCTGTAAGAATTGCTAGCAGCGTAGAATCTGTGGAGAACCTAATAGTTCAAGGTAGTGAACCAGGCCAGTACATGCTATGCGACTCTGCTATACATATGAGTATGTCTCGTTCGGCTATGTGATCAAGTCTGTCCTGCCTCTACTCTCCTAAGATATGCTTTAACCGCAGCACGGGCAGATCTCTGTTCTGGCTCCAATCGTGGATATATGAAGTTGAGGTAGTCGTTATTGCTCCTCATTCTGGCTTGGCGTGCACAGGCAATCAACTGTTCTGAATAACCTGATCTGTCGAGGAATAGCGGAAGGATCTGAATGACCCAGGAATAGGAATGCAGAGCCTCGCCCGTATTAAACAGATACCATCGCAGGGGATAAAATCCCGCATCCACAAAGGCCCCCTTTTGGACAAAATGTCGAAAGCGATAGTTGGTGTAATACATTTTGTTTGCAGTGTTGACAGACTGTCGGTACCAAGGCGATTGCGCAGGACTATTCATTCGAGTCCGACGATAATGGCAAGATCGGCCGAATCTAGTGGTGTCGACAGCGTATGGGAATTCGAATGTTGATATATAACGCAAAGCAAAACATGCAGCACTGATGTGAACACTGGGGGTGTCGGCTGGTTGCTGGTTCGACATAATCCAACCTTGTAGAGTATTATGAAGGTGTTTACGAAGAACAGGATGCCCAGACGTTAGGAAGTTAAGACTGTCTCCCAATTGTGCTATACGTCTTGGACGTCCCAAATTTTGTCCCATAGAAATGAGGTCCCAACCCGAATAAGGCAGTGGATTGTCATGCATAATCATAATTGATGCCAGAAGGAAGCAGATATGAGAGTGTCGAGGACATGGACCAAGCTGAGCTTTGATGAGTTGTTCAAGTGCAACTATCTCATCAGTGTAAAATTGGGAAGCGGCCGAATCAGACCAAATCTGGAGAGGTGGTCAGATTTCATTGTTTAGCAGAAAGAAGACACATACAGTGCTGAGGGAATCGAGGTATCTGAAATATTCCAGGGAAAATCTTGTATTATAACGACCTTTTACTCCGAGGATGGTATGGCAGCGACTGAGAGTTAGACTGAGAATATTTTGGAGGAGCTGTGGATTTGGTTGAGCAAGAGGGCAGTGATGGAAAAAATGTGTAAAGATAGGCCAGGGGCCATTCACTGGGTCTATTTTATATGTAATTAGAACGTAGAAGTGCAACATATTAGAACATAAGGGACATACCCATGAATGGATGGTGAGACGAATTGGATTGCAATGCAGGAAGTGCCGTCATATGGGCAAGGCATAACTCAGCATACTGCGTGTGCATTTTAAGATGGTCGAGAAAAAAATCTTTGGATCGTGACTGGTCAAGTAGATAGTCTCTCAATGATGCATGTAATATGCGAACGGTTATCACCTCTGCACCATAAGGATTATCAGGATCGTTTTCCACTAAGACAAGGGAGCCGAGGTTCTGCATTAGAAGTTGAACATTTCCAGGAGCAAGCGAAAGGAAGGCTTCTATAAATGTCACTGAACTGTAAAAATAGCTCGGAGGGTGGAGAACGACGAAGCCAATGATCTGCAATATTAGATCCACATCTTCAACCCCCATCAAGATGTGCCGGTACAGCGCATCCAGCTCTGCGAACGGACTATCACCTTCCGAAGGCTGGTGTATACTAAGAACAATCTCAAGGCGATGTGTTGGTCGATGACGCGGGGATGCGGCATACTTCACAACAGTCGATGCGTAGATAAACTGCCCGGAGGACTTTTGTACGAGTATATCGAGTGAATTTTCAGCGGGCCAGCCAATCGGGATGTAAGAGCGAAGGCGATGCTGAGTTTTAATCTCGTTAAATTCATCTACCAGGAAATCTCGAATATCCCATTCGGATTGATAGTTGTGATCCAATGCGATCCTTGCCAGCGTAGAGAATGGTTTTGTATTGAAAGATGAGGAGATTTCGGTTTCTGGGCGACTTGCTATGAGGATCCTCAGAGGTAAGTCCCGACTATTCAGAAGCCTGAAGGCGAGATCGATAACTCTGGATTGAACTTTTGGATCGTCGCATTCGTCAAGACCATCGATAATGACGGCGATGTGTTTGTTAGTTGAAAATCCGGAATGAAAAAGTTCAAGGAGAGGTTCTCGGACAAGGTTCTTGAATTGCGCCTCAAGCGATCGTGTGGTAATCAGAGGATCGTTCTCGAATGCCAGACCTAGTCGTTCTCGGAACACAGGGGGAAGCATGACCGCCAGTTGATATGCTAGTGTGGTGACGAGCAACTTGGCCGTTCCTCGTTGTGGGTCATTTCTTGAGAAGAAGAAACTAGCGAGGACGAAGTGCTGGTCTTCCAAAATCTCGGCAACAGTCTGCGCAATGGCCGATTTTCCAGCACCCGCTGCGCCGTACAGCCACATAATGAGAGCATCTCGGGTATCTTCGTTGAGTCCACTGATCCAGTCCACGATCCTCTTGATAATCGCCTCTCGTGTGTTGGGATGACATTTTGACGGATCGAATCGTTCGCCTGAGTCGTGAAACGCTCCGTGGGCGACGTGTTTCTGTAGGGATTCCAATACGCCTATCGTTGATGCTCATCAACATCATGTATCTCCCATTCTACAAGAACGAATGCCCTACCTTTAGAACTTGGATATTGGTTAGTCACGGCGTTGAATGTGCTATTATCGATAGTGACGTTTCTCGAACTATGAAAGTACTGTGACATTGTACGAGACCGCAAGGTTCGACGAGGAGCAGCAGCCGTTGTTGGTGAGAAAGTTAAGAAAGGGCAAAGAGTCATAGGACTGCCGTTATTTTGGCGACTAAATTTAGCCAGCACCGCTTTGCAAGTCCAAGTACACCGATATTTGTTGGATCATTCAAAGCATCAAGTTCCGAAAGTAAATTTCATCCGAAGTTATATCATTCATGGTGTGCCAGCTCAAACGATTTTAGCTCAAATGATTTCGAGTTTCGGGTTCTTTGCACTGGGGTCATCGAGGGCTTTACGAACACTTCCTCCCTGTCTCTTCATGGCCAATGCCTGTCGATCAGAATAGCGGAAAACGAGATCACATTGCGCATAAGTGAAGGAAATCACACAAGATACGTGTTTAACATGATTTGTGCAACCATCGTGTCCAATTTTCCTCCGCCCTTTCCCATCGTCCTGGTCACCTGTTCGAGCGCCGCTTGGGAGGTATGTCTTCATTCACGTCTTCGTCAATCTACATAACCAGCTGAGCATCACTCTGATGTCGAAGCTGAGAGACATTCTTTATCCAACCCGACCTGCATCCTCTCAGAAGTGCCCTGCAAGACCGGTTGCACAAAAGGCAGATGCTGCCTGTTACAAGACGAAATCCATTAGCAGCAGGCCCTAAGGGGTAAGAGATGTACGTTACCACAATGTATAGCAGATTTGCATGTGGAAATCATGTACAGAAGGATGTATGAGGGAATAAGTTTAGACGAAAAGAGAGGTAGTCTGAGAGCTAGAGGCAGTGATACGGGTTGAATACAACAGCGACTAGTTTAAACAAGACGAGAGGACGTACGGGCATCGTCAATATTGAACGCCTCCGATGGATTCTGACCGTCCGGGTGAAACGTGAGTTGTGATCCCCCATCGCCCCTCCCGCACCCGCACTCCATCCAACCCAATCCAGCGCAACCCGCAACTTCTTCAGCACAATCTCGCCGATATCCAGATCCGCATGGTTCGGATCCACGTATACCTCAAAGTCTCCTTTTCCCCCTCTCGCATACGTGTACGCGGTCAAGGAGGAAGGAGAGATGAGACCAGACTGATGAATCGTCGAAAAACATTAACAAGGCATGAAGAATGCGTAAATGTGAGGGATACGCGAGGAGGCGTGAAGCAGGCAGTCATGTACAAGGACATATCGTGCGATGTGAAGGTTCAAACATGAAAGTAGCAGGGCGATCATGCGTGAGTGATACATGTTAGAGTAGATGAGAGTAGCGGCATATTTCAAGAGGCATAGTCGTGCAAGTATAGAGTGGGTGTTTGAGCCCCAGAGAGGAGAACATAGACATCGGCGTCGACACCGGAATTGACTGATTCGAGAACGGCTTTCAGACCTGGAGGTGCCGATTAATTGAAGCGGGAACAGGACGTCTGTTGGAGCCTGTGGATGTGCGACCTCCAAGAGTCGGTCTGACTCGAGATCAGGGTCGGTTGAGCCTCAAATTATCTCTAGAGCTATAAAAAGAAAGAAAGTGTCAGCGAATCTTTCATAAAAACAAAAGCAAAACGAAACCGGAGGGAGGTTAGAGCGACGGTCTCTCATATGGAACTCGAAGCCACGCCTGGCCTCCTCGGACGAGCTGAAGCCCTCGAAGCTGATCCCCAAGGTCGGGCGCACTGTCGGCTTGTAGATGCTTCTCCGCTTCTGCTGCATCATCTCGAGCTTGGGCGCAGACGCCTGACGCTGCAGCCGCACACCCCGTTGAATGTAGGCGCTGGAGTCCGACGCCACAAACGGGCATGCAGGCGACTACAGTTCCGCGACGATCTTCGCATAAATCAACTTCAACACCGAATCATATTCGGGCACATCTAGCATGTACGAGTGTATATTAACGCCTGCATCTATCCCCGAGAGCGAGCGCAAGCGCAGGTGGCGGGATGATGTCCGACAACGTTAGCGGTTTCGCATGCGTAGCAGCACCCTTGGGCTCTGATACAGGGGAAGGGGATGATTCGGCGCGCGATCCAGGACATGAACGACGTGTTCAGCTCGCTCTCCGACGTGTCCGAGGTGCGGGACGGCGTTGACGACGCGAGTTTGCGTTTGCCTACAACGCGCGATGAACTGTCGCTGCTGCTGGTGATATCGGCGGCTTTCAGCAACGATGGGGGTCGCTTGATATCGACGATCCGAGAAGCCGAGATCGAAGTGGAGAACATGTCGAATTGCGATTTGTTGATGTCTTGCGGATATACCTCGTCGATGAAGCTCTTAGTATTCGTGTTCGTATTCGTATTGAGACTGGGGAACTGGCCATCCACGAGCTGGGATCCCGAGTCCGCGAACCCATCGAATCCAAATGAGCTGCTTTCAACACCCCCATCGCCTCCACCTGCACTCATACCGTCTTCCTGCTCCTCCTCCTGCCCACCACCACTCTCATCACTCTCTCCACCCACCATACCGAGACGAACAGGCAACGCTGGCACAAGCGGCACCCCCATCCACAAACCCACCCAAAAAATCATACCACAAATCAACCTTCGCAGGCGTCCTGAACACATTCTCCAACTGCTCTACAAACTTCTCCGGTCCGACCCGCCCGACTCGTTCAGCGGCGCCAGCTCGCTCGTGAAGTTGAACGGCTTCTTCGTGTTGTCGCCCTCTGAAGCGGAGGAGGAAGGATCAGTGTCGACGTTGAAGTGGTTGTCGTTTGCGTCGACCAGTTCGGTGCGGAATACGGAGAGGGGGAGGGAGGAGCCGGACGCGAGCGCGAAGCTTCCGTGACCGTCCCGATCTCCATACTCATGTCGGGGTAGTCGACATAGCTTTCGTGCCCTTCCCTCTCCCTCTCCACCACATCCACCCCCGCAGCAGCCAAAATCCACTCCAGCTTATCCAGTACATCCGAGTCCTCATCCGCCTTATCCAGCTCCTCATCGTGATACATGGACACGTCCGATTCGTCCATCGTGCCCGAGAGTCCTAGCACACGGCGCGTCGCGCGGGAGATCAGAATGCTGTACTCCATTTGCGTGTGCTGCCCTTGCTTGGTCTCGGTCCTCGGTGTGCGCGGCAGCATAGGAAAGCGCGGCTCGTGCCCAAGTGGACGTACGCGTTCGCGTTTTCTAGAGACACAGACACCGACACCGACACCGACAGCCTGCGAAGCGTCTCATACTCCTGTATGCGCTGGAAAACTGGCTTCAACGACCCGCCAACTCATCCGACGCGCGTACTCTCACTCCCACTCCCGCGGCGCAATTGCAAGCTGAAGGTCAGCGCTAACGGCGCGCGTGGGTGCAGAAGTTCATTATTGCTGACGTCATACTCATCAACATCAGTCTTCGCCTGCAGGGACGCATTCTGATGGACCAGCGTCGCTCTCACACACTCACCCTCGACCGCGCAGGGTGCAGCGGCTGCAGCACGACCTCAGGGCCGGGGCCGGGCTCCGGCGCAGGCGTCATAGTCGAAATATGGCTGGGCCTGAAAATGCCCAACCGGCTGGGGGCAATACTTACCGTCCATTCCACTTACCGACTCCCGCTCAACACAGACGCGGAGTGGCGGGCAGCACATAGAGTATCCTTCTTCGTCGTGTTCGGCCTGATCATCAAAGACTTTTGTGAGGGAGTAGCAGAGAGGAAGAGAACAAAAAAATCTAAGTCGAATACCCCACGCCCTGTCACAAATCGAATACCACGTGATTGTGCTGGTTGACCTCGAGGCGTGATTATAATTAGGTAAGCAGAGATAAACAAAAGCGGAGCCAAATGACGCGTCGCGTTGGCGTCGCGACTCGCAGACAATTCTATTCACCTTCAGAACTTGGTATACTCGTTTCCTACGTTGAGGCTATCTAATTATAATATATGTCTCCCATTGGACACAATCTTCCATCGATAATTCTACATATGATTTTATTTTTATCGCTAAGCAGGTCCAGCAGGAGGACAGTTATCCAGACATTAGTGTTGAGTGGAAAGAGGTTTGTACCGACATAAGGCTTCCATCTGTCCAGTTGATAGTACAAATTTTCTCAAACCCTGATTTAAGAATTGTTAGCAGTGTAGAATCCGTGGGGAACCTAATATTTCGAGTAAATAAACCAGTACATACTGTACAACTCTGCTACACATTTGAGTATATTTCGTCCTGCTATGTGATTAAGTCCGTCCATCCTCTATTCTCCTAAGATATGCTTTAACTGCAGCCTGGGAAAATTTCCGTTCTCGCTCCAAAAATGAATATATAACGTTGAGGTAGTCATTATTGCGCCTGATTCTGGCTTGGCGTACATAGGCAATCAACTCTTCTGAGTAACATGATTTGTCGAGGAATGGTGGAAGCATCCGAATGGCCCACAGATAGGCTTCGAAAGCCTCGCCCGTATTGAACCGATACCATCGCATGGGATGA
Organism: Psilocybe azurescens; assembly: GCA_023853785.1. NCBI lineage: Eukaryota > Fungi > Basidiomycota > Agaricomycetes > Agaricales > Agrocybaceae > Psilocybe > Psilocybe azurescens. The sequence goes on along the minus strand of JAJIRX010000798.1, from coordinate 237,597 downwards.
AATTTCGCGTCCACGAATACACCTTTTCCAGCGGCTTGAACAAAATAGCGAAAGCGATGGTTGGTGTAATATACTTTGTACGCAGTGTTGATAGACCGTCGGTACCAAAGCGATTGCGCAGGACTATTCATTCGAGTCCGATGATAATGACAAGATCGACCAAATCTAGTGGTGTCGACAGCGTATGGGAATTTACATGTTGATATGTAGCGCAGAGCAAAAATTGCAGCACTGGTGTAAACACTGGGGGTGTCGGCTGGTTTCTGGGTTGAGATAACCCAATCGTGTAGAGTGCTATGAAGGTGTTTACGAAGAACAGAATGCCTGGTTTTAGGTATTCAAGATTGCATCCTAACCGTGCTATACACCTTGGTTTTCCCAAATTTCGATTTTGTCGCATAAAATTAACGTAAGGAGCGTAAAGAGGCGGCGAATCCTCATTCATAATTGAGGCTAAAAGAAAGCAGATGTGAGAGTGTTGAGGACATGGACCAAGTTGAGCTTTGATGAGCTGTTCAAGTGCGACTATCTCATCAATGTAAAATTGAGAAACCTTCGAATCAGCCCAAATCTGGCGGGGTGGTCAGATTTCATTGTTTCACAAAAGAAGACACATACAGCGCTGAGGGAATCAAGGTAGCTGAAATATTGGTCAGAAAACACTGTATCATAACGACCTTTTATTCCGAGGATAGTATGGCACCGACTGAGAGTTAGACAGAGAGTATTTTGAAGAAGCTGTGGATTTGGTTTAGCAAGAAGGCAATGATAGAAGAAATACGAAAAGATAGGCCAGGGTCCATTCACTGGGTCTAATTTTGTTGCAATTAGAACGTAGAAGTTAAAACCTATTAGAACATACAGAGACATACCCGTGAATGTATGGAGGGGCGAATTGGATTCCAATAAAGGAAGCTCCGTCATATGAGCAAGATATAACTCGGCATACTGCGTGTGGATTTTGAGATGGTCAAGAAAAAGATCTTTTGAGCGTGACTGGTCGAGTAGATAATCTTTCAATGATGCATGTAATAGGCGAACGGTGAACACCTCTGCGCGATCTAGATCAAAAGGATGGTTTTCAACTGAGATAAGGGAACTGAGGCTCTGCATTAGAAGGGGAACATCTCCAGGAGTAAGCAATAGGAATGCTTCTATAAATGTCACTGAGTTGGAAAAACCCGAAGGGTGAAGAACGACGAATCCAATGATCTTCAATATTAGATCGACATCTTCAACCCCCATTAGGATGTGCCGGTACAGCGCATCGAGCTCTGCGAACGGACTATCACCCGCCTTCGGCAACTGTATACCAAGAACAACTTCCAAACGATGCGTTGGTCGATGACGCGGGGATGCGACATACTTCACCACGGTCGAAGCATAGATAAACTGCCCGGAGGACTTTTGTACGAGTGTATCAAGCGAATCTTCAGCAGGCCAGCCAATCGGGATGTAAGAGCGAAGGCGGTGCTGAGTTTTAATCTCGTTAAATTTATCTGTAAGGAAATATCGAATGTCCTGTTCGGATTGATAGTCATCATCCAATGCAATTCTTGCCAACGTAGAGAATGGTTTTCTATCAAAAGATGAGGAGATATCAATCTCTGGGCGACTCGCTATGAGGATCTTCAAAGGTATGTCTTGTCCTCGAAGAAGGCTGAAGGATACATCGACAATTCTGGCTTGAACTTTTGGATCTTCACATTCATCAAGTCCATCGAGGACGATTACCAAGTGGTTGTTGGTCGAGAAGCCAGAATGAAGAAGTTCAACCAGAGGCTCTCGGATGAGGGCCTTGAACTGTGCCTCAAGTGATCGTGTGGTAATTAGGGGATCGTTCTCGAATGCCAGGCCTAGTCGTTCCCGAAACACAGGGGGAAGCTTCACTGCCAGCTGATATGCTAGTGTGGTGACGAGCAGCTTGGCCGTTCCTCGTTGTGGATCATTTCTCCAGAAGAAGAAACTGGCGAGGACGAAGTGCTGGCCATCCAGAATCTCGGCAATAGTTTGCGCTATGGCCGATTTCCCTGCGCCAGCTGCGCCATGAAGCCACATAGTGAGAGCCTCTCGGGTATCTTCGTTGAGTCCATTGATCCAGTCCATGATCCTCTTTATAATCGCGACTCGTGTGTTGTTATGACATTTTGGAGGATCAAATCGCTCGCCTGAGTCGTGAAATGCTCCATGGGCGACGTGTTCCTGCAGGCGTTCAAATCCGCCTTTTGTCGATCCCTGCATCAGCATGATGTATATATAATTCTGTAGGATTCAACATTGTACCTTTCGAACTCTGAAGTTGAAGTTGAAGTTGGTGAGTGTGGAATGTGCTATTGGTGATAGAGAAGTCGGTCGCTCGATTGAACATCGACATTATGCGGGAGCGGAATATCCGACCATGAACAGCCGGTGTTGTTGGGAGATCTGGGAAAGGGCAACACTGGTCGAACACCGTTGTGTTTGTGTCTGAATTTAGCCAGCACCGCAATGCATTGCCAAATACGAATATACCGCTATTTGTCGGATGATCCAAACATCACGTTACGAAAGTCAACCTCTGCACTCTTTGGGATCACAAAACTTCCGAGTACCATGGGCAATTCTCGTCGGGAGTCGAGTAATATATCAAGACCTTGTCTCTGTCGTCATGGCCAATGCTCGTTGACGATTAGAATAGCGGAAAACGAAATAGCATTGCGTTCAAATGAGGGAGGCTACATACACAGATCGTGTCTAGCTAAATTGGCGTGGTCGTCATGTCCGTTTTTCATCTCCTTCGTGCGTTGTTTAATCTCCTCTAACCCTTCCCCCGTTGTCCAGGCCATCCCTTTCCGCGCCGCTTGGGATGTAGATGATCATTCTTCTCTTCGTCAACCCACATAACCAGCTGAACATCGCTCTTGGTATTACTTGTGCCATAGTCCCTGTCCACCCCGTACTTTGCAGTTCAGATAAATATGGGGTGAGAGGCGGTTATCTTGGTAATGTACCATCGAAGAGCCGCAGTCGATGTCGAAGCTGAGAAGCATTGTTTCTCCAACCCAACGTGCATCCTCTCAGAAGTGCCTTGCAAGACCAGGTGAACACAGGGCAGATGCTGCCAGTTACAAGAAAAACCTGGTTAGCAGCAGGACCTAAGTAGTAAGAGATGTACGTACCACAATGTATCACAAACTTGAAGGTATAAATCGTGTGCAGAAGGATGTATGAGTGAAAAATATAGGTTAGAGGGGGGGGGGGCGGGATTCTGAGAGCTAGAGGTATTGAAAGCGACCAGTCTAAACCGGTCGAAAGGACGTACGAACATCGTCGATATTGAACGTGTCCAATGGTTTCTGACCGCTCGTGTGGAAATCTAAATTGGGCGTGTAGCTGAGACCACTCCGACGTTTAGATTCAATCTCTCTGTTGCTCATCCGTTGATCAAAACGACGGGCAAAATGATCATTGGAACGCTGAAGATTGGATCGAACATTGCGTTGTTTGCGCTATATGCTGTATCACGTCTGAACGATACCTGAGATGAAAGGTCGAGCAGAATTAGCAACGCGTAGTCATTTCAGGTCGGACTGCACATTGATTCCTCGGCAGATACTGATCACTGCGTGTAGCGCTCAACACCTCCGCGTTTCCGTGTCCGGTCAAAATGTCCATTCATGGCGCCTCTGACTGTACCATTTCCGGGAAACATCCAGGCTGCGGATGGTTATGATTTGAATGGTACACTTATGCAGGATTTGAGTGGGTCGACAAAGGCCCATAAGCTCGTATGCATCGCAGTCAGCGTGAAGGACCGCTGTACCAGTTTTGCTGGTGGATATGATGTCGCGATATGAGTGAGGGGTGCTGAGAAATGCCAGAATGCAACATACCTCAGCGCTTGGCAAATTTATTGTGGAAGAGCTTCCAGTCTCTGGGGCCGGGTTCGTACATTAAGTATCGTCTGCCTATACATGAAAAGGATGTAAATCAGTTGGTCCCGTTCAACGAACAATGCGTGAAAAAGGCACGGATATTTGTGTGCGCGTGCATTGCGGGAGGATCAAGAAAAAATCTTTCGAGCGAGAGGTGTCGAATAGTTAATCTTTCAATGATACATGTAGTATAGGAATGGTTGGCACAGGTTGGCACACTTGCATTTTCATGTGAACCATTACTTTCAGCAAGAGATTGGGGGCTTCTATATATGTTACTGAGTGATCAGAAATGTCCGGAGAGCGAAGAATGAGAAAACCAATTATCTTCAGTGTTAGGTCCACATCTTCAACCCCCATCTGGATGTGCCGGTACAAATGCGTCGAGCTCGGCGAAGGGGCTATCGCTCACAATTTTGTCATTTAGCGGGTGTATACCAAGAGCAACTTCAATTGGTCGATGATGCGGGGATGTAACATATTTCACGACAGTGGACGTGTAGATAAACTGTCCGGACTTTCGTATGAGTGTATCAAGTGCACCTCTGCGGTCCTTTCCATAAGCTCATTTCGCAGGACGAGCATTTTGATCTGTCATCAACAGAATTGTCACGGCGGCAGCACTGTCTTGCCTTCTATGCAATTGCTCGTGGAATGCTGATCTGTTCTCCAAAAACTCCTTTTCAGTTGGTACCATAGATGTTGGGACCGATGCTATGTCATTCGTGAAGCCCCAGCTGTACAGTTCCTGGATAAGATAACGTCAAGCCTCGGGGGGAAATTCGTCTAGGTCGCCAAATACTTGATCGACACAGTCTCCCTGTGTCTTCGTGGCAAAAACTTGTTGATCAGAATAGCGGAAAAAGATATCATTTGCAAAAAACCAAATAACACACGACCTGTCTCAGTTAATTTGCGCCGCCGTGGTATCCGTTTTCCTTCTCCTCTCATCTGTTCATCGACGGTCTACCGTGGCCCTTTCCCATCGTCCTGAGCATCTTCGTACACGCGCTGATGTACGACTTGTATGTTATTCTTGAATACTTCAGGCGAGTTAGGATCTGCCCCTTGGTGCAGTGGATCTTGTAGAAGGGCCTGAGAGAGATACCCGGGTTGTGGATGTGGTCCATATGAAGAACCAGAAACGAAGTTGTTTTGCAAGGAAAACTGAGGAAGGTGGTATCCTGCGGCGAAGTTTGGAGGAGCGGGCAGCATTTTGTGTCAAATATTTCCTATAGGCTTAAGAAATTGTGACTTGTCACGGAGGTTTGGGACAACCATTGGAAATGGAATGGCAGGCCGCAGGTATTCGAAGTTAAAACTCAGATTCAAGACCAGCTCCTGACATTCCGCACCGACAGTCATTAATTCATTCCTTGAACCGTTGAAGACAATAATTCATGGAATGATTGGTTACAAGGTCAGATTTTATGGTTAAACGCCTTCCGATTCAGTATCAGACAGAATAAATTATTTAAGTAGTCAAGTAACTAAGGTAAATGCTGCGGCTCTTTTGGCCCGTCTGATATCAGTTTCTTTGGCGCCTATAAATAGGAATCTATGGCGTACATTCGGGCCTCATAGCAAGCCATCGTATTAGTAGCTGGCAACACGCCCTCTCGGATGGTTGACACCAGTTGCAAGGGTATCCTCTCGTTTCCTCACCGTAATCCAGCGGAGAAACGACAACATACGAGTAGACTCCTGGCACTCAAATCCTCCTGCGAGTAAACCACTTACACGTCCCTCATGAAATTCCATTTCTCTAGAACAAGTGCCCAAGGTCTACTCAACTCGTAGAAATTGAATGTGAAACTTAGTGCACAATCCAAAATCCTAATTCGTTTGACCTGGTCAAGAATTTCTTTGTTTTCTCTTGGCTATCTTATGGCTACGGCTTCTCTGACGCAATCTACACGACAAGTCAGTTACTCCGGACCGTGGTCCAGTACACCCAATGTTGGCAGCAAATGATTCAAACGCAACCCGACCCTCCTTGGAGAAATATTGATGATTCAAGAAGATGAAGATATTGCTATTCGTCTTCAACGCATGCTTTACTGGGTTTTAGCAAAACCAACGTGTATTTTCATATTCAAAGCCGCCAGTGCTACTTGTTGTACGCCAGCGCTTCGTGTGGCGTGAATTGCTACTGGTACTGGTACCAGTGTACTCCAGCCCATCCGAGAGTTCATCAGGCTTATCCGGTGCTCATGGGCATCATTGAATGCACAAATAATTGTTCGCAACGTCATTTATGTATATAGGCTCATAAATCATCGGCAATTAATTGGCGGTCACCAGCCCGCTAGTCACTCAAACCTGTTGAGGACTGCCACCAGTTGCATACTTTCACATCGCCGTAAGCAAAACAGTTCCAGTTTACGTGCGTTGTTAATGTCTATGGTTGTACCCATTGCATAATCAGTTGATATAGCAGTTTAGCCGCTGTATTTCATCTCTGAAAATATCCATTTGACAACGAAGAAATCTTATAAAAAGTAAGTATATAACATTGACCATGCTAGCACCCCGCCCTATCCATCAGTTCTATATCTCTAACCATACCAATTTACCCAACCAACGCAGACGCACAATTCCTCGTCACCGGAGCCAAAGGCCACGTCTCAGACCATGAATCGTTCGATTACTCCTCGAGCCAGGAATATCTCGTTCGTGGCACAGTCCGCTCTCAAAGTAAAAGCGAACAGCTCAAAGAAGTTCTTGCTGCTGAGTCATATGGCCATAGGTTTGAGTATATCATTGTTAAAGGCTTCACCAGGGTAAGTATAGTACTCCATGGATTGCATCGTACTCTTAAGAACACTAATAACGGACTCCCACTACTGGCGTACAGGAAAGAGCTTTTGATAGAGTAATCATGATTATGAACGTTGATGCAATCGAGCATATCGCATGTCCGGTCCCTGAAAGTCTTAGCAATACACGCGAGGACCCCCAAAGTACTAATTCGCATAGTTCCTCACATCTACCCATTCACTCACATAATACCAAGTCTATGTACAGCCTGCTTTACGGGGCGCTTTAGGTGTGCTAGAAAGGGCCTCGAAATTTGGATAAGTCACCTTTCAGTCGCGTACCATTTTACAGAGATTCTCAGGATCAACGTTAAACGCATCGTAATGACTGCTCAATCGGAGCAGTCATTCAGCCGCTCATCGTCCCAGACTTTTACAAGAAAATAGAGCCTGAATCGAGTGGGAGCTCGTTGTGATCAATCCCACTCACATGAGATATATTAACTTTGTATCTTACAATGAACTTCCATCTGCTTACCAACATCAACTGTTGAGGTTCTTGGTGCAAGTATTTTTTCCTGTCTAAATTTCTCGGAAGACGCATGTTGATGAGACCCAACATGCCTTACAGCCACCAAGTCTTAACTTCAAGGCTATGTCCGAAGTGACTCAGTCCGTCGAGTTGTGGTACACCTATAAATCCAAAGATCAAATCCTCCAGACAGCATATGATTACATAGATGTCCACGACCCCGCCGACGCCCATGTTGCATCCGTGAAGAAAGAAGAAGCGGGAGGTGAAAGAATGATAGTATCCCGCAGGTACGCTTAGAATTTAACCAAGGTTTAGTCGGAGTTCCAAGTTTAGAAAGGTGTAGAGCTACGCAGACTTGAAAGTTGTTTGAAAGACGGTTGATTGCCCTGCATCTTATCACTATCCCTCATAGTAGGTCATTCTAATATAGATGGAACTGTGGTAAAAGTATTACTCGTTCTGGCTGGTCATATGACATGACTCCACGACTATATAAAAAGCCATCTCAGTGTGATCTGCCCCACTCACACGTCGTTTCAACTGTCTGTAATGCCGGCTGTCCTACCAAACTCTGATATTCGCGTTCTCGTCACAGGAGCCAATGGATTCATAGGGATGTGGGTGATCCGCACTCTTCTCGAAGAGGGGTATACGATCCGAGGTGCAGTGCGCTCTAAGGAGAAAGGAGAGTATCTGAGGAATTATTTTGAGAGATGGAGAGAAAAGGTGGAGTGGACTGTAGTGCCAGATATTTCCAAGGTGCGTTGGTCATGATAAGAATGAGATTGTTTCATCTGATGATGGAGTCAGGACAGTGCTTTCTACGAAGCTGTGAAAGGTGTTGACGCGATCATTCATACTGCGTCTCCTTTGCCGTCGTCGAATCCTGAGCCTGATTGTACAATGTTTCCAATTCATAATCTATATCCATTGCTCTGACCGGTAATATATGATTAGATACAATCAAGCCAGCTGTTCACGGTACCGTAGGGATCTTAACGAGTGCTCTCAAATACGGGTATTTACTTTCCTTTCACGGAGGACTTTGAGTATTAATAGTCTTTACAGAACCAACGTCAAGCGTATAGTATTGACATCGTCCTGCAGTGCAATTATCAATGTTGTCACTAAGCCCACCGCAATGTTTGACGAGACCAACTGGGCGGACGAGGCCGTGCAGGCTGTCAAAGAAAAAGGAAAGGACAACCCAGATATGGTGAAATACCGAGCTTCAAAGGTTTTGGCTGAGAGAGGTGAGAATACGGAACGCATCAAGTTTTATTCTCTCTGATAATACACAGCTGCGTGGGAGTTCTGCTACCAGCATAAAAATGAAATTGGATGGGATCTAGTCGCGCTTAATCCACCCCACGTAAGATATAGCCTCGCATTTAGGCTCTGATGCATATATTTCCCACTGACTGTCTTTATTGACTGTCGAGACAGGTCTTTGGGGTAAGCCGTGAGATTACCCAAACCAACTCAGTCACTGACGTCTTCCAAAAATGCCTTAGCCTCCTTTACAAAAAGCAGATAGCCCAGCCGGTCTTAATTCGTCAATGAGGAAGCTTTGGGGTAATATTTCCCAAGAACGATCTGACGACTTTCTCAAAGTGTCTTATGGATACATTGACGTTAGAGACGTTGCTGCTGCACATGTCGCTGCTCTGCAAAAGGAAGCCGCAGGGGGAGAAAGGATAATCATTGCTAATGGTACAGTGTAATACACCTCCTCGAGACACGAGGGTTCCTCGACACAAATGGAATTATTCAAAGATATAGACCACTTGTTACTCTAATATTCTGTACAAAGATTCTTTCTGTATATATGTGTGTTCATAGGAATTTGTAGGCAATGGGAAGCAAAACACGACCGAGAGTGGGTGATTTTGTCAAAAATTTCAGCCAAGTTTCGCACATACCAAATGCTTGGCCAGATCTGTAGGGCGTTTGAGTAGGTATTTCTGTCTAAAAACTGGAATACATGTCGGCACTCCTTTCATCCTTATTCTCAAAAAATTTCGTTGTATTTGGTGCTAAAATGGGGTCGTAATTCAGTCAACAATGAGAGCAACACCGAGAGAGTGACATCAATTCACCACAGCCATCGAAACTCCGGTTAGGCGTGACACGCGGCTTTCCCAAGCTGCCCCAAAAGGCATGTCACGGTTGTGTCGAGGACTTGTAATCCGTGACAAATGGGATGCACTTTTAAACTGGGTATTTGAACCTATAATCGCTGTATTCTTCCTAATTTTTTTTCACATTCTTATTGTTCAGAGTATATACATAACTAATATCCAATTTTTTCTGAATTTATTGAGTGACGGGCTTATAAATCAAGAAATACATTCTCATGTCTCGAGGAAGTGTATTACACTGTATGTCGGATTTTTTTCCGTCATAGCTTCACTAATTAGATACCTACGTCATTTTCTGAATAAGGTGCCACAACATGGCAAAAACACGTTCGTAGTCCTTTCTTCTGGGCTGTTGCTATATTATTTACTTGGTGTAAATTAGGTGATACCACTTATTCGGTCGCACCAGAGCTATTTACTTCGGGAGTGCTTCAGCGTGGAAATCCAAGGCTCGAAAAAACTATTTTATACGTCTACAACCCCGAAAAAGGAAAGAGAGTTCTCGGTATAAAGTACCGCAGCTTCGAGGAGACATTGAAGGACACTCTTGCCGAATTTGGCGCTAGAGGTTGGCTCAAGCTCAAGCCAGAGGTCTGACTTAACAACGGATCCATAAATGTACAATAATTTTGGTAATCTCGCAACGAATAATGTGTTTGAGGTTTGAGAGAACGCGTAGTGAGAAGTTTAGGCCCTAGCCCAACGCGTAATAGGAGGCATCACTGGTCATGTGATTTCAAACTTATATATAATTATAAAGCAATTTTTTCCCTTCCCATCCTTCTTCTTCGTCCGTTGGACTCCAGAGCTCCATAGATCATCAGTTATCAGCTATGCCAACAGTTCTACCAGTCACAAGTGCACGCGTTCTAGTCACAGGCGCAAATGGCTATATCGCTATGTGGGTAATCCGCACACTCCTTGAACAGGGGTACACAGTTCGTGGAGCTGTACGCTCTGAAGAGAAGGGAAAACATTTAAAGGAATATTTTTCGAACTATGGGGATAAAGTCGAGTGTTTTATTGTACCAGATATTACTGAGGTCTGCTGGACGTGGTCAAAATGCCATGTTGGATGCTTACGAACAGTGCGGGCAGGACGGTGCTTTCGACGAAGCTGTGAAGGGAGTTGATGCAATTGAGCATACAGCATCTCCTTTACCTTCCTCCAACCCTGATCCAAACGGTATGTTTCGTCCGTTACGTGCGCGTATATGTGCAGTGTCTAAAAGTTTCGAAAAGATACAATCAAGCCGGCCGTTCAAGGTACCTTGGCAGTCTTGAAAAGTGCTTACAAATACGGGTACGATTTAGCTTTAACTCGAATCCGAGAGATCGATTTACAGTAGTATTTACCAGGAGTAAAGTTAAGCGCATCGTACTCACTTCATCCGCCGGTGCCATTATAAATCCTGTTACCAAACCCACTGCCGTCTTTGACGAAACACATTGGGCGGATACTTATGTGCAAGACATCAAAGAAAAGGGCAAAGATAATCCTGATATTGTCAAGTATCGTGCTTCGAAGGTTCTGGCAGAAAGAGGTATATATATGCGCTATATTGCTGTATTTTTCTTCTCTGAACGCGTTTCTTCTCCTCGTTTCAGCTGCTTGGGACTATTATAATGAGCATAAGGGTGATGTAGGATGGGATTTGGTCGCTCTTAATCCACCCTTGGTCAGATACACATTATAACAAGATTTCTTCCATAACTAACCTCTTTCTCGTCAACAATACAGGTCGTAGGGGTAAGTTCCTGAACCAAAGAATTAATTTGAACTCCCTTATTGATAAACGTACCCCCAGCCTCCTCTCCAGAGGGTCGATACCCCAGATAATCTCAATTCCTCTTTGGATACATGGTGGAAAAACATCTCCAAAGAAAAGCCGGTTGATATCCTCAAGACTTCTTATGGGTACATTGACGTCCGCGACATTGCTGCTGCGCACGTTGTGGCTCTACAAAAAGAGTCGGCGGGGGAGAAAGGATTATTGTTTCCAACGGTATGTCCTTTTACCTTGAATATTAATAATGGCAGATGTAATATCTTTTGTTAAGGTGCAATAACATGGCAAGAAACGCGTCCGTGTCTCTTCTGTTTTCGTCGAAGGTTTGCAGAATTTGAATTATCAATCCCACAGGCAATATTGTTCATTCCCTCAAACCGGAGCTCTACTCCTCTGGAGTTCTTCCTCGCGGAAAACCTGACCTTGACAAAACAATTCTCTTTACTTATAACCCAGAGAAAGGAAAGAGGATTCTGGGATTGAAGTACCGTGGCCTGGAGGAGATGATCAGCGACACACTCGGCGATTTTGAGGCAAGAGGCTGGCTAAAGCCCCAGTCGAATGCGTAGTGCAGTGTCTGAAAGAGATACTGAGTTTCATGGGAGGCAGTACAGAAGTAAAGCGGGTATGTCTCTGTAACATGTTTTTAATTTGAACTTCTGTTTACGCGCAGTTAATATTATATCACGTGCGTCGCAGTGGTTTTTTTTAAATTTGCGTACTACCATTAGGGGCCATTCTTACAGCTAAATAGGATCATCTCACTGGCGGTCATTACTGAATTAATACTCAAAAATGCTCTCCTCGATATCCTCCTCTGTATCTTCAGTTAACTCTTCAAATGGACCCCTTTCCGAATGAATAGCTTCCAGGAATCTCAATACAGAGTCCATATGCGGTCGCTTTGTCGGATCATATTTCACGCACTGCTCCAGAAGATTCCATAGTTCGTCCGTCATTGCGGGGACATTTTCGGGTCTCCGCAGTTGAGCCATACCACACTTCCGGAAGCCAATGATCTCATTGATACCAAGATTCTCGATATAGTCATATGGTTGCTTCCGAGTGATGAGCTATAGGTAAAAAGCGTATCAAGATTCCTGGAGACTAATCGATTGCTTGAATTGTGAAAACTCACCTCAAGTGCTAAAAGACCGAAGGAAAAAACATCAGAGGCTGGGGTAATAGAGAATGCGTTTTGTTTCCGTTTACCAGTCACCAGCTCTGAGTGGAATAACTCCGGAGCCAGCGTTCCGAGTAGCTCGGGGCCATCCACCTTCCCTCCCTCATGGTCGAGGGCCAGAGGAAGGTTGATTAACCCGATATCTGTCAGTAATGCTTTGGGGCCTTTAGAAATAAGGACATTGGCCTACAGAAACATCGTTAGGAGTGAGAAAATATATGTGGCTGGACTTACTCCTCTAATTATACCTTGGACAATAGGAGGACTGAAACTATGGAGGTATTGAAGTGCCTTTGCTATGTCAATGAGCTGTAAAATATTTCAATAGTCTTTCATAGGTAATTGCTGGAGATTCTTACCAGTGGTAAGACTGAAGCCGTGGGACTCTTACCTTCGAGGTATTCGTTGGCGGTCTGGTAGAATGGCGTGACGATGCCGGGGATTGACTCAGCTAGTCCGGTGCCACCGGGACATAGGTTGCTTTTGAGCGCGAAACCCATGCAAGGCGCGATATTTGGATTCTCTTCAACCTTCCTCCTAGTTGTGATTATGCGGATAAGCGTCTGCAAAAATATATCAATATCGTATATATCGTACAAGACGCCATGGTAGCCCTACCTTCTGGAACTCTGTAGTTTGTTCGGCGTCGAGCGGCCCTGTATCCCAGTGTTTGACTATGTTCCAGGTTGACGTGTGCGTTGGTTCGTTTTGAGAAAGGTCCCACTTTATCAGGTCGAATACCTTTTCGATATGGGTATATGTGGGAGCGCCCATAAACATCTGAGCTGTGTCAGGGGTACTTAAAACGGCCTTTTGATAGACACCTAATTCTTCCCAGATCTCCGTGATTGGCCTTGAATCCAGCTGGAGACTCGTCGCTGGTCGTGAATACAGACTTAACGGATCGTGACGACGGGATTTTCGGGGTGAGGTAAGCTTCATGGTTGGGGATTGAATGCAGAAAAATGCACAACTTATTTGAAGGATAATGATATACAAGAGAAGAAAATGTTAATTGGCCCATAAATTCTTGTTATATATGTGTACTGAGTGCCACTAATTTAAATCTGCAATACGGCAGATTGACGGAATTATGAGCATTGGGCCATTGGCCAGATTAGGCCGTAGTGGCTTCATTTCGACATATTAGGACAATGGAAAACAATGGTGATATTTGGGAGATTGTGTTGGAAAATGCCACTCGCTAAGTGCTTTCTATTCTCCCATAAGACAACCTTCAGGGCAATAATATCAATGCGATGAGTCTGACATTTGCCACACGTTGACTACTCCATGTACGAGGAGGAGCGGATTCCAACGTAATTCATTGTCGCTGATGCTGAGCGTGCATTTACTATCCTTTCATCAAATGCTTTAATAGCGACACGCTAAAGACGGCACAGCAGATCTATATATCTACTTCTAGTGACATTGTATCCAAGCAATAACTGAACAATTGTAATCTAATGGGACAGTTCTCGGGACAATAAGCCAGTCATTCGATCGCCCATTAGCGCTACGAAGTCCATTATTACCTCGAACACATTCATTTTGTAATGTGCTCTTCTTCGAGCAAATTATGAACTTCGTTTATGGTAGGCCGCTTCTCCGGGGAGATGTCCCAGCACCGGACTAACAAATTCCAGATTCCGTCCGTTATCATTGTGCACTCTGGTCTCTTTGGTCTTGGAAAAGAGCGCCCTTTAACGATGATTCCGATCAGTTTATTTGTTCTTAGTTCCGAGAATGGACGTTTTCCAGTTATCACCTAACAGAATCGAAGCATTAGAGTTAGCCAGTTTACTTTACCATCACGCCAATTTTGCAGAGTAAGACTGACCTCGAGCATGGTCATTCCGAAGCTATACGTATCGCTAGGTAATGTGCTGTTGGCCGCCTCGTTTTCTATCGTTTCGGGTGCCATCCATCTTATATCACTCGGACTGTGAGAATCGGTTAATGGAAGAATGCCCATGCCTATGTCTGACAATACAGGTATGCCGTCGTCGGAAATTAAGATATTATTCTGTGAAATAACCCAGAATTGGTGAAAATCGTTTTGGTAAGTTGAACACGTGGGATGGAAGGAAGCTCACTCCTCTGACTCTTCCATGAATAATTGGCGGATCATGACTGTGGAGATATTTGAGAGCATTCGCAATACTAATTAACTTTATATCATAAAATTTTCAACGACGCAATCTTTTTTACTGATGAGAGAGGACTCACAATGAGCAAAGCATTCGCATGGGGATTGTGAAAGAGATACTGCAGTACATTCCCATTTCTGTAGTAAGGAAGAACCAGGGACGGGATTTTGTCCAGGCCTGCAGTTGGGCTGGAGACCACTCCTATCCATCCTGTGATGTGAGGGATGAGCATTGACCTTTAGCCACTTTACAAGCTCAATTTCCAGTTTCTAAACAAATTGATTATATTGGACGAAGATATATCTAGACTGAAAGCATACGATACCTCTTTAAACATTTTGTAATCTTCGTTTGTTACATCATAGGCATGCCATGTTTTAATTGCGACAACCTGAGGCCCCAAGGACGTTCTATATACCCTGGTAGTTCTGGATCCAGCAAATTCATTACCATATACATGGCTAATAGAACCATCCCTGCTGTGGAACTCTATCATGGCTTTGAACGGCTGGAAATGACGACGAAGGATGGAAGACGATGTTGACGTGTCTGTAACTCAAGGACAGAGATAAGAAGTCGCCGCCGACGCGTATGTTTGAATAGGGGAGTGAACTGGTCCTTCTTATAGTAGGACTCGCAGCTGCGTAGCGGTGCATCACACTGCGGTGCCACAGACCCACCACTTCAAGGCAACTGTAGTACATGGCTCTTGCATTGATGTTGTAGCCGTAGGCCTCACATACATATACACATACGCAATAGCAATAGTAATGGTGAATCATAATATATTGAAAGGCTTGTATGTGATATGACTCCTCTTTGACCGGGACCGCCTCAATCTATTCATGTCCACTCGAGTCTGAGATGAATATGAATTCCCAGCCTCCGAAGCGGGCATTTAGGGGCACCATGATGTCGAATTAGCACTATCATGAGCCCTGTAATGTTGGACGTTGTTAGCCTCTTGATACAGGTATCGAAACCCACTGGCGTTGTGTGGCCTAAACAACTCGAGCGGAGGCCCTGGGGTGCGTCCAAATCATCAAGCATAGCCACTTCCGCACGCCTCCGCATTCATCGCTGACCTAATCCGCCATGGATCTCTCGACAGAGATACGGCTGACAACCATCGTCTCCCTGTTCTCAACACTGACAGTTCGTAACCCTATCTTTGAAGATTGAGGAAGATCAGCACCACGAGTCAGACGGGCAAACATCCTCGAGCGCCAATCAACCTGACGACGATACCTTATTACTGTAGGTGATGACTGAGACGGAAGTTTGATAATGAAGAATGACCACGAGAATATTGTTAACGATTTTTTAAAGTCATAAGCGCTGGAGTACAAGGACAAGTTCTGTCACAGACGATGAGGCTGACTTTAGGCGAGTAGTCCTTTTTTTTTTCTCTCATAGGCTGATTTAAATCTTGCCTCATGACCGCCAGCGTGTCTATGTTAGACACATTTCTTGATTGCTGCCGAGCATCTAAATAGAAAATAAGGTGGCTTAAATGGGCGCTTTCACACTGTTGAACGTCGAGGATGGCAACGTGGCCGAAAAATGGCAGCATGCAAGCCAGATATGGTTGGCTCTGCGCCGATGTTAAGATTGTCGGGAACCAATTGCTGGTCGTGGGATGATGTCGGGCAATCTTTATAGATCACAGGTGTGTATTTCACCCGACTAGGACGGCGAGACCTCACTCCGACGGTCATCACCTCGAAACTCGGAGTCATTCAGCTTTACCGCCCGAGTTTTATAAGCTTCACCTCTTTGTGATCCTCATACTGTCAACCCCCACCACCGAGTCAACTCAAAGATGATGTGGGACTCTCGTGGCCGCAGCCAGGAAAATCTGCATAGAAGTCGAAGTAAATCTCCTCAGCCTCCTCCAATGAGGATGCCTAGCCCATCGTGTGTTTCCTGATGCAATGATCTCACTTTGCGGATAACTGATAAACTATGTGGTTCTCTAGTTTTCCAGTCGCGTAAGCCCGTTGCCATAAGTTATCAACGACGAATCCTTGACGTTCCAGTTGTCCTTTCATAACAGACAAACGAATTCCCATAGCCCAAACACCTATGCTTATGGCGCGACACTTAGCGCCTCATACCAACCGTCACCCACTTTCTACCCGCCGGCACGCTCGCAGTCCCGCTCACCTTCTCCATACTCACCGCATAGGTAAGCTTTGTCCGTCTTCATCACGTCGCAACAACATCTCCAGCATGTACCTTATCGCCGCGGTGTTATACACGAATCTAACCACTATACCGATTTTAGGTCTCACGATTATGCATCAGTACCCCGCAGTGTTACAGTCTCGCAAGGGCCTCAGTACCCTCAGCCTGCTCCTCAAGTCGTACATGTGATCCACCATTCGAGACACCATCACCATTCATCGAAGCACAATCACAAGCCTCATCATAGCTATTCATATTCATACACACCTGCGCCACCAACCCCCATAACACCGTCAACGTCCTATCATTCTGCGCCGCCGAAACAACAGCGGGCACCTTCACCTCGCGTCCATTTTCCAACTGCCTCACATCTAGTTACTCAGCCTGCGACGTTATATGCCCCGCCAAGGACTCGCGTACACTCGCAGCCGACTATGCCCACGGCGATGCACAGACCGGCTGCTGCGCCTGCACAAAGACCGACCAATCAGCATATTGATCCACTGAATCCACATTTCCAATACTCGAAGTGCACGGGGAGGAAAAAGGCGCTCTGCGTAAGTTTCTGCATTTTTCGGGCCATGGTATACGTCATGGACCTAATGTCAAATTTCCGGGAAGATTGGAATCAATTACAGGGGCCAAGCCAATGAGCTGAGGGGTTGCGTGAACGACGCCAAAAATGTTCGGAACTTCTTGATTCGTTCGTTTAATCCTTTTTGCCTGCGTCATATTTCTGACACTTGGTTGATTCAGAGCAAGGAGGGTACAAGGCCACTGATATCGTTCTTCTCACGGACGATGCAAGAGATGCGCGTTCTCTGCCCACTCGTGATAATATCATTGACGCTATGCGCTGGCTTGTCCGTCACGCGAAAATTAACGACTCCCTTTTTTTCCACTGTACGTCTGAACTCTTTGCCAAACCGGCGGATCACCCTGACGTAGTTCGTGTTGATCAGATTCGGGACACGGCGGTCAAACTCGAGATCTGGATGGAGATGAAGTTGATGGCTGGGACGAAGGTACGTATACACCTAGCAGTTCTTCGTTCACATGATCTATCGGATCTTCTGTTTTCATTATTGTATGCTCCGAAGGCGCTTACTCATTTTCCGATGCTTGCAGTCATCTATCCGTTGGACTTCAAGACGAAAGGACATATCGTCGATGACGTGGGTCCCCTGTTTCCAGCTTGATCATATGACTCACTGTGTCGTCTTTCTCGAAATAGGACATGCACGAGATCATGGTATGCCCAATTCAAAGAGAGATGCAAAATTTACCGGATTTACATGCTTCTTAGGTCAAACCACTGCCCCCAGGTTGTCGCTTGACGGTGCGTAACAAATCATAGCTGCTCATGTATGGCCCCATAGCTCACTCATCGATCTAGGGTCTTTTCGATGTAAGCCATTACTTCGTTTGTAGAGAGACTTAGAATCTCACTGTTCACCTTCGCGAAGGCCTGCCATTCTGGAACCGTCCTAGGTCAGTTATTAATTTGGTTGTCCTTTCAGCGGCAGTATTCTGACTCGAACACGCAGATCTTCCGTATATCGTTAGTCGGAAAATTATGCGCAAGGAAACAAGTTACTCATACATGCTGCATTGGCGTATCTTTTAGTACTCCTCACACGGGCGTTTGAAAGGAAGCCATGTCAGTTCTCGTGCCCGAGCCCAAAAGGCGACACCTGCTGATGTTGTAAGTTACTATTCGCCTAACTGTTGTCAACCCCTGTTGAATCTTTATGACCCTACAGATCTCGTGGTCTGGGTGCAAAGACGGTCAAACCAGCGCAGATACCTTTGCGGGGGCGTAGCTGTGGGAGCAATGAGTAATGTAAGTCTTTGATTCATGATATCTTGACTCGCATTCTCATCCTATAATGCAGGCCTTCATCCAAGCACTAAGTAAGCCCGTTCCCTTGTCATATCCAGCTGAAGGAGTATATGCCGATCGTGTAAACAGAAGATAAACCGAGCCAAACGTATCAAGAGCTTCTTCGCTCTGTGAGGTATGTATAAGCCGTTTACTAGTGTGACCTGAAAGAAGTTGACATCCGAATTTACAGGATGATTTTACACCCGCGGTACAGCCAAAGGCCACAATTGGGCAGCTCTCACCATATTGCAAGTTGTTTTCTCTAGTTTGATGGTCATCCAGTTAACAAAGTATAAAAAATTCTCAGGATACACACCTCCAATTCGTCTTCTGATCCACTTATTGATTTCGGACTGTTTTCTGTATTTTATCTATGCTCTTCATCTGCTTTCCCTCTCGTCGTTTTCTCTGTGACACTTATTGCTTTTTCACGATTACTTTTTGTATCGTATACGTGCGTACAGCTCGTGTACTTTTAGATTACTTGTATTGACTAATTCTTTGTTTTGAATCAAATGACTGCATGATACCGGTGGATATATCCTCTTTGTCGACCAACCCTGCGTGACCTCCCTCTTCTCGCGTGTGTCCATTCCTCGGAGGCCCGGCGGAGAAGCCTCAGAGAGCCATATGGAGCACCCATGGACTAGTTCAAGATCGTTTCCCATGTTGGCCTTCTTTTCCTCTTTTACCTGCATTAATCTAGATTCATTCCCTAGCACCCTTCTCATTGGGTACGGGCACAGGAAAATTTCCGTGCCGTCAGTGCATGTCAGGCCAATGTCAGTGCAGTACCAGAGAAATACTATAATACCCACCTGTGTGCAAACACCCCGTCTGCTGGTTGCTATGTGCTGGACAAGTTATAGACGTCGACTATGGGCAAGTCACAGGCTTGATTTTGATGAATGTCCAGAATTGCGACTTCCCTGTAGGTTGGGGGTAGATGACAGCTATGAACCCGAGAAGCCGCCGTTTAAATGTATTTCAGTCTCGGTTGACTGCGCGGAAGGACTAGTATATATTCATGA
This sequence comes from Psilocybe azurescens, assembly GCA_023853785.1. Lineage (NCBI taxonomy): Eukaryota > Fungi > Basidiomycota > Agaricomycetes > Agaricales > Agrocybaceae > Psilocybe > Psilocybe azurescens. The sequence goes on along the minus strand of JAJIRX010000798.1, from coordinate 218,022 downwards.
ACTGATTTACTGCTCACTTATTACGACTGGCTCAATCAGTAGCGCTTCTGGTACCATGGAATGAACAACCTTCTTGAGCCGATCCAGAGCGTCCACCGCACTGATTCGACGAGAGGTATCAGCATCAGTCATCTGCCCCATAACTTCGTCGATTGCAGGAATCGTACTCTAGAATGTAAATGTCAAATAAGCGAGTCAAGCGACAGGTTAATAGGCAAAATACCTTGAAATCTTCGAAGCTCTTGCCCAATTGCCAGACATCTAGGCTGAAGGGACTATAGGCCTTGCCAGAAGCGAACTCTGGTGCATGAGGGCGACTATATGTTTCGAAATCTGTGAAGGAGCCTCCAAGGGGGTATCCAGTTGTAACACATTGATCTAAAGGGCATTCCGGAGGGAATTGGATGGCGACTTCAAAGTCGATGAGGTATACTCGCGGACGGGAAGGGGAAATTGACATTGTGGCCAATGACTCGGGATGCCATTGAATAACGAAATTGTCACGGAATGCGTCCTATGAGACGCCTTGTCAGGAGTGGAGTGGATTAAGTAGAGAACTCACACGATGTGCAATATTCAAAGAGTGGATATATTCAAGAGCCTATGCAAATTGTATAAATATTGAGAAACATCGAACGCGAAGCAGACTTACTTCCAGCATCTGCATCAGCATTTCAATTATATCGCCCACAGAATTCTTCGCCCAGTAGTCATACGCATACAAGACACTACCACCGACTTTGGGGAAAATGCCAAAGGTAATATCTTCGAAGTGAAATTCGGCGAACATAGGGAGGGTATGGTTAGTACTCAGCAGGCTGCCCTTCCCTGTCGCAGCGTTCCGGAGAATATTGAGGTGGTCATGCCCTTCGTCTCCAATAACGATGACGCGTATAATCACATCGTGCCCATCCCGCGTTCGGGCAGCTCGCTGGAGAGGGTTCTGCGAGTGGGATTTTATAGCATAGCAAGATACACAGATCATCTTACGAACCGTGAAATTGAACCGCCGAAGCCTGGCCAAAGTTCCTGGACCAGTCGGCTGTATACGGTTTGGGGTGGCATAACCAAATCCACTAGACAAGGGATATGTGTCGCCGGGAGTAAGCAGAGTGGAGTTGAGAGCGTGTGGCCACAGCGTATATCCTGCATCACGGAATACATCATCCAAGTCGAACCAAATTTGGTTTTCTGCCTCCCAAGAATTGCCAGGTGATCTCCAGGTATCAAGGTTCTGAGGAAGCTGGGTATTCCATTAGAGAGCAGATTCCAGAGGACAGAGCATGAACTGAACCTGTTGTCGAACACGCCGCCTTTTTTGGATGGAGAATGACTTTCCCAAAGAGCGCAGAGCCCAAGAGTGGTAGCGGTCAGCACAGCGATAGTAACTCTTGTCGACATAGCCGTAGATAATAGCATGACTAGATCAAAGTTTGAGTAGCACACGGGTGGATGTTGTGTATGGTTGGCGGGACTCACTCCACTGCAGGATTTGCACTTTTGAGACTTGACTTTAAATTTGAACTTTGAACCCCGACCCTGTATTTCTCACGGTCATCCCTAAGCATATCATTTTTGAGAGTCAATTTTTAGTGTATAAATGTCTCAAATAGGCTAAAAACAGCTCAAAGAGTTCAGAGAATGAGCGCTGAGCGTTGAAGTCATCAGAGATTATGGCCATGGACGACGGTGTCTCCAAGGCGTTCTCTACCTCCGCCTTAGTAAAAACGACAAACGCACCGCCATCCTGATCTGCGTGTCGCCCGCCCTCCTGCTGTCTACGCCAACACGGACATGACGCGTAGGAGCCCGAGCCAGACTCGTGAGGAGTTCGTCGCGCTCAGCACCATGGGACTACGACAATGCCGTCAAGGCCATGATGGGCACTATCGTCGACCTTCGCTCCATCGATGCCTGGAACTACGTGCTTTGCCGGCTGGGGGAGCTCATCGAGGGAGAGAACAGCAAGGTCACTGAGAGGCTCAAGGAGCACATGTAGTTGGTCTCAAAGGCGACAAAGAAGATCAAGGAGGTGAACGCGCTCCGCGACAAGGTCACCAAGCGCTGTATCACCCCTGACTAGCGCGTCATTAGCTTTGTGCTTCACTCCGAGAAGATTAAGGTCCAGGACACGCCTCATTGCTATACCAAAGACTGAGCGCTGAGCCCCGATCGAGCTGTACGACGAAAAGATTGGTCTTTATCAGGGTTCACGTCAGTACGTCCTTTCTATATCTCTTGTCGCGTTTTTCACCTTTCGTCTTCTTGTCTTCAGTTTTGGCTGACTACATATTACTTTTCCTCCTTCGCAGGCAGTAGCCTCTCGATCACTGACTTTGGCAACACACTGTACCCTCAGCCCGTCGATCAAGCGAGCTACCGGTACCCTGGTTTCGAGTCGTTCATCCACATCTACAATGATCACGATGATTGTGGTGGCATTATGCACCGTGACCCCCATCGAGATCGCTATCTTTCCCTACGACTATGACAAAACGCGGGGTGGATTTCCGGGCCTGGCGGCTTTGGGGCCATTGTCCTTGTGAGGAATGGGTACGTCGTTGGAATGCTCACCAGCGCATACGCAGGCCCTGCTGACGAGGTGACGACATCGCGCACCTCACGCCTACCACCTACTGGTGAATCGAGCAGCAGATCAAGGCCGAAGTACCCCGTCTGCGTCCTCCACGACGAGGTCGTCTACTAGGTGTGTCCCTGCGAGCTCAAGTCCCTACGCTCAGGGGACACTTTTCTTCCCAGTGGACCTCTTCCGACTCCCTCCTTCCGACTTCCTACTTTCCTTACCACTATGCCCCTTCTTTTCTTGTCTTTTCTCATGTTTTGTTTTTTTTTGTGTCGTGTCTTCTCATCGCATTCGCTCCTTCCCCCCTTTTTCAGGTGTTATACAGGTACATGAACAGACGTGGCAGACCGTCGTACATTGCACCATGCCATGCATTGCTCGCGAAACGCTCTGTTCAACGCACTACCCTTGGATCATAGCATGAATTAGCACGGTCGAGGGCATTGCGGTGACAAAACACAGTGGTTACATCGCTATCTTAGTCAACTACGCAATGGGTACAGCGGCAGACATTTACAACGCATATAAAGGGTGACAGTTCTGTTTACGGCTCTGTGAAAGGATGGCAACTTGTAGCAGTCCAAAACAGGTTAGGGTGACTGGCGCTGGTGATCACCAAATGACTGCTGATCATTTACGCGCCTATGTATACAGAGGTTACGTTGCGAATAATTAATGATGCATTCCATGCTATTCATGAGCACTGGATAAAGCCTAATAAACGCCCGGATGGGTTGCAGATGGTCTATTCGAGTGGCAAGTCCGGCACACTGGTTTCCGTGGCAAGCTGGAGACTTTGAAAATTAAAATATGCATGAGTTTTCCATTTACAGGATATCATGCGTTGAAGATGAATAGAAATATCCTCGGTCTTTTGAATTGTCGATTCTTTCAAGGAGGTCCGGTTGCGCTTACATTGTTGTCAATGTCGGGTATATTGTAAGATCGTTCAGGTGTTTCCACACCTGGAACAAAAGAGGTCTGAAGCTAAAATCTGACCTATGTAGTAACGAATTATCCCTTGAATTATTGTCTTCAAGTAAATTCATGTGAGAGATGGTCATTCGAAATTTCGAATTGCGACACGGGATACTTGCGGCTGGTCTTGAATCTGAGTTTTAAATGGTTGCCAATTCATCGGGCAGTGCGTCCCACTGCTTGGTCTCCCGAACCACCATGATAGCCGCTTGAATTTGGCCCTGTACAACAAAATAAACGCCAAAATCATCTTAAGCGTCTTAATAATGCTGCCCGCTCCTCCAAACTTCGCCGCAGGATCCCACCTTCCTCAGTTTTCCTTGCAGAACAACTTCGGTTCGGGTTCTTCATATGGGCCACATCCACAACCCGGATATCTATCTCAGGCCCTTCTACAAGATCCACTGCACCAAGGGGCAGATCCTAACTCGCCGGAAGTATTCAAGAATAACATACAAGTCGTACATCAGCAGGTTAGGGATTTGCAGACGTTTGCGAGGAAGGTTTTGTCAGCAATGTACGTTGACGACTTTGTGATTCACATTCGATTGCAGTCTCGGGGTGGTGTCTGCTGGATTCTGAATGGTCATATTGCAGTCAAAATGCGTACCAGTCTGGAAACTCTCCCGCACAAACTGAAGGTATGTCTCAACACAGTTCTTCTTGAAACACCGTAACAATACATCTTAATTTTGCAGCCGATATTGCTACACTGAAGCAAATGCTTACCATGGTGATAGAGAAGCTGCGACAATCTGGCGTAGGTGCTCTTCCACTCATCCCGGCATCCGACCCAACGCCCGTTGTACCAACCGAAAAGGCGCTGTTGGAGAACAGGATGAGCAGCGTCAGGGCACTTCACGAGAAGTTGCAGAGAAGTCAGGACAGCGCCGCCGTCGTCGCGAATCTTTTGATGACAGATCATATTGCTCGGCCTGCGAAGTGAGATCTTGCTGGATGGATACTGTGAATAGAGTCAGGTTGTGCCGAGCATTTGCTGAATTGCATGTTGAAGGAGGATACTCGTCGCCATTGGTTTTTATCTGCCTCTCAGTTTTGTCAACCCTCACGGTGTTGTCGATGGAAGCTCTTCCCGACTCTAGCATCTTATATCTCGACTTCACGAATATCATTGGTATGTCATATTGGTTGATGAACATTGAAACGGAGAGCTACCTCTTAAGTGGTGCGAGATAGGAGGGCCCCGACGACGGGGATGGTGCAAGAGGAGACCATCAGTAAGAACAGATGAGAGGAAAGGGAAAATGGACATGGCGATGGTACTTGTACGCAATGTAATTTCGTTTACCGTCATTCTGATTGACAAGCAAAGTGTTGGTCGCAAAGACGCAGAGAGACAGTACTTATCAAGCCCTCGACTATCCCTTTGGAAATTGCCCTTGAAGCTTGAAGCTTAAGACCCGATCTGATCTTCAGAGCGGAATGACGTAGACTCAGGGACCATGTGTGACGCTCGCCTTTGGAACATGAAATTTGAATCATCCCTCGGAGTGAAATGACCCACAACGGAGAACGGCCAAGCTGCTCGTCACAACGCTGGCATATCAGCTGGTGGTGAAGCTTCCCTTTGTATTTCGAGAACGACTAGGCCTGGTTTCTGAGAACGATCCCCTGGTTACCACACGATCACTTGAGGCACAGTTTAAGGCCTCACCGAAAGCCTCTCCTTGAACTTCTTCATTCTCCTTCACCATTCCATCCGCGCCACCTCTCCGCATTTCTCTGCATACCTACCCAATCATTCAATGGCCAAGTAGCACCAAATACACACACTACTGGTGGGCGTGTTCTGTGTCCGGTCTCATCCACCCCGCTGTTCAATGAACCAGCAGCAAGTAGTGCTACCTGTTCGGTTATGTTCCCCTCCCAGCGTCGTGCTACCTTCGACACTCTAGCGACAAAATCAAGGGCAGGAAGTCCATTTTATAATCCAACGAGCATGTGCTCACCGTCTTTGACCGAATTACACAGTTCTCGTTAAGTACCAGTACAAGGGCCATGCTATCTCTTCGCCGCCGAAAACAAGGGTCTGTCAGTTCATTTTACAATGATAACAAGTGTTCGCTCACCGATATTAAACGACCTTCGCAGTTCACGTCACATGCAAGTTTGGAAAGGCTGTTACACCAATCAATATTGTGCACTCTAAACTTGCCGTACATGGTGGTATGTATATCTTTTACTACATACTCTAGGGCCGCCAGTCTAATTTAATGCTGTTCTTGTAACAGGCGACTTATGGCCTTTGCTCGACCGTCTAGCTCACAGGGAACTTCTGAGATGATGCACGGTGAGGTTCAAGTGTTGGTGGATAGACTCGTCTCAGTTCCGAATTGACTGGGCTGTTCGCATCAACTATAACTCTTAGATAGTAGTCAAAGGCAACAGTCTCTCACCCCATACTTACGTTACTTGCACTGTACGGGCGGACAGGACCACTGTGGAAGACGTTCCAAAAGCGATCCTCAGTTGGTCATGTTAATTGATGAGAGGGAGGGAAATGGACCTGACAATCGCGCAAATCAAACTAGACACGTCCTGAGATTTTCCTCACATGTACGCAATATGATCTAGTTTTCCAACATTCTCATCAACTAGCATTTGCACAGATTTGCACTTGATTTTGTGCCTTGAATCATCCGACCAATATCGGTATACTTGTACTTGCAAGGCGGTGCTACTAAGGTAAATTTAGACGCCAATATAACGGCATCTTGTCAATCTTTGCCCTTTCCTAGCTGTCTCACTAACAACGGTTCTTACGATCTCGTACAATGTCACAGTATTTCCATGGATCGAGAAACTTCACTATCGATAACAGCACATTCAACGCCGTGAATTACCAATGTCAAAGTCGTAAAGGTAGGGTATTCGTTCTTGTGGAATGGGAGATATAAGATGTTGACGGCATCAACGATAGATGTATTTGAATCTCTGCAGAAACACGTCGCCCACGGAGCATTTCACGACTCAGGCGAGCGCTTCGATCCGCCAAAATGCCATCCCAATACACGAGTCACGATTATCAAGAGGATCATGGACTGGATCAGTGGACTCAACGAGGATACCCGAGATGCTCTCGTTATGTGGCTATACGGAGCAGCTGGCGCAGGGAAATCCTCCATTGCCCAGACCATAGCGGAAATTTTGCATGGCCAACACTTCTTCCTCGCCAGTTTCTTCTTTTCAAGAAACGACCCACAACGAGGAGTAGCCAAGCTGCTCGTCACAACCCTGGCGTATCAGCTCATGGCAAAGCTTCCTCAGGTGTTCCGGGAACGAGTTGCCCTCACATTAGAGCAAGACCCCTTAATTGTCACAAGATCTCTTGAGGCACAGTTCGTGGCTCTTGTTCTAGAGCCCCTCCTTGAGCTTCTTCGTTCCGGATTTTCAACCAGCAACCACATTGTGGTCATTATGGATGGTCTCGACGAATGCGACGACCCAAAAGTTCAAGCCATAATTATTGATCTCTCTTTCGGGCTTCTGCATAGTCGGGATTTACCTCTGAAGATCCTCATAGCAAGTCGCCCAGAGATGGATATCTCCTCATCTTTCAATAAAAATACATTCTCTACGCTGGCAAGAATCGCATTGGATGACGATTATCAATCTGAGGAGGATATTCGACATTTTATTGCAGACAAGTTCAACGAGATCAAAACTTGGCATCGCCTACGCGCTTACATCCAAGACGGCTGGCCCCCAAAAGATTCACTTTACACACTCGTACGAAAGTCCTCCGGGCAGTTTATCTACGCGTCGACTGTGATGAAGTATGTCGCATCCCCGCGACATCGACCAACGCATCGCCTTGAAATCGTTCTTGGTATACACCCGCCAAATGCAGGCGATAGTCCTTTCGCAGAGCTTGATGCACTATACCGACACATACTGATGGGGGTTGAAGATGTAGACCTAATACTGAAGATCATTGGCTTTGTCGTTCTTCACCCTCTGAACGTCTCTCACAGTGAGGTTACATTTGTAGAAGCCTTCCTTTCGCTTGCTCCTGGGGACGTTCCACTTCTAATGCAGGATATTGGCTCCCTTATCTCAGTCGAAAACATTCCTAGTCATTCTGGAAGTGGTGAGGTGCTAATTTTCGCATTTTACATGCATCATTAAAAGATTATCTATGCGACCGCTCACGCTCAAAAGATTTTTTTTCTTGACCGTCTCAAAATGCACACGCATTATGCCGAGTTATGCCTTGCTCATGTAACCGAGTTTACTTCATTCCAATCCGACTCGTCTCTCCCATCATTTTCATTCCTGCCTATCTTTACATATTTCTTCCATCACTGCCTTCTTGCGAAACCAAATCCACAGCTCCTCCAACATACTCTACGTCTAACTCTCACTCGCTGCCATACTGTCCTCGGAGTAAGAGATTGCCTTGCTATGTGGATTTCTTGCGAATATTTCAGCTACCTCGATTCCCTCAGCACTGTATGTGTCTTCTTTTGCGAAAAAATGAAATCTGACCACCTCACTAGATTTGGGCTGATTCGGCGGTTTCTCAATTTTACACTGATGAGATAGTCGCATTTGAACAATTCATTAAAGTTCGGCTTGGTCCATGTCCTCAACACTCTCACATCTGCTTCCTTCTAGCCTCAATTGTAAATGAGCATCCACCAGCTTATTGGGGTCTTCACCTCATTACTATGCGACAAATTTTGGAAAATCCAAGGCGTATAGTACAGTTAGGGTGCAATCTTAATTACCTAACATTTAGACATCCTGTGCTTCGTAAACATCTTCATAACACTCTACAAGATTGGATTACCGCAAGCCAGCAGCCAGCCGACACCCCCAGTATTTACACCAGTGCTGCAATTTTTGCTCTTCGCTACATATCAGCATGGAAATTCCCATACGCTGTCGACACGACTAGATTCGGCCGATCTTGTCATTATCATCGGACTCGAATGAATAATCCTGTACAATCACCTTGGTACCGACGGTCTGTCAACACTGCATATAAAATGTATTACACCAACCATCGCTTACACAATTTTGTCGAAGACGCTGGAAAGGGAGCCTTCGTGGACACGGAATTCCATCCCATGCGATGGTATCTGTTCAACACGGGCGAGGCTTTTTATGCATATTTCTGGGTCACTCAAATGCTTCCGCTATTCCTTGATAAATCAGGTTCCTCGGAAGAGTTGATTGCCTATGCACGCCACGCTCGAATCCGGCGGGATAATTACTATCTCAACTTCACATATTTATCACTGGAGAAAAGACGGAGATCAGTGCAGGCTGCGGTCAAAGCGTATCTTAGGAGAGTAGAGGATGGACGAACTTAGTCACATTATAGCAGAACGAGATATACCCATATGTGTACCAGAGTTGCACAGTATATATTGATTTACTGACTTGAACTGTTAGGTTCTCCATAAATTTTACATTGCTAGCAATTCTTACAACACGGTTTGAACATTTATACATCAACTGGACAGATTGCAGGGCACTTCTGAGAGGATGTACGTTGGGTTGAGGAAAGAATGCTTCTCAGCTTCGACATCAACTGCGGCTCTTCAATGGTACATTACCAAGATTACATGCTCTCACCCCATATTTATGTGAACTGCACTGTACGGGGTGGACAGGGACCATGATAGAAGCCATTCCAAGAGTGAATCGCAGATTGACGAAGACGAAAATGAAGACCTCCCTCCCAAGCGGCGCGCGAACGCATAACCAGCACTGCCAGGAAGAGTGAGAGGAGATCATAGTACAGATGAGGATGGAGAAAAATGGACATGACGACCATGCAAATCTAGCTAGACACAACCTGTGTATGTAGTCTCCCTCACTTGTATCAATGCGATCTCGTTTTCCGCTATTTTAATCATTATCGAGCATTAGCCATGACGACAGAGAAGAGGTGTTAATATAGCGCTCGACTCATGGCGAGAATTGCCCATGATACTGAGAAGTTTTGTGATCCCCAAGAGTGCAGAGGTTGATTTTTGCAACGTGATGTTTGGATCATCCGACAAATAGCGGTATATTCGTATTTGTCAATGCATGGCGGTGCTGGCTAAATTCAGACACCAATACAACGGTGTTCGATCAGTGTTGCCCTTTCCCAGATCCCCCAACAACGCCGGCTGCTCGTTGTCGGAAATTCCGCTCCCGCACGATGTCGATGTTCAATCGAGCGACCGACTTCTCTATCAACAATAGCACATTCAACACTCACCAACTTCAACTTCAACTTCAAAGTTCGAAAGGTACGATGTTGAATCCTACGGAAATATATATACGTCATGCTGATGTAGGGATCGACAGTAGGAGGATTTGAGCAGCTGCAGGAACACGTCGCCCATGGAGCATTTCACAACTCAGGCGAGCGCTTCGATCCGCCAAAATGTCATCACAACACACGAGTCGCGATTATCAAGAGGATCACGGATTGGATCAATGGACTCAACGAAGATACCCGAGATGCTCTCATTATGTGGCTCTATGGCGCAGCTGGCGCAGGGAAATCGGCCATTGCGCAGACCATTGCCGAGATTCTGGATGGCCAGCACTTCTTCCTTGCCAGCTTCTTCTTCTCAAGAAATGACCCACAACGAGGAACAGCCAAGCTGCTCGTCACAACACTGGCATATCAGCTGGCAGTCAAGCTTCCGCTTGCGTTCCGAGAACAACTAGGTCTGGCATTCGATAAGGATCCCCTGATTACCACACGATCACTTGAGGCGCAATTCAAGGCTCTCATCCGAGAGCCTCTCCTTGAACTTCTTCATTCTGGATTCTCAATCAATAACCACTTGGTGATCATCATCGATGGTCTTGACGAATGCGACGATCCCAAAGTTCAAGCCAACATTGTCGATCTATCCTTCGAGCTTCTTCGAGGACGAGACATACCTTTGAAGATCCTCATAGCGAGTCGGCCAGAGATCGATATCTCTTCATCTTTCGATGGAAAACCATTCTCTACGCTGGCGAGAATCGCATTAGATGACGACTATCAATCCGTAGAGGATATTCGACATTTCCTTGCAGATAAATTTAACGAGATCAAAACTCAACATCGTCTTCGCTCTTACATCCCGATTGGGTGGCCCGCTCAAGATTCACTCGATACACTCGTACAAAAGTCCTCCAGACAGTTTATCTACGCATCGACTGTGATGAAGTATGTTGCATCCGCGCGTCATCGACCAACTCATCGCCTTGAAGTTGTTCTTGGTATACAATTGCCAAAGGCGGGTGATAATCCGTTTGCAGAGCTGGATGCGCTGTACCGGCACATCCTGATGGGGGTTGAAGAGGTGGATTTAATATTGCAGATCATTGGATTCGTCGTTCTTCACCCTGCGGATTATCCCAATTTAGTGCCATTTATAGAAGCTCTCCTTTCGCTCGTTCCTGGAGATGTTGAACTTCTAATGCAAAACCTCAGCTCCCTTATCTCAGTCGAAAACCATCCTTATTTTCCAGAGAAGTTAACCATTCGCATATTACATGCATCATTCAAAGATTATCTACTCGACCAGTCACGATCTAAAGATTTTTTCTTGATAGTCTCAAAATGCACACGCATTATGCCGAGTTATGCATTGCGCAAATAACCGAGTTTCCTTCATTCCAATCCAACTCGTCTCTCCAACCATTCAAAGGTACCCCCTAGTATTCTCATATGTTTGAACTTCTGCATTCTAACTACATACTAATAGACCCACTGAATTCATTCGGGTCTATCTTTACATATTTCTTCTATCACTGCCCTCTTGCGAAACCAAATCCACAGCTCCTCCAACATACTCTACGTCTAACTCTCACTCGCTACCATACTGTCCTCGGAGAAAAAGATTGTTATGTCATGTGGATTTCTCACGCATATTTCAACTATCTCGATTCCCTCAGCACTGTATGTGTCTTCTTTTGCAAAACAATGAAACCTGACCACCTCACCAGATTTGGGCTGATTCAGCCGTTTCTCAATTTTACGCTGATGAGATAGTCGCACTTGAACAACTCATCAAAGCTCGGCTTGGTCCATGTCCTCAACACCCTCACATCTGCTTTCTTCTAGCCTCAATTATGAATGAGAATCCACCATCGTATTCGAGCCGTTGCCTCATTTCTATGCGACAAAATTTTGGAAATCCAAGGCGTATAGCACTGTTAGGATTCAATCTTAATACCCTAACGTTTGGATATTCTGTTTTTGTAAGCACCTTCATAATACTTTACAAGATTGGATTACCGCAAGCCAGCAACCAGCCGACACCCCCAGCGTTTACACCAGTGCCGCAATTTTTACTCTACGCTATATATCGACATGCGAATTCCCATACACTGGCGACACATCTAGATTCGGCCGATCATGTCATTATCATCGGACTCGAATGAATAGTCCAGCACAATCACTTTGGTACCGACGGTCCGTCAACACTTCATATAAAATGTATTACACCAACCGTCGCTTTCGCAATTTTGTTGAAGCCTCTGAAAAGAGAGCCTTTGTGGACACGGAATTTCATCCCATGCGATGGTATCGGTTCAATTTGGGCGAGGCTTTTTATGTCTATTTCTGGGCCATTGAGATGCTTCCGCTATTGCTTGACAAATCGGGCTCCTCGGAAGAGTTGATTGCCTGTGCACGCCAAGCTCGAATCAGGCGCGGTAATGACTACCTCAACTTCACACATTTATCACTGGAGAAAAGACGGAGATCATCGCAGGCGGTCAAAGCGTATCTTAGGAGAGTAGAGGATGGACGGATTTAGCCACATAGCAGAACAAGATATATCCATATGTGTAACCGAGTTGCACAGGTATATACTGGTTTACTGACTCGAACTTTTACGTTCCTTATGGGTTCTACATTGCTAGCAATTCTTACGGCCGAGTTTGAACAACATTTATATGTCGACTGGATAGATGGAAGCCCTATGCAGGTACATGGATCAACCTCTCCCCAATCATTAACATCTGGGTAGCTTTCTGCTTGCAGAGCCGCATAGCAATAAAAACAAAAATCATAAATAGAATTAAGGATGAATAATCGAGGTTAATGGACGATATATATCATAATCTGATAGACCCAATGTAGAAAACGAGTGTGTGCTTCTGGTACCATAGAATGCATAACCTTCTTGAGCCGATCAAGAGTGTTCGCCGCACTTATCCGACGAAAGGTATCAGCATCAGTCATCGATTGCAGGAATCGTACTCTAGAATTTTAATGTTAAATAAACAAGTCAGGCGACAGGGTAATGAGCAAAATACGTTAAAAATTTCGAAGCTCTTGCCCAATTGCCAGGTATTTCCACTGGGGTATGTAGCTCTACAGGCTCATATGCGCTCACATTCGAAAGATGGGCTTATTTCCGATGTTCGACCGACCGTGGGAAGTTTGAGAACTCTCATCTCCTCCACCAACACAACACGCTCGACTGCCTTCCCTTCTGGCAAATCCAAAGGGATGACTATGGACGACGGTGTCTCCAAGGCGTTACGCCTCACTGTCAAGTGCCCCATACCTACACCAACGTTTATGGCAGCGGCACTCCCTGTGTCTTCAAGCTTCGAGTCCGGCCAAATCCCTTCTGCTCTTGCATCCTCTCCATCGGTGTGAAGCCCTATTCCCTTCTTCCCTCCTCTAGAACAACGCCGGTGCCGCTATCGCTCTTGTCGAAGAGATCCCTTCCAAAGCTAGCCGTGGTCTTTGTGACTTATTGAGTCAGTAGTCACTCGTTCTGTCGCTGCTGGCCCCAAGTTCCTCTCGTTCAACTCCATCCTTGACAACGTCCCTGACCCGCGAAATCCCTCCATCGCCGCTCTCGGTTTCGCCATCGCACCCCTCAAGTACCCCCCCTTCAAGGGCACAACCGCTCTCTATTTCCACATTGCCCAAGACGATAACCGCACCGCCATCCCTGACCTGCGCCCACGTTGTCCGCCCTCCCATTGTCTACGCCGACATGGGCACGATGTGAAGGAACTCAAGCCAGGCTTGTGACGAGTTCATTACGCTCAAAAACGCTGTTAGGGCCATGGTTGGCGCCATCGATGCCTGGAACGGCGTGCTTCGCAGACTGGGAGAGCACACAGAGCGACAGAACCGAAAGACCACCGAGAGGCGCAAAGAGTACATGGAGTTAGTTGCGAAGGCGACGAAGAAGATCGACGAGGTCACCAAGTGCCGTACCATCCCTGACCAGCGCGCCATTGGCTTCGTCCTTCACTCCGAGAAGGTTGTGGCCTAGGGCGAGCCCCGCTATTTTACCAAAGATTGGTCCCTGATCGAGCTGTACGACGAGAAGGTTGATTGGTCTGCGTTTAAAGGAGACAAGGTTTACGTTGGTATGTCTTTCCTCATATCATTGTGTTCATCATATATCCTCGCGTTTTCTGTCTCTCATCTCCTTGTCTTCAGTGTTAGCTGACTATATATTACTTTCCCCTCCTCCGCAGGCTGTATCCTCTCGATAGCCAACTTTTTGAAACACATCATTCCCTCAGCCCGTTGATCAAGCGAGCTACCGGTACCCCGAGATAGTCCCCTCCAGGCTCATAGTGTCATGCAGGGTGCCGATATCTACAACCCCCAGCACGGGGACCACCATCGTCAGCTGCACCCACGGGCCTCGAGTCATTCACCCGCATCTACGGTGATTGTGATGACTGCGGTGGCATCGCGCACTATACCGCAGCCTCCATCAAGATCGTAGTCTTGCCCAACGACAAAGCGCGCGGCGGATTTTACGGGCCTGGCAGCTCTGGGGCCATTATCCTCATCGTCGGAATGCTTACCGGCGCAGGTGCAGGCGCTGCTGACGAAGTGGACGACATCGCGTACCTCAACCCCTACTTCCCTACTGGTGGGTCGAGTAGCAGCAGATCAAGACCGGGTACCCCGGTTACGTCCTCTACAACGAGGGCGTCTAGTAGATGGTCCGCCGCAAGCTCGAACCTCGATGCGTGGCGGACATTTTCCTTTCCAGAAGTCCCTTTCCGACTCTCCCCTTCCCCCTTCCCACTTACTCCACCACTATCACTATGCTGCTTCTTGTCTTGTCTTTTCTCGTGTTGTTATGCGTTGAGTTGTGTCGTGTGTTCTCATCACACTCGCTCCTTCCCCCTTTTTGCAGGTATTATACAGGTACATGAACAGGCCAGACGTCGCAGACCGTCGTACATCGCACCATGCCATGCATCGCTTGCGAAACACGCCATTCAGCGCACTGGCCTTGAATCCCAGCGTGAATTGGCACGATCGAGGGCCGCATACCCCTGCCACGCTAAAAAATCTGTGCCCACTTAGAAGGGAGAGTTTGTCGACACGGAATTTCATCCCACCAATTTCATCTGTTCCAAAATGGCTGGCCGAGATCGGTACTCAACCATCTTGCCATCCTTGTTTGCCCGTACCCTCACCCGTACCTTTCACTGCGCGAATCGTTCGTTGAACCGGCCAGCAACACACCGACTGATTTGCATCCTTTTCACTTACAGGCAGCCGCTACTCGATGTACGACCCTGGCCCCGAAGGCTGGGAGCTGTTCCTCAACAATTTTGCCGAGCGCCGATGTTTGCTGCACGCTGGCATTTCTCAGCATTCTCTACGCTCGTACAGCGACATCACAGCCGCCAGCAAAATCAGCACAGCGTTCCTTCACGCCGACTGCGATGAATACACGCTTGTGAGCCTTTGTCGACCCACTCAAATCCTGCGTAAGCGTACCACTCAAATCATAACCATCTGCAGCGCTGGTGCTATCCGGAAATGATACAGTCAGAAGCTCGGATGATTTCTTAGTCGTCTTCTTTTCCGACGCACGCCATGAATGGACACCTTGACCGGATACTGGAAATGTGGAGGTGTTGAGCGCCGCACGCAGTGGTCAGTCTCTCCCGAGGAATGAATGGGCCGTCCGACCTAAAATGATTACGTGTTGCTAATTTGCTCAACTGTTCATCTTAGGTTATCGTTCCCACCTTAGGTTCCCACCCCTGGTTATGACAGGTGACATGAACTGATCAAATCACGCCCCCTAGTTTGTATCGCCTCCCCCTGTTTGCCTTACCCGCAGCCATTCCTCTGCCTAAGTCCCGACTTTAAAAAAAAAAAAAAAATCTTGAACCTACCATAGATTAGACTAGATAATAGATCAGACTAGATAATAGATTAGACTAGATCATAGATTAGACTAGATAATAGATTAGACTGAGCTTCCTAGATGTCGGACATTTCGGACCTTGCCCACTGTCAGGTACCGCTGCCGGTCGATCAACCGCCACCTGTCAACGTTCAACTCAGACGATAGTCGGCATGCTGTTCCCTGCCCATTCCATGCCATCATTTCGCCGCTCGCCGACTGGTAAGTGCGCTGTTCCCTTAAACAGATGACTTCCTTTTTCAGTTCCGCTAGTCAGCTTCCGCCCCCTCCCTCTCTTTTCAGTTCAGCTCAGTTTTCTACCCCGCCTTTCATCCCATTTCAATTACTATGCACACATCAAATACATCTATTGCATTCCATTTCCAAACATATTAATCTACATAGTATTGTAATGATTAAATGATAGTAAAAGTAAATACATTTTACCAACATTAGTTATTCTGACCTTCTACAGAGCACTGTGTGCACTGTGCTCAACGATGCCCTCTACGGAAGCTGGGGGAATGTACTCCCACTGGTCGGTTTTTTTAGGTACGGTGTTCTCACAGGTTCAGCCGCAATCACGCCACTGACACCTGTCATCTATCAGCGCCACCTTAGTTCCGCGGGCACGTACCTTGTATCCCTGTGCCTGTTCTCCTTTCACCATCATCACCATGACCTCTCCTCTTCTTTGTGTTGTTGTCGCTCCTCCTCTCGGCACGTACTTCGATGGGTAAGCGCAAGGGCCTCTCCAGAGGCGTGAACGGTCGTCTCCGCGGCACCAGCTTCGGAGTGCACCGATCATCGCACCCTGCAACAAAACGCATCAAGCTCAACAGGAGTTCGAGACAACTGGCTCAAGAAAAAGTCGATCGCCAGGTTCAACTAGCAAGTGAGTACTAATCTGCATGCTCTTCAGTAACACTTAACCATAGATTTTGATAGGCCTTAGCTGTCAAGAACGTGAAGACTTGTTAGCAAATCAGGAGAATGATATGGACTTAACCGACGAGGCATGGGTGGACATAAACGAGGAGGCATTCCTTTGACCGCCTCCAGGAGAAGAAGGCTTTTTCTCGAGCCATGCAGGTGGGGAGGCTCAGTTGCAGGATCTTTTTCTGGATACCCTTGCCGAGCAGTAAGTCTATTGAATTTCAGTCCATTTAGTTCGGTAAAGTGATATCACGTCTTTGAGGAAACGGACTGACCATCAGACACGACGGGATAGAGTGGAGCTGACAGGTTCAGGCCTGGAAATCTGTAATGCCCCACCTTTGCGATGCATTCCTCAAGTTCAAATCTCAAGGCCCCCAACTAGGAACGGAAACGAGATTGAGTGGAGAATAGAGGTCATCTCTCTAGAAGGTCGTTAGAATTTTCAGCTTTGAGACGCTCTAACCATTTCTTGATAGGTCGTGGAATTCGTACCTTTTTCACTCATCCACCGCTGTGTCTGCTGCTGTCACCCTTGTCGAATTCGGTGTTATTGCGACATCCCCTGAACAACCAAAATTGGGATTTTCCATCGAAACATTGCGTTTTTACCAGCAACTTCGTCGGGTATCTCCCTCGTTTTAGCTTAGATGCTTTCGCTAAGGCACTGAATCATTATCACTATGTACGTTGACTGTGAACGTCTCTTTTAACTCTAACTGATCTTATCAGGTTCCTCATAAAGCGTATCTTGCTGACCAGCTCAGTAATGCGTATCGATTGTTACCTTGAAATCAACCGAGCTGTCGACAACCTCATCACAAGAGAACTGGGATGGTCCGAATCTTCTGAGAAACAAAATATCTGCCCTCCGTGCCTCTATGAGGTAGAAGACGAACCAGCCTTGAAGTTTCGCTTCCTAGCTACCATGGACGGTAACAATTCCCTCAAACTGGTCGACAGTGCATTTCGTGCCGGCTTGGTTCGCACTGACACTCACAAATCTGTATCACCACGTTGGATTTCTCCAGATGAGGTCGATGTCTTCAAGGATGAGGTCAAGAAGGTAAGCTCATATACAGAATGAGTAAGCTATTCCTAACAATGATTCCAGTCTCCACAAAACCGTCGCTTCAGCCATCCTCAGGTCCCCACCATTCTTCCAACATTCCCACCCCACCTGTTCCTCCTGAAGATTCGACGAGAGAACGGGGACCATCACAGCATTTACTTGCAGGAGCCGCTCCGGATTCTCATGAATTTTCAGATCTCAATTCCGACGAGATTGCATGGCTCAACGTTCACGGAACATGACGAGTTGGCAAAATGTCTCAACACCTGTGTGGATCGGTGGAAGAACGCAGGCCCTGAGGCACGAAAGAAAATGTTCGCGCTATTCGCCATCGCCGGAATCTTTTTGGCTGTCTGCCGTCATGGACACGTACTTGTCATTTGCGACATGATTCGTAGCGGAGAACTGTAAGTCCTTCCTTCCCTTTTTGACAGAACGAGATACTAACCTTTCTAGTTTAGAATGAAATATCCCCTTGCAACTGTCAAGCGCCTCCTTGAAGATTTCGGATCCGACATCTGTCTTGGCTACGACATTATGTGTGCTTTTATGACGACTTTGAAGAGAAGTTGCCTGGGTGAGAAAATGGTGGCCTTGGCGTCTCAGTGGCGTCATGCCTTCGTTTCATGGTCACGCGCACAACTGATACTGTCAGGTACAGTGGCACCCTCTGTATGTCGAGGGTGTTGGGCTAGAGGATTTTGAGGAGTGTGAACGAACATTCTGTCGTTCCAACGAATTGACCTCAGTTACTGCTATGTTTCATTTCTATATTTTATGACCATATTCAGGGCTAAAAGCGACGCCGCTAATGCATTGTATCGTGACCGTGATCGTCTCATGATCAAGGAGGGCTACACTGGCTCCCAGATTACGAAAATCACGACCCAGTATCGTACCACCTTTCAGCGCTGGAATGCGAAGCATGAAGAGGTCCTTCAGTACGAGGGAGGCCAACAACATTGCAGTCAGATGGGCTCCTACAATGCCTGAATACGACCAGGGTCTGATCATCGTTCGCGAACGTAAATATCGTCGGGCGCTCGACGACCTCGAGAGGTTGGTAGTACAACGTCTTTTCTGAGATGACGAAGCTTGGCATGAGCGGTGTTGGTATGTCATTCAGATTTTTTAACTTGAAGTCTGATTCTGATATTTGCGATAAGGGTACAAGCTTCGTGAAAAGATCAGTAAATCTCTCAAGACTCGAGCAGATGCTATTCAGTCGGCTTTGAAACGCTATAATGAAGCTGCTGCGTTGATGGTACCGCCACGAGCTTCACTGAACTGGGACTCAGTCATT
Organism: Psilocybe azurescens; assembly: GCA_023853785.1. NCBI lineage: Eukaryota > Fungi > Basidiomycota > Agaricomycetes > Agaricales > Agrocybaceae > Psilocybe > Psilocybe azurescens. Next base: position 198,991 of record JAJIRX010000798.1, on the reverse strand, counting down.
GCCGCCGTTAACCTGGCCGACTTTGACCTACTACAGGATACTCGACAAGACATTCGAACGATGGATTGGGCCCAGCCGGCCAATTGTGAGGCCATGGTGATGTATTTTCAGATCAAGCGGGCAAAAGAAGAGATTCTTCGCCTTAATGTAGAAATACGTCGGCTGCTCACCTTTCTCTTCGATGACCATATTGACCACTATCGGGCAGTATGTGCTAACATCATAGTGAACACTCCTCTCGCTGCCGAAATCTCTGCCCGGTGGCAGTATCATAGTCAGCTTCACGAACAGATTATCAGTCGCCTTCGTCAAGCAAGTCAGCTCGAAGGCTTCAGTGGCTCTTTTGTTCCCTGGGCGGCGGAAAGGTCGTGACCCTTCTCTGCACATCGATGTCCCACCTCCTGCCTGGGCAATAGACATATTGGGTCTTGGACAGACTGACATCATAGTTACTGAGGCTGAAGATGTGGTCCTCGAAGAAACATCTAATGTAGACTTCGATGTTGATACTGATGTATTCATAACACTCTTAGATAGTGTCTCTCTTGCGGATATCTCGTAGATTTATATAAGACTTAGATATTACGTGTTAAACCTTCAGTATAGTATTGGAGAATATACTTTTGTGTTCGAACAAAGACATAATGTTGAAATGGCTCAAAACGGCTCGAAAATATGTTAATGCTGGATGCAAGCCTGTATTCAATGCCTATCGTGACGTTAAAGCTTCATTACAATATGGATGAATATACTTGTTGCGCTTGAATGAAGGCATGGTGTTTAAATAACTTGAACATGTCGAACATAAACTCGTATATGTAAATATGTAATGCCTACTTCATCGAGACGTTTTTGAAACGGTTCGAAAATATTGAAACGGCTCGAAAATATGTTAATGCTGAATGCAAGCCTGTATTCAATGCCTATCGTGACGTTAAAGCTTCATTATAATATGGATGAATATACTTGTTGCGCTTGAATGAAGGCATAGTGTTTGAATAACTTGAACATGTCGAACGTGAACTTGTAGTATATGTAAGTATTCGATGCCTGCTTTATCAAGACGTTCAACCTCTCCAAATCAAATTAAAGCATGTTGTGAGTGACTATACCTTGAGCCTTTATCTTGATAAGATTTCTCAACTAAAACATTGTTCCTGCTAAAACCTGTTAGATCTCTTTAGATCACCTACGTCTCGTAGATGGAACTGCACAAGTAATAGGCGCAAAATTGGCCAAAAAGTAAAGTTAGACTTATTTTAAAGATAAAAATCAATTGATTCCGTACCACTGTTTCATTTTTCTACTTCTTGATAGATTGTTGAGCAATGGACAATATGAGTCGTGGGAATTGGCCAAAAATAAGCCATCTCCAACGAAAAGAGATGAATGAAGTACGTTTGAAGCTCACAGTCACTAAATTTGTCTTTTAATAGATGTAGTATATGTATGATCATAGTCCTACCAAGTTAAAGGCAGTTTGAATGTACAACGGGACAGTCAAGTAGTATAGATATCCGTCTGACTAGCACAATCTTATCGTGTCAAATGAAGTGAGTAGGTGAATACAATGAATCGAGAAAGTCTAGCTATTTCATTTTAAGTGTTATTCTGTATCCAAATTTTATTTATAGACGACTGTGGACATAAGATAATCAGCTCAAAGATCACGGTGACCTAAAAACATACATACAGATGGTATCATTTTCTGTAGGATATTCGGGCTTAAAGAACCTTGCTGAAAGTCAATAATCATTAAATGCTATGATAGTATACCTGTTTAATTTTTTGAGGCTTGCAAGTCCAATCATACACATACAATTGAGGATTTAGTGTCCAGTGCAGTCGACGACACTGTAGCGATCCCAATTTAGTAATGTCACGTCCTTTCTGGTAATTCCGATCTCAGTGAGATCTCATCTCTTCCAATTCAAACACGATTTTGGAATGACACCGTAAGTTTTGTCCCTGACCGGCCTGACCTTTCGACTTGGGTCATAAAAGCTGGCAGTCAAAATGACAGGCTCACTCTCTTGTGCACCCCGGATGGAGAGCATCAGTGCTCCCCCAACGCTGGAGTGCGTCCTCTTGCCTGGCAGTCTCTCATGTTCAATCCAGTTGGGTTGTATGATCTTCGCCGTCATTTAGGTTTCCCGTCGAACCCTGCTATCTTTTCGTCCTTCCGCCAACGATTTGACACAGCAGACGTTGCATGGTTTACCCCGGGCTTGCATCGCTTCCATGCAATGAAATCAGGGAAGACAATTTCTATCCTGACTTCCCTCGACCTTCGCTCGAACACTCCCCGGGAACGATGGAACTGATGTACGCGAACGCTCTCTCGCAGGGCGCATGAAGGAACTCACTTTTGATTCGGTACGTCGTTATAAGTATTGAACCTCTCCAAACTTTTCTCATTTAAGATGATTCTTCTAGGCTGCTATGTGGGACCATATGTTTGGTGGGACCACATTGGTAATTCACGTCGATGGAACTACCCGTCCAGGTTCTCCAAGGCGTCCGGAATTTGTGAAGACCGATGTATATTTTCCCGGACACCTTCTTAGGTTGAACGACGCGCAACGTTACTCAGACGCTATCTCGGATATGGTACAACGGTTTATTATCGACATTGGGCTTCCCTACCATCGAAGCGCTACGAAAGATGTGCAAAACGTCATTGGCCCCTTACTGGTGGCCGAATCATTCCTTTGCCGTACCCTCAGCAGGGCACCCAACCTCCAGCAGTGCCTCCCAACTCCAGCACCTTTGTATACCACGGCCGTCCATCAATTCTCATTGTTGATTCCGATTCCGATGATGACTTCACAGTATTAACATCTCGAAATCGACTTTCCACAGCTGTGGAAGTAGAAAGTCTCTTGAAAAAGAGTTGGATACTGTCAAAGCAAACCTCAGACGATGCCAGGAGGCTTTGGCCGAGTCACGCCAACATGAGCAGGATCTTTTGGCACAGGTTGATCGTCTTACAAATGCCAGTGGTTCAACCTCTCTTCCTGCCTTTACAATGTCTGTCACCTCTCACTCTGTACCCCAGACCCCTGATCGGGTCAGTCCTCACCGCAATCTTAGGTCTCCAAATATATGGATTTCTCCTTTCTCATCCTTTTCCCCTGTGGCTACTCCATCACGCCCACGCTGGTGCCTCTTCCTTCCCTGCGTTTTCCTGTGGCGCAGACCATGTCAAAGTCTTGCCGAATATTCACACCTCCCCTAGCCCAGTCAAACCTAGCTCCGAAAACTCTTACAAAATTTTTATTCGTGTTAATGATCTGGATGATGCCTTTGCACACATAGATCTCATCCATCGTACTGTGGCCCCGTATATGTGGAGGGATGAATTAGGAAGCATTTCACTCAACGGAGACAAGGTAACTGACTTAATGGCCGTAATGGCTGCATATTCTTTGGAGATAGAGTCATATTCAGGTACCAGTACATCCTCTCCTCTGTAGCCTTGGAATATTCTATAGAGAACGATGTATACTTTCAGGTACTAGCGCCTCCTCTTTTCTTCAATCTTTCACCGCTGGTGTTCCTTTTTGGTCTTTCTTTTATTTCTTAGTGGCTCACTCTAACCATTATTGGTTTCTGGATTTGGTATTCCAAGGCCCTTAGGAACTTCATCCTTTTTGGTACACTTTAATTATTGACCGATTAACTGAAAAAAAAAAACTTAGTTCGTAGTTGTGAAAATATATACCTTTTTGACTGGTTTTATAATACTTCATGGACTTTTAAAAGAGAGAAATAAGCTTACCCACCCATTTTCCTCTATCGAAAAATGCCTCAGACATCTATTTTACTTCCCCCTACTCGAATTCGACACACTGTTGCAAAGGCAGCACCCCTGACCGACGCTCAATGCAAGGAGAGAGCCGAACGCAATAGTCTTCGTCAGGCAGACATTGACAATGCCGTCGAACATTGGAAGCAATCAACAATGAACACAGTCTCTGAACTAGCTCGTCAGTTCAACAAGAAAGAGCGCTACTTTCTTGATCTTTTCTTCCAAGGCGGGCGCCAAATTAATCCACAAACACCAGAAGGTCAACACACACAATGCATTCCTACATGCAAAGGCCAATGAGCTTCGAGAAAGTATGAAAACTAGCTAATCTGGCACTATTTTCTATCAACTAACTCATTTTCAGACGGCGAGGTTCCTACCTTAATCAAGCTCCATAGTGAGGAGTATAAGGCTGAATACGATGAGCTTACTTTGGCCGAACGTGAGGAGCTTGTTACTCGTCACACTGAGTCCATCTCGGATGCCCACCGACAACGTCCCACTGCCAAAGCTCGTGTCCAGGACGTGTGCAGCACTTTCAGGACCATTGAACAACTGGTAAGTGATTTATTTCCTTTAGTTTATTTCATATTATTGAAAAATTTTATAGTTGAAAGGTCTTAAAGTTCGCGTTGGCGTCAAGCCTTTTTCTGCATTGTACGGAATACCCCAGACTACCACATGGAGCCTAAGTGGTACTTCACATCACAAGCACTTATGGATTATATGAAGGTTGCAGTTCCAATCCACAAAGGTTGGGACCTCGCTCATGTCGGCGCTAAATTGGAGGCCTTTGCAATTGCTGGGTGCGACCCAATCAGTACGCTATTTTCTGATTCACTCCGTTTGTCACATAGCAGCTAACCTCTAATTCTTAACTCAGATCTCTATCGCACCTCTAAACAGAAAGCAGATGAGATGAAACGCCAAATTCGTGAGAAGATCACCAGAATGCTCAGTACGTACCTTTTTCTATTCATCAGAGCCACACTTATATCGAACTGAATTAGGCGATATCACTGGAAACTCCAACGCCACAATGCATTACATTGGGTACGAAGATAAAATAGTACAACGCTACGGGGTGGAACTCGTTGGTTGGACTTACGAAAACTTTGTCAACCCTAGTGAGCTTTCTACGTCAGCTTCCGGGTCTCAAGAAACTCCTTGACGCCATCAATGATGGCACCTGTAAATTTGTCAAACTTTCACCTCTTGAATTGAAGGTGCGTCGTCAGGATCATCAGAAAGCAATAGACGACGGTTCTGCTCCTGCTTCCAAGACACGCAAGCCACGCAAGGACCGCGGAACAAAGAGGAAGAAAGGCGATGTCGAGGAAGATAAAGAAAACGTGAAGAAAGATGGATGCGTACAGCCAGTGCCTAAGAAGAGCCGTGTTTCCGTCAACTCTGACTCTGAGGCTGAGGTCTAAACATATTTTTTTTTCCTTTTCGTACGCACAATGTCGATACTGCTTTGTAAACGTCATCTGTGATTTTGCCCATTATACATATATTGTTGCCGAAAAACCCACCTTACGCCCACGGTCTGCACAACCCTAAACAGGGCCTTGCGCCACAAAATCTCATTTTGATACTCGGATAGCGTGTATGAGAACCTACAGCCACATTTCCGACCGTTCTTCAGCCAGACGATGACAATTGATAGCTGTCAGGTGTCAGTGGCGGCTCTCGTACCTTGGAGCCCATGGTTGCGCAAAGTCCCCAGCTTCCATAGAGGGCATCGTTGAGCACTTCGTTGCAGGTGCGATGATCGGTGCACTCCGAAGCTGGTGCCGCGAGACGACCGTTCACGCCTCTGGAGAGGCCCTTGCGCTTACCCATCGAAGTACGTGCCGAGGGGGAGGAGCGACGACAACACAAAGAAGAGGAGAGGTCATGGTGATGATGGTGAAAGGAGAACAGGCACAGGGATACAAGGTACGTGCCCGCTGAACTAAGGTGGCGCTGATAGATGACAGGTGTCAGTGGCGTGATTGCGGCTGAACCTGTGAGAACACCGTACCTAAAAAAACCGACCAGTGGGAGTACATTCCCCCAGCTTCCGTAGAGGGCATCGTTGAGCACAGTGCACACAGTGCTCTGTAGAAGGTCAGAATAACTAATGTTGGTAAAATGTATTTACTTTTACTATCATTTAATCATTACAATACTATGTAGATTAATATGTTTGGAAATGGAATGCAATAGATGTATTTGATGTGTGCATAGTAATTGAAATGGGATGAAAGGCGGGGTAGAAAACTGAGCTGAACTGAAAAGAGAGGGAGGGGGCGGAAGCTGACTAGCGGAACTGAAAAAGGAAGTCATCTGTTTAAGGGAACAGCGCACTTACCAGTCGGCGAGCGGCGAAATGATGGCGTGGAATGGGCGGGGAACAGCATGCCGACTATTGTCTGAGTTGAACGTTGACAGGTGGCGGTTGATCGACCGGCAGCGGTACCTGACAGTGGGCAAGGTCCGAAATGTCCGACATCTAGGAAGCTCAGTCTAATCTATTATCTAGTCTAATCTATGATCTAGTCTAATCTATTATCTAGTCTGATCTATTATCTAGTCTAATCTATGGTAGGTTCAAGATTTTTTTTTTTTTTTAAAGTCGGGACTTAGGCAGAGGAATGGCTGCGGGTAAGGCAAACAGGGGGGAGGCGATACAAACTAGGGGGCGTGATTTGATCAGTTCATGTCACCTGTCATAACCAGGGGGTGGGAACCTAAGGTGATCGTTCCGATGTGATACAACATACAGAGCAAACAACGTGTCCACCACAAGATTCTTTCCCCGCCTTACGCTGGCATCTCTCAGGGTACGTGTCGATCGATACTCGGCACTTCGCAGCATCCTAACAATACTTATTTTAATCTCCAGCGTCCCAATGATCATACCCAACTCACGTTCCACCTGAACAGTCAGAAATCATCGCACATGTTCAATGTTGATGATGCCGTACGTCGTCTTGTCCCGTTTAAACTAGTCGCTGTTGTATTCAACGCTTCACTGTCTCTAGCTGTCAAACTACCTCCCTTCACATCAAAATTTGTTTCCTCGCATATCCTTTTATTCAACCGGTCTTCCAGAGCACTTCTGAGGGGATGCACGTTGGGTTGGAAAAAGAATACACCTCATCTTCAACATCGATTGCGGGTCTTTGATGGTGCATAGCCAAGATCACCGCCTCTGACCTCATATTTATGTAAACTACACTGGACGGGGTGGACGGGGATTACGGCAGAAGTCGTTCCAAGAGCGATGGTCAGCCGGTTATGTAGATTGACGAAGACAAGAACGAAGATCTATCTCCCATGCGGCACGTGAACGGATAACCAGGACGACGGGGAAGGGTGAGAAGAGATTATAGGACAGATGAGGGCAGAAGATCATGGGCACGATGATCGCGCAGTCCAAGTTAGACACATCCTGTGTGATTATCTTCTCTTGTGTGCAATATGATCACGTTTTACGCTATTCTGATCAACAGGCATTGATCACGAAGACACGGGGACAAAGTGTTCATAAAGCCTTCGACAACACCAAGGAAAATTGCCTATGATACTCGAAATGGTTTCAGCTAATAACTGCAGAGCGGGCGCTTTACGACTGGCAATGACTCAGGGCCTAAGAACAAGGACGTCTATTAAGTTCACGTTCGCAACTTGACGTGTGAACCATCGGACAAATATCAGTACACGTATACTTGCAAGAAAAAGCAAAGGCAGTGTATTAAAAGGGCATGCGCCGTATTTGGCGATGTGCTAGGAACCGAGGGTAATATTAGAAACTGATATATAAACCTGTGAACGGCGTGCTGTCCTTTTGCTCTTTCCCAGCTCTCCCACACTTGAAGCTGCCACTCTTCCGTGAACAGTACAATCTCGTACAATGTCACAGTACTTCCCGGGATCAAGCAATGTCATCATCGAGGGCGGCACATTCAACACCGTCACTAACCGCTATCAAAGTGCGAAAGGTAGGATAATCAGTCAAGTTTCTTATATGTATCTGAATTGATAAGGATCGATAATAGGCGGATTTGAACGCTTGCAGGAATATGTCGCCCATGGAGCATTTCACGACTCAGGCGAGCGCTTCGATCCACCAAAATGTCATCAAAACACACGAGTCGCTATTATCAACAGGATCACGGACTGGATCAATGGACTGAACGAAGATACCCGAGAGGCACTCATTATGTGGCTCTATGGCGCAGCTGGTGCTGGAAAATCCGCTATTGCGCAGACGATTGCCGAGATTCTGGATGGCCAACACTTCGTGCTCGCTAGTTTCTTCTTCTGGCGAAATGACCCACAACGAGGAACGGCCAAGCTGCTTATCACAACGCTGGCATATCAGCTGGCGGTCAAGCTTCCCCCTCGTGTTCCGAGAACAACTAGGTCTGGCATTCGAGAAGGATCCCTTGATTAACACACGATCGCTTGACACACAATTCAAGGCCCTTGTCCGAGAGCCTCTGATTGAACTTCTTCATTCTGGATTCTCGACTGACAACCACTTGGTAATCATCATTGATGGACTTGACGAATGCGGCGATCCAAAAGTTCAAGCTAAAATTGTCAATCTATCCTTCGAGCTTCTTCGAGGACGAGACATACCTTTGAAGATCCTCATAGCGAGTCGGCCAGAGATCGATATCTCTTCAACTTTCGATACAAAACCATTCTCCACGTTGGCAAGAATTGCATTAGATGACGACTATCAATCCGAGGAGGATATTCGACATTTCCTTGCAGATAAATTTCACGAGATCAAAACTCAACATCGTCTTCGCTCTTACATCCCGATTGGCTGGCCTGCTGAAGATTCACTCGATACACTCGTGGAAAAGTCTTCCGGGCAGTTTATTTACGCATCGACTGTGGTGAAGTATGTCGCATCTGCACATCATCGACCAACTAATCAGCTTGAAGTTGTTCTTGGTATACAACTTCCAAAAGCGGGTGATAATCCGTTCGCAGAGCTGGATGCTCTGTACCGGCACATCCTGATGAGTGTTGAAGATGTGGATCTAATATTGCAGATCATTGGCTTCGTCGTTCTTGACCCTCCAGCAATTCCCAATTCAGTGACAGTTATAGAAGCGCTCCTTTCGCTCGCTCCTGGAGATGTTGAACTTCTAATGCAAAACCTCGGCTCCCTTATCTCAGTCGAAAACTATTCTAGTGATTTAGAGATGTTAATCATTCGCATATTACATGCATCGTTCAAAGACTATCTACTTGACCAGTCACGATCCAAAGATTTTTTTCTTGATAGTCTCAAAATGCACACCCATTATGCCGAGTTATACCTTGCGCATATGGCCGAGCATCCTTCATTCCAATCCAACTCGTCTCTCCAACCATTCAAAGGTACGACCCCTGTATTCTCATGCATTTGAACTTCTGCGTTCTAACTGCATGATAAATAGACACACGGGATCCATTGCAGCATATGTTTACATATTTTGTCCATCACTGCCTTCTTGCAAAACCGAATCCACAGCTCCTCCAACATATTCTACGTCTAACTCTCAATCGCTGCCATGCTGTCCTCGGAGCAAAAGATTGCCTTGTTATTTGGATTTCTTGCGAATATTTCAGCTACCTCGATTCCCTCAGCACTGTATGTGTCTTCTTTTGCGAAACAATGAAATCTGACCACGTTGCCAGAAATGGGCTGATTCGGCGGTTTCTCAATTTTACACTGATGAGATAGTCGCACTTGCACAACTCATCAAAGCTCGGCTTGGTCCATGTCCTCAACACTCTCACATCTGCTTCCTTCTAGCCTCAATTATGAATGAGGATCGACAACGGTATTCGGGCGATTACCTCATTTCTATGCGACAAAATATGGGAAATCCAAGGCGTATAGCACTGTTAGGACGCAATCTTAATTATCTAACATTTGAACTTCCTGTGCTTCGTAAGCATCTTCATAACACTTTACAAGGTTGGATCACCTCAAGCCACCAACCAGCCGACACCCCCAGTATTTACACTAGTGCTGCAATTTTTGCCCTTCGCTACATATCAACATGGGAGTTCCTATATGCCATCGACACAACTAGATTTGGCCGATCGTGTCATTATCATCGGACTCGAATGAACAGTCCTGCGCAATCACTTTGGTACCGACGGTCCGTCAATACTGCGTACAAAATATATTACACCAACTATCGCTTTCGCAATTTTGTCGAAGACGCTGGAAAGGGAGCCTTCGTAGACACAGAATTTCATCCCACGCAATGGTATCGGTTCAACACGGGCGAGGCTTTTTGGGCCTATTTGTGGGCCATTCTGATGCTTCCGCTATTGCTTGACAAATCAGGTTACTCAGAAGAGTTGATTGCCTATGCACGCAAAACCCGAATCAGGCGCAATGATTGCTATCTTAACTTCAGATATCCACCACTGAAGGACACACGAAGATATGCGCAGGTTGCGGTTAAAGCATATCTTAGGAGAGTAGAGGAAGGACGGACTTAGTCGCATAGTAGAACGAGATATACCCATATGTGTAGCAGAGTTGGACAGTATGTACTGGTTTACCGACTCGAACTGTTAGGTTCTTCGTGGATTCTACATTGTTAGCAATTCTTACAACAGGGTTTGGACAACATTTATACATTAACTGGACAGATAGAAACAAACTTCTTGAGTCAATCCAGAGTGTCCACCGCACTTGTCCAACGAAAGGTATCAGCATCAATCATCTGCCCCATAATTTCGTCGATTGCAGGAATCGTACTCTAGAATGTTAATGTTAAATAAAAAAATCAAGCAACAGGGTAATAAGCAAAATACCTTGAAATCATCAGAGCTCTTACCCAATTGCCAGACATCCATACTAAAGAACTATAAGGCTTTCTAGAAGCGAACTCCGGTGGATGAGGACGACCATATATATATCGAGGTCTGCGAAAGAGCCACCAAGTGGGTATCTAATTGCAACATGTTGATCTAAACTTTAAAGGGCATTCCGGACGGAATTGGATGGCGAGACAAGGTATATTCGCGGACAGGACGGAGAAATTGATATTGTGACCAATGAGTCGGGACGCCTTGGGCAGGCAATATGCTTTTATTTCTCATATATGTTTAATCTAGAGTCTGGCATTGGGTTTTAAATTAGAATGGCGAGGGAAGTTCCACTACGTCATCCGAAAGATGGGACTATTTCCGACGTTGGACCGTGGGAAATCTGAGAACTCTCATCTCCCCGCTCGACTGCCTTCCTTTCCAACAAACTCGAGAAGATGACCGCGGACGACAGTGTCTTCAAGGCGTCGTTTCTCGCTGACAAGTCCCCCAATGCCTAAGCCGACTTTTATGGCGGCGGCACTCCCTGTATCTTCAAGTCTGACCATGACTGCAGGGCATCGAACGTAAGGCTCACCCGGTTTACCGTCACACCATTGTGCCCATTTGGCTCTTCATCGGCAAGTGCATCTACCACAACCTCAACTCCGTTGGCGTACAGTGGTCATCCATCAAACCCCTCGCCTACGCCGACGCCAGGGAGACCAATCCCTTCTACTCTTACATCCTCTCCATCGGTGTGAAGCTCTATTCACTTCTTCCTCCTCTACGACGACGCTGTTGCCGCTACCACCCTCGTCAAGGAGATTCTTGCCAAAACTATCTGTGGTCTTTCTGCCTTGTTGAGTCAGTAGTCACTCGTTCCATCGCTGCTGGCCCCAAGTTCCTCTCGTTCAACCCCATCGTCAACAACGTCCCCGACCTGCAAAATCCCTTCGTCACCGCTCTCGGTGTCTCCGTCACACCCTTCAAGGGCGCAGCCGCTCTCTACTTCCCCATTGCAAAAGACGACAACCGCACTGCCATCCTGACCTGCGCCCATGTCGTCTGCCCCTCTACTGTCTACGCCAACATGGGCATGACTTGAAGGAACTGAAGCCAGGCTCGTAAGGGGTTTGTTATGCTCAACAATGCCGTTAGGGTCATGATGGGCACTATCAGCGACCTCCTCCGCTCCATCGGTGCATAGAACGACGTGCTTAGCAGGGTGGGAGAACACATTGAGGAAGAGAACAGAAAGTTTGCCAAGACGCACAAGGGACGTGTGGAGTTGGTCTCGAAGGCGACGAAGAAGATCGAGGTGAACGCACTCCACGACGAGGTCACCAAGCGCCGTCTACTCCTGACCAGCCCAACGGTGATTTCGTTCTTCACTCCGAGAAAATCGAGGTCTCGGTCGAGCCTCACGGCTATACGAAAGACTGGGCCCTGATCGAGCTATACGACGAGAAGGTTTATTGGTCTACGTTTAAGTGGAACAAGGTACGTCTTTTTCCATATCCTTCGTGTCCGTCTCTGGTATCCATCCACTCTCGTCGTGTTTTCCATCTTTTGTCTTCGTGTCTACAGTTTTAGCTGACTACATGTTACTTTTCCCTCCTCAGGCGGTAACATTTCGATCCCCGACGGTGGCAACACACTGTCCTCCCAACCCGTCGATCAAGCGAGCTATCGGTACCCCCAGGATAGTCTCTCCAGGTTCACGGTGCCATGCAGGACGCCGAGAACTGCGAACCCCAGCACGGGACCACCGTCGGCCGCGCCAACGGCTTCAAGTTATTCACCCGCATCACGATATCCGTAACGACTCCGGTGGCATCGCGCACCACACCGTGACCTCGAGATTGCGGTCTTTCCCTACGACTTACGACAAGACGCGCGGGGGTTTTCTGGGCTTGGCGACTCCGGGGCCATTGTCCTCGCGAGAGATGGGCGCATCGTCGGAATGCTGACTGGCGCATGCGCAGGCCCTACTGACGAGGTGCCCGACATCGCGCACCTCGCGTCCTACTCCCTATGGTGGGTCGAGCAGCAGCGGATCGAGGCCAAGTGCCCCGCCTGCGTCCTCTACGACGAGGTCGTCGAGTAGGTATGTCACTGCGAGCTCGAACCTGGACACGCAGCGCACATTGTCTTCCCAGCGGACCTTGTCCGGCTCTCCCCTTCGCGCTTCCCACTTTTCTCACTACTATGCCTATTCTTTTCCCAATGTGATACAGCATAGAGCGCAAACAATGCGCGTCCACCACACAATTCTTTCACCGCCTTACGCTGGCATGTCTCAGGGTACGTGTCGTTTGATACTCGGCACTTTGCAGGATCCTAACAGTGTTTATTTTAATCTCCAGCGTCCCAATGATCATTTCCCCCATCGTTTATATCAGCGGACGACGAGCAGAGACACTGGATCTGGACGTTGGAGTGGTGTTAATTACACACCCAAGTCACGTATCCACCTGAGCGGTCAGATATCATCAAACGTGTTCAATATTGACGATGCTCGTACGTCTTCTCGTCTTGTTTAAACCAGTCGATGCTGTATTTAACGCTTTCACTATCTCTAGCTTGCAGACTACCTCTCTTCTCATTTAACTTTATTCCCTCATACATACTTTTGTTCGACCGGTCTTCCACAGCACTTCTGCACGTTGGGTTGGAGAAAGAATACATCTCAGCTTCGACATCGACCGTGGGTCTTTGACGGTACATAGCCACGATCACCGCCTCTCACCTCATATTTATGTAACATACACTGTACAGAGTGGACGGGGATTATGGCAGAGGTCGTTCCAAGAGCGATGCTCAGCCGGTTATGTAGACTGACGAAGACGAGAATGAAGACCTACCTCCCAAGCGGGACGCGAACGGATAACCAGGACGACTGGGAAGGGTAAGAAGAGATTATAGGACAGATGAGGGCAGAAGATCATGGGCACGATGATCGTGCAATTCATGTTAGACACATCCTGTGTGATTATCTTCTCTTGTATCCAATATGATCACGTTGTACGCCATTCTGATCAACAGGCATTGATCACGAAGACACGGGGAGAAAGTGTTCATAAAGCCTTCGACGACACCAAGGAAAATTGCCTATGATACTCGAAATGGTTTCAGCTAAAAACTGCAGAGCGGGGCGCTTTACGACTGGCAATGACTCAGGGCCTAAGAACAAGGACGTCTATTAAGTTCACGTTCGCAACTTGACGTGTGAACCATCGGACAAATATCAGTACACGTATACTTGCAAGAAAAAGCAAAGGCAGTGTATTAAAGGGCATGCGCCGTATTTGGCGATGTGCTAGGAACCGAGGGTAATATTAGAAACTGATATATAAACCGGTGAACGGCGTGCTGTCCTCTTTGCCCTTTGCCAGCTCTCCCACACTTGAAGTTGCCATTCTTCCGTGAACAGTGCAATCTCGTACAATGTCACAGTACTTCCCGGGATCGAGTAACTTCACCATCGAGGGCGGCACGTTCAATACCGTCACTTACCGCAATCAAAATGCGAAAGGTAGGATAATCATTTGGGTTTCTTATATGTATCTGAATTGATAAAGATTGATAATAGGCGGATTTGAATGCCTGCCGGAATATGTCGCCCATGGAGCATTTCACGACTCAGGCGAGCGCTTCGATCCTCCAAAATGCCATCACAACACACGAGTCGCGATTATTAAGAGGATCACGGACTGGATCAATGGGCTGAACGAAGATACCCGAGAGGCACTCATTATGTGGCTCTATGGCGCAGCTGGTGCTGGAAAATCCGCTATTGCGCAGACTATTGCCGAGATTCTGGATGGCCAACACTTCATCCTCGCTAGTTTCTTCTTCTGGAGAAATGACCCACGACGAGGAACGGCTAAACTTCTCGTCACCACACTAGCATATCAGTTGGCGGTCAAGCTTCCGGATGTGTTCCGAGCACGACTAGGTCAGGCATTCGAGAAGGATCCCCTGATTACCACGCGATCGCTTGAGGCACAATTCAAGACCCTCATCCGAGAGCCTCTGGCTGAACTCCTTCATTCTGGATTCTCGACCAACGACCACTTGGTGATAATTATTGATGGTCTTGACGAATGCAACGATCCAAAAGTTCAAGCCGGAATTATCGATCTCTCCTTCAGCGTTCTACATAGTCGGGGTTTACCTCTGAAGATCCTCATAGCAAGTCGCCCAGAGATCGATATCTCTTCATCTTTCAATAGAATACCATTCTCTACATTGGCGAAAATCGCATTAGATGACGACTATCAATCCGAGGAGGATATTCGACATTTCCTTGCAGATAAATTCAACGAGATCAAAACTCACCATCACCTTCGCTCTTACATCCCGATTGGCTGGCCCGCTCAAGATTCATTCGATACACTCGTACAAAAGTCCTCTGGGCAGTTTATCTACGCATCGACTGTGGTGAAGTATGTCGCATCTGCACGTCATCGACCAACGCATCGCCTTGAAGTTGTTCTTGGTATACAACCGCCAAAGGCGGGTGATAATCCGTTCGCAGAGCTCGATGCGCTATATAAGCACATCCTGATGGGTGTTGAAGATGTGGATCTAATATTACAGATCATTGGCTTCGTCGTTCTTCTCCCTCCGGGTCTTTCCAATACAGTGCCATTTATAGAAGCCCTCCTTTCGCTCGCTCCTGGAGATGTTCAACTTTTAATGCAGAATCTCTGCTCCCTTATCTCAATCGAAAAAATCCTGATGTTCCAGAGTTATTGACCATTCGCATATTACATGCATCATTGAAAGATTATCTACTCGACCGGTCACGATCTAAAGATTTTTTTCTTGACAATCTTAAAATGCACACCCATTATGCCGAGCTATGCTTTGCTCAGATAACCGAGTTTCCTTCATTCCGATCCAACTCATCTCGCCTGCCATTCCAGGGTATGACCCCCTGTATTCTCATACTTTTGACTTCTGCGTTCTAACTTCATAATAAATAGACCCATTGCGTTCATTCACGTCTATCTTTGCATATTTCTTCCATTACTGCCCTCTTGCGAAACCAAATCCAACGCTCCTCCAAATTACTCTATGTCTAACTCTCAATCGCTGCCATACTCTCCTCGGAGTAAAAGATTGCCTTGCTATGTGGATTTCTATCGGGTATTTCGGCTACCTCGAGTCCCTCAGCACTGTATGTGTCTTCTTTTACGAAACAATGCAATCTGACCACCTCGCCAGATTTGGGCTGATTCGCGGGTGTCTCAATTTTACACTGATGAGATAGTCGCACTTGAACAACTTATTAAAGTTCGGCTTGGTCCATGTCCTCAACACTCTCACATCTGCTTCCTTCTAGCCTCAGTTATGAGTGACGAGCCAGAACTTTTTGGGGTCATTTGCTCATTTCTATGCGACAAAGTTTTGAAAATACAAAGCGTATAGCACGGTTAGGATACTGGCTTAATTGCCTAACACATAAGCATCCTGTTCTTCGTGAGCACCTTCATAACACTCTACACCATTGGATTACCGTAAGCCAGCAACCAGCCGACACCACCAGTGTTTACACCAATGCCGCAATTTTTACTCTACGCTATGTAGCAACATTCAAATTCCCATACACTGTCGACACGACTAGATTCGGCCGATCTTATCATTATCGTCGGACTCGAATGAATAGTCCTGCGCAATCACTTTGGTACCGACGGTCGGTCAATACTGCGTACAAAAAGTATTACACCAACTATCGCTTTCGCAATTTTGTCGAACACGCTGGAAAGGGAGCCTTCGTGGACACAGAATTTCATCCCATGCGATGGTACTGGTTCAATCAGCAGGAGGCTTTGGGAGTTTATTTGTGGGCCGTTCAGAAGCTTCCGCTATTCCTTGACAAATCGGGTTACTCAACAGAGTTGATTGCCTATGCACGCCAAACCCGAATCATGCCCAATAGTGGCCACCTCAACCTCATTCAATTGGACCAATCTCGGAAATCTGCGGAGGCTGCGGTGAAAGTATATCTTAGGAGAGTAGAGATGGACGGACTTAGTCACATAGTAGAACCAGATATACCCATATGTGTAGCAGAGTTGGACAGTATGTACTGGTTTACTGACTCGAACTGTTAGGTTCCCCATGGATTCTACATTGCTAGTAATTCTTACAACACGGTTTAAACAACATTTATACATCGACTAGACAGATAGAAAACAACCTTCTTGAGCCGATCCAGAGTGTCCACCGCACTTGTCCGACGAATGGTATCAGCATCAGTCATCTGCCCTGTAATTTCGTCGGTTGCCGGAATCGTACTCTAGAATGTTAATATTAAATAAACAAATCAAGCAACAGTATAATAAGCCAAATACCCTGAAATCATCAGAGCTCTTACCCAATTGCCAGACATCCATACTAAAGGACTATAAGGCTTTCCAGAAGCGAACTCTGGTGCATGAGTACGACTATACGTATCGAGATCTGTGATGGAGCCACCAAGGTGGTATCAAGTTGTAACACGTTGATCTAAGGGCCATTCCGGAGGGAATTGGATAGTGACTTCGACGTCAATGGGGTATACTCACGGACGGGAAGGAAAAATTGACATTGCGGCCAATGAGTCGGGATGCCTTGGGCACACGATGTGCCTCTATTTCTCATGTATGTCTACTCTAAGGTCTGGCATTGGGTTTTATATTAGAGTGGTGAGGGGAAAAGCTTGGTGGCTTTGTGGGTTCCACTGGGGTAGTTTCAGAGGCTCACATTTGACAGATAGGCCTATTTCCGACGTTGGGCCGTGGGAAATTTGAGAACTCTCATCTCTCCCACCATCAACACGCACACTCGACTTCCTCCCCTTGCAGCAAATTCAAGGGCATGACCACGCACGACGGTGTCTTCAAGGCGTTGCGCCTCACTGACAAGTGCCCCAATGCATACATTGACTTTTATGGCGGCGGCACTCCCCTGTGTGTTCAAGTCTGGCCATGACTGCAGGGCATCGAACGTGATGCTCGCTGGGTTTACCGTCGCGCCATTGGGCCCACTTGGCCCTCGATTAGCAAATACATCTACTACAACCTCAACTTCCTTGGCGTACAGTGAACATCCATCAAACCCCTCGCCTACGCCGACTCCGGGGAGACCAATCCCTTGTGCTCTTGCGTCCTCGCCATCGGTGTGAAGCCCTATTCCCCCTTCCATCATCTACGCCAACGCCGTTGCCGCAACCGCCCTCGTTGAGGAGATCCTTGCCAAAGCTAGCTGTGGACTTTGTGACTTGTTAAGTCGGTTGTCACTCGTTCCATCGCTGCTGTCCCCAAGCTCCTCTCGTTTGGGCCCCTCCTCGACAACGCCCCCAACCTGCGAACACCCTTCCTCACCGCTCTCGGTGTATCCATCACACTCCTCAAGTACCCCCCCTTTGAGGGCACAATCGTTCTCTACTTCCCCCCCTAGTAAAGACTACGAGCATGGCGCCATCCTGACCTGCGCCCACGACGTCCGCCTCCCTGTTGTCTACGCCACCATGAGCATGGCGTGAAGGGACCCAAGCCAGGCCCGTGAGGAGTTCATCGCTCTCAGAAACATGGGACTACGACAATGCCGTCAAGGCCATGACGGGCACCATCGTCGACCTCCTCCGCTCCATCGATGCCTGGAACTACGTGCTTCGCAGGCTGGAGGAGCCGTCGAGGGAGAGAAAAGCAAGGTCACCGAGAAGTGCAAGGATCAAGTGGAATTGGTTTCGAAGGCGATGAAGAAGAATGAGGAGGTGAACGCGCTCCACGACAAGGTCGCCAAGCGCCGTACCACCCCTGACCAGCGCGTTGTTGGCTTCGTGCCTCACTCCAAGAAAATTGAGGATCGAGGTCTCAGTCGAGCCTGCTATTTTACCGAAGACCAGGCCCTGATCGAGTTGTACAACAAGAATATTGATTGGTCTACATTTAACGGAAATGAGGTTTACGTTGGTACGTCTTTTCCCCTTCCTTGTGTCCATCATATCTCGTTGTGTTTTCTATCTCTCATCTCCTTGTCTCCAGTTTTCACTGACTACATATTACTTTTCCCTCCTTCGCAGGCGGTATCCTCTCGATCGTTGACTTTGGCAACACACCTCAGCCCGTCGATCAAGCGAGCTGCCGGTACCCCAAAGATGGTCTGCTCCAGACCCACAGCGTCATGCAGGACGCCGAGACCTGCGACCCGCAGCACGGGAACTACTGTCGGCCGCACCAACGGCCTCGAGTCGTTCACCCTCATCTACGTCTATAATGACCGTGATGACTATGATGACATCGCGCAGCACACCGTGACTTCCATCGGGATCGCAATCTTGCCCTACGACAAAACGCGCGGTGGTTTTCTGGCCTGGTGGCTCCGGGCCATTGTGCTCGCGAGGGATGGGCGCATCGTCGGGATGCTCACCGGTGCAGGCGCAGGCCCTGTTGACAAAACACGCCGTTCAACGCACTAACCTTGGATCCTAGCATGAAGTGGCACGATCAAGGGCATTGCGGTGATGGTATTAGAGGTTTGTACCATTATCCGAGCATGTACATTATGTCTCTAATGAATATTCATTCAAAGTCCCGAGTCATGGACTACCGGCCATCATGAGGTCTCCTTTTCCTCCATCCCCGATTCCGCATCCATTTGTTCGTTTCTCGCTTCAGGACTCGTTGCGATATCTATCCTTCGAAATAAAGTTGGATCCTGTAACAAAGGAAATAGGAAAGATATGTCAAGTGAACGAACTTTACGGAAATTTCAACTCAGTTCTGTTCTACTGGCCATTCAATAACAATAACAACGAACGGCGACTTTCTGCAGTACGTATGTACATCTAGAATGTATCTCATTTTATGGACACGGACAGTCTTGCGGAGAGAGACTGTTGATGTTGTTCCGGTAAGTGAGTACCGGCGGTGACAGGGGAAGGTAGTACTAGGAATACCTGTGACGATACACCGTTGCTAGTACAGTCGAGCCTTGATGTTCATAATCCCAATAAATAAAACCAATCTACGAGAATGAATTCACATGACCTCTTCTTGAATGACTGGGTGAGCGTTGGATGTCCTATACAAGTTGGGTGAGCGTGACTGTCGACGCGACGCGTTCATAAATCGCGTGGTATTGTTCGTATATCGCAACTCCGCCTCAACTCCGCCTAGAAATTGATTTGGATCTTCGTGTTTCCTGTTTATTGATTTTATAAGCATAAGCATATGAATATGTCCAAAAGCCCACTAAGTTAAGTAGATGTAGACAGCGACATAAGGTAAGTAAAACCTCCCTCCTCCAACTTGTTTTCGAGGTTTTCAAGAAATGGACGTGTTTCTTCAGCAATAATCTGTCGGCATTAATTATTACAGACTTCTTTCGAAATCTACTCTACAAAAACAGCTCAATGTATTTATAACAACGACGCAACATTTGAAAAGGTCAACTACGAGCTTATCATCCACAGCGCCGCAGCCCATTACTACGCCCGGGATATGACTCAGAACCACTGGTGAGATGGTATTCGTTGACACAATGTACTATAGGGACTTGACTGGGACAGACAGGGAAGCGAAATGACTTGTGTATTGAGTCATAACAGGGTCTATTTGCCGTGGCAGAGCGAATATTTTCTCCCCAGAACCGCCACCCCTGATATATATACATGACATATGAGCGCCTGAGCACTGGAACTGGAATGTAGTAAGATTTTAACAGTGAGCTCGCACACATTTTGTCGAAGGTCCAAATTGAAATAGACTTTAGGCGGAGACAGGGATGATCCATGGGGATACCGGCATTACACCCTGTCTCCAGGACGGGATAGAAGCCACTTCCGTGCGTTTCAGGGCAGAAACTTGCAGCACAAATCAGGGAGGGCACCGAAGAAGAGTCCGGCGGCGGCGGAGGCACTGGCTTAATGTAGGGTCAAGGGATGGGGTCGAGGGCGCATCACTCCATCAAGAGACCGAAAGAGGACACGATTTTTGGATTACTGTTTGATGTTTGATCTCTTACAGCGACGTAGAATCTGTTAGAGTAAGAAAGATCGTTCTCGTAAAGCAATTCCTCTCTTTTTTCGACGTCTTTTCTTCTGGTATTCAAATGCTACAGAATAGGAGACTAGAGCCTTACGTTATGAGCTTGAGTCGGGATATCATGAAGTCTTCTTTAGTTTAGCTTATGATAAATTGACGCGTATGTATTTACCCAGATCAAGCGCGGCCACTCACTCTGCGTCAATAAGTTCCGTGCTTGCCTTTTTCGCGTTTCATGCTATATAGGTATGTAATTTTGGAAGCCTTCTGAGTACTTGATACATCTAAGTACCGCATGACATCGCAACGCATATTTACGCCGCACGCATCATATCACAGATAAACAGTTCAACAGGGTTTATTATTTGACGCTCAGACAATGCGAGGCGGCCGGTGGGTTACAAAAGAGGGTAGAGGGAGGTAAGACTGGGGTAGCGTGACGCATCCAACAATCGCATTGAGGCAGACGAGGAGCATTGGACGCGTCTTTCTCATGTCCTAGATGAGAACTCTGGTAATTGGGTGGGTCCACCAGTAAATACATGATACTAAGTGTATATCGGCGGTACAAGGAGACGGGCTCAGTTTCCTTGGGTCAAGTAAGCGACTAACAGTGTATGTGACAGGCATACCGTGGAGTATCTCGTTACGAAGTAATTATAGTGTGGGATGAACTGAGACGAGTATTGAAAATGTTCAACCACTGGCAGACTTCCGAGATAGTAAAGATCATGTACAGTCAATATCGTACGATACCGGCAAAGGCCCGACCTTGCCAGAAGCCATCGTTCAACCATCATGGTTTAGAAAAGAGTACATCGGTCAACGTTCAAGGTCCAGAGACGACCAACATTCATATGTCGTGGCTATTTAAAATAAGGTTATTCCTGTTAATCAAGGATCTTGGAAGTTGTATTCTCACATCATGAATGTCCGAATTGGCTGTGGGTTCGAGCTGGGAGGCGCGACGCGTGTCCTCAAGACGAGCAAGGTCCGTTCAATCAGGGAACAGAGAATGAACAGCATATTCGGTCGCATCGGGTCGGAGGGAAGGGCCTATAGATGCATGTCATGTAACGATCCACTTCAAATGGTCCTCCCGTGTTCTGTTTTAGCTCTGATACTCGTGTTGAATGCACATGTCGGACAATCAGTCATCTTGCATATTCTGGATTTGCTCTGCCCTGCTCTGCCAGTGATCGCGGCGAACGGCATCCGTGAGCCGTATCATCCAGTGTTTAGCCATGGAGAGCTGAGCATGTATCAGTTATCCACGAATATGCAAGTGTCAATGTCATAGAATTGACAGTAAGAAGACCAGGTAGACAGTAAGCAGACGGCATGGAGGTCGCCAGGTTAGCCGCGATGCATGTCGCCAGGATATACAGGGTGTGCTTCAGAGTCGAGTCCAGGTTCCAGAGACAAGAGTAGAAGAACCCCACGCAGGGAGATTAGGCCAACCACTGGCGGACGTGAAGGTCGTTGATATACATAGCAAGACTTACACACAGCAGCCTGTAGGCGGTCAATCGTAAAGCAGTCTCGGACCTCGGAAAAAAGTTATGCGCCAGATATTGGTCAAGCAATGAAGCATCGAATGCAGACGCTATTTATGACCTGAAAATTCGGTGAAAAATATAATACGGGACACTCGGGGGTCGGCCAAACTGTGGGGAGTTGAGACGGGGGGTCCAAACGGGTCTGAGAGAGAATGAGATCGATCGGGCGCCATATGCATAGCAACCGTCAAATATGGGAATAATATTCAAACACCGCCACGTTGCATGGAAGCATGGCAACCCTGGCTTCGCATTCAATTTGCTCCCTGTTTAGAATCGGATTATGAACATGTATTCATATAAGTATTTGCATTGTGCTAAAGTGGCTAGCGAGGCCCAAGGGAATACTCAGAACGGATATAGAGAACGACGTTGCTGTTCATCTTTTTCCTCCCCTTTACTCCTGCACAACCCCAACACCACCACCAAAGTTCGAGTGCATCCATCATCCATTTCGCTAAATATATCCAACAAGGACAGACAAGGACCCAATACAAGGCATCCGCTTGAACCCCATTCTTCGATTAACTGGGCTTCTTGATCGACGTTCTTCTCTCTAACCCCCAATGCCTATTGTTCTCGAATAGTTGAAGAGAGTACATTGATCAGATCTCCCACGAAGGTCCCATTCCCAGCTCGCTATAATAACCAGTACGTCGACTGTCTGTGTTTCTATTCCCGCCTCTTGGGTGAACAGTGTGTTGATACGCCCTGCCCTTCGTCCATTTCTTTTTTTTCTTTTTTTTTAGGCTCTGTTGATTGCGATACGCTTCGGCTCTTTTATTCTCTACTCAACTCGCACTGTGTGCATTCTCCTGCTACGAACGAACCTACAACATTATCATTTGCATTAATTTTGACGTATACAATCAACCTAACGAAAAACTATGTCCTCGACAACCTCCACCATGGTGTACACTGCACCGCCGCCTACCAACAACACCCTCGATCGTGAGGAGCGGACCCGCCTACTACGCTCGTCGCGCAAGCTTGGTGCTGTTCTTGGCGCGACCCCCTTCGTCGTCGAGCCAGAATCGGACACCCCATCCCCTCACATGCTTAGAGTTCACCGCGAAGGTCGTGGATTCCACTCTCACTCGCCCTCACATTCGTCCTCTTCGTCAGAGGTTAGCTCTACCACCGTTGTATCACGGAACGGAGATTCGGACTATGTCTTCGTGCGCTCTACGACCCGTTCAGCACCATATCAAGTACAGGCTATTTTCGACAATGCGTCCCCGTCGTCCTCGCGCAGTGCATCGCCTTTCCCTGGCGCTGTCGTGCCCAGAGCGACAGGTGTAGGAGGATCACCCCGACATCTGTCAGCCGGAAACGAAAGCAGGATATCGGCGCCGGAATCGGTTCCGGAGAGCCTAGTCACACCCCACTGAACATGGTGTTCCCAATTCCAGGCCCTACCAACTCGAGGCAGACCCGCTCTGGAGCGGCCGATGCGCTGAAGGATAACAGCATGGGGGCGATGGGCGCCGCGCACCCCTCACAGCCACTTCTACTGCGTCTCCGGTCTATCCCTGCAATGTCAGCAACGGAGAGTGAGAACGGGCACCATATAAATACCCAAGATCAACATAGCGACGGTGATTCTCTACTTAAACCCCTATCGCCTGTTGCCTCGTCGTTCAACGTTAACATGAGCGTTGACATCATCCCGCCTTCGCCTTCATCAGAGGACTACGGTTTGAGTGGTCACGCGCATAACAGCTTGAGCGATCGCGAAAAGAGGAGGAAATTGGCCAAACTGGCGAGGACGCTCGGAGAGAACATTCCCCCGGAGCTCGTCTTTCGCGCTGCCCCTCCTGCCACCGCCGCGGGCTACGGCAATTCCAATGCATCTACATCTACTTCCTCCGCGCAGGCTTCGTCGTCGATAGCCTCCGCTCAGCCCCCTTAAAAAGCTCTTACGCCGCACCTCCTCATTAAATGCATCTAAATCACTCCAGTCGGGCTCGACCTCGACTTCATCATCAAACATTCCTGTTGATCCAGTCGCTCCATTTAACCACTATCACAACAAACCCACTTCGCATTCACACTCAAATTCCCAATTCTCCGCCACAGCTTCGCTTCCACCTCTCGCAGTTGCCGCCGCTCCTCTTCCTGTCTATCAACCTCATACCCATGTGCACTCTCACTCTCAGCCTGAGCGCCGACACCGCCAGCAGCAGCAGCAATCAGCACCTTCACAAATGGACACAGAAATAGAACTGGAGAAAAGCAGTGGTGGTAAGCGACGCCAGCACCGCCCACGGAGTCTAACGCTTGGTACAGCGTCCGCATTTGCAGCGGCCACTGCGGCGATGCTCACTCGCGGCAGCAGCGCCAACGCTGCCATCCCTGCTTCCGTCAAAGCTGCCCCTGCCCCTGCACGCACTCGTACTCCCTCCACTCGCCATCGCACACCCTCACCAGAACGGACCCCTACCCTTGAGTCAACTAGGGGTCTTTCCCAACACTTGGACACCTACACTCGCGGGACAAACTCTCTCGACCAGCCTTCCCCGCGTCCGTGTCCGGCTGCACTCGCACTCGCGCAGCAGCCGCGTGCGCAGACGTACTACGCCGCGGGTGGTGCAGCGTTCGAGCCACTTCCTTCCCCACGGCCGTTCATCCACGTCGCGGCGCATCCGCACCCGAATCCGGGTTCGGTTCGGGCTGATGGGCGTGCGTCAGAGGATAGCATGTGGAGTGAGGATGGGAAGGGAGAGGGTGTAGTTGGCACAGGGACGGAGATATCTTTGACGATGGAGTGGGGGAGGAGAAAAGAGAGAGAGTGGAGCGGGGAATGGAATTTGAAAGATATGGAGGATGTGGCGAAGAAGCTGAGGGGGCTTAAGGGACGGTGAACGTTGGGTTCTTCGATATACTGCAAGCGGATGAATGAGCAGGTGAGGGTGATGTATGGTACGGTATGGAGAAGTTTAATCCAAGCTCTGGATAGCGAGTCCTATTTTCGATTTTTGTTTTGTTTTGTTTCTTTTTTCGATTTATCTCATTGTCTTGTTCTCACCATGATCTCAATCCATGCAGCTCTCCAGACAGATTCTCTCTTGCTTTTTCTCTCGTTCGAACACGCGCTTTCGTTTCTCCACATTATCTTTGTATAAATACACAAACGCGTTCATGGTCTCATTTCTTCTTTTCATCCAATTATGCGATACCTACACTTCATTCTATTTTATCTTATCCTACTTAAATGGTAGCTTGGTTACTACTGCCTTACGTGGCAACTTCAGTAGTAGACCCGGTGAATAATTAATGCATCAATAAAAGCTTCAATGTTTTATTCAAACTTCACGTGTTGAACCAGACGTCGACGCTGTCGTTGGTAAACGCCTTGCTGGGGTTGATGTATCGGGAAGCCTTTGTTGCATGCGAAAATATTTTTCACAAACTCCCTCAAAGGTAGATTAGTCAGTACATATACTAAATATAACAACAAAATACACATTTTAACACATTGAATTTTGATCCGAGCTATATACTATCCTGTTCACCAAATCCAATCTTACGAGATAAAACCTGTAGAAGCACTCTCAGTAGTGCGTCGTCCGGGAGTATGGCACCAAAGGTCCCATTGAATAGAGGTCACAGTTGCTTCATCGAAGTAATTCAACATTCGAAATTCCTCAGTCCTTACTTACTACATGGTTGACTGGCGTTTTGCACGCGCCGATTCAACCCTTTCAGCAAGGCGAATAGCTGGTATCCTTGTATTGTTTTGGCTCTGGTCTAGCGTCCGATACCATAAATTGCTTCATCCGATGGCAATGTGGGCTGCGGGCAATATTGGACAGATACAGTCAGATTGAAGTCAAATGGACTTCATTTCGTCAATCCAATGTTATCCTCGTCGAGCCATAGAAGTGACAAGACGTGGAGGGGTAAATCTGCCTAATGCCTATTCCGACTGCTTACCATCTACGAATAATTCAGACAGTCCAAGCTTAATTCCAGTAAATAAGCATCAAAAAGGTTAAATAAAGGCACCCTTCATGAGACTATTTCGAGGAACAGATTTGACACAAATTCGACACTATGTCAAGCGGCGACAGTGAGGCCAGGCAAAGGACAGAGCAAATTCGACGACATACTATTCCTTTCCAGGAGTTTGAAGCTTTTTCATATATTTGACGTATTCCTACACAACCACTAGCTCTCTTTCCCTCAAACTTGACCAAAAGATGCGAATTTTTGCCTTCTATTTAAACATCAAATTTTATTTCTGAAAAAGTCAACGAGAGATGAAAGCGGAGCATTTCCGGTGTTCAAAAGTCAATAGTTTCAGGAGATTGTAACGATTGTAACGGAAAGTCACGTCAAAATGTTCATATTGCGCACGTCGGCGCTGGCGGCAGTCACAGCTGAGTGGGGAAACGTGGCTGGCACAAAATGGCGAGATGAAAATCGGATATTTACACTGTAGCTGGGCCTTTGAGGCGGAGCCTTGAAAATCATTATGTCGGTCACTCTTGGTGAATACAGAAACGCTTGTTCTAACTTTGTATTCGAAGGAATATATCCTCAAGCCCAGAATTTTGGATGATTAATGGCCTGCTATATGGAAATGTTTCTCCAAAATTTGGGGGTAAACGGGTTGCCCAATCTACCCAGATCTGGACAACATCCTGACCTATTTACCGTAATCAAAATCGGCACTTCTCAGTTCTACCATACAGCAGCCTCGAAGCTTAATTTATTTTTACATGTTCTCAATGGGATAGTCGATCTGTAGTATACATGTGCAGTCTTTTGTGTAAGTAGAACAAGAACCGAAGGAGAAAACGCGATTTTCAAACTCCTGGAAAGGGATAGTAGTATGCTTGACATAGGCAAGGATCAACGGATCTTAGGGAGAATTTTTACGAGAAAGGTAATGGATCGGGCTCTTAATGATATATATGAGAAAGAGGTATGGCTCGTGCACATAGTTTGCGTGTTCGCGTACCGCAGCGGCGTCGAAATCAACATTTTCGACAAATTCTGAACTGCTCCCTTGTACATTGTACATCCCCGAAGGATGTCGTCATCGCATTGGTCACTTATAAAGAAAGGCTAATTATCTGTAAAGTGGCCATCTACGTGGGTCGCAGTTGTTTATTCGGGAACAAAGCCAGTTGCGTAAGCCGAGGCTAAGGCCATTTGCTCAGTGCTGCACCTGCTTTTGCCTAACCCTTATGCTGATTAGGCGAGGTAACTCGCACTGGTCATATATGTAAATCAAACTGGGGTGGGATAGAGTAGTCGCAGCTCAGCAGGTATTTGATCCAAGCTGTAATATCTCCTGATCCCGACAATCCATAACGTCAGACGTCAGGCAACTATACTCTGCGTAGATCCGAGTCGCTTCTGCCCTCGTACGTCCCACGGTATTCTTGTTCCACATCGTCACTCAACTTATACGAACTCGTAACGAACTGAGCAATCCGCTTTAACAGGCGCTGGTGGGATCTCAGCTTACGATTTGTTTCCTCGTTCAAAATCCGATAAACTTCTGCCTTCACAACGGAGTTGGCATGGCAGCCGGCGTGCAGGGTCTTCCAACGGAAATATTATGTGCAATATTCGAACTTAGTACCATTGGATTGACGACAGAGACATCCCACATCGAATCGCGATCATTAACACGTCGAAGAAGATCAACATATCCTATTGTATCTGGCCCAAAGCCCATCGCCCTTCCTTCCCATAAACAAATCTTCCTTCATTGCATCACAATTTCCCATGTTTGCAAACGATGGAGATACATTGCTATCGACTTGCATGACCTTTGGACCAGGATACACCTCTGTCATAACGCCTTCATCAGCAAAAATTATAACGACAGCCAGGCCACAGAAACTACGTCGATGTTTTTATCCCGATCAGCCAATTTGCCATTATATTTGGATATCACATTTGCCCTCAATGATCCTTTGGCCCTCTCATGGATACAAAAGTCACGCTACGAAGAGAACATCCGTCGAGTCCTGCTTCCCCACATAGGCAGATGTCTCTCCTTACGGCTGGTAAGCAGCGATTTCATCGTTACTGCCGTTCTTGACGTCTTCCTGGAGCGAAATTTATCCTCTTCTCCCAATGATATTGGGTATACGCCTTTGTCCCATTTACATCTCGCCAAAGTAGCACCTAGCTCTAGACGAGGCGGTCCAGACTCTCCTGACCATGGTCACGGTCAACCGATCTACCCTCCTGATCTCAGCATCGTCGCTCCCCATCTTAAAAGTCTATACATCGATGACGTGCAAATAGCTGTCTTTCCTCGATGGTGCCTCGAAACTCTTTTCCTGAACAACACCTTCATTTCCTATCAAAACCACTTCCACGTCTTCATGAAAACGCGTATAACGATGCTAGTTCTGCATCGGGTGACAATTCCTGGCGGCTTGCCGTACGTCCGCCGCCTCATCGCCCACCATGCATCCTCTGTAAGGTCCCTGTGTCTCTCTGAGCTACGCTGCGGAGGACCAGAAGCCGAACACGAAGACATGTACACTCTCTTCTTCGCGCTAAGCCTGTACCGGACTCTACGAGAACTCGAGCTGTCTGGGCTCAGTCAAGACGCGATGTCCGGTCTGTCTTTGATGCTCAGCGCAAACTCTGCACTTGTGTTCACTGACATGCAAAAGCTGATACTCCGGAGTGTCAAGTTGGAGGCTACCACGGTGGCGGATTTAACAACTTCGTTTCCAGCGCTGAACGAGTTGGTGCTAGAGCGCATGGATGAGGGCTCTGACTTGGTGAACAATAGCTGGAAGGGTAATCCTGCAATATGGCCTGAGCTGACGGAGATACACGTAGATGATAAAATGGTAAAAAGGATTGAGTGATATACCCAGAAGAAATAGATTGGATTTATTTTCAGTGTACGTCGCTCTTCAATATTGCAAAATACTACTGAGGCTTGGAGCAAGCTCTCTGCTCCGGGCCGCTGGAGGTCCTTCACCCTTAGTACAATCATACAGTGAGCTGTGTCGAGTTCAAAGCTCACCACCTCCAACGGCAGTGCAGTCACAGGAATGTTTGTGTGGGACACTCACGAGACGCCCGTTGATTCGGTGGGGTAAAGGTTTAGAACACAGTGATTTCCAAATTAATAACCGATAATATTTAATTCTGCCGTATGATCAAGCGCGTCCATCCTCTACTCTTCTAAAATAGACAACGATAGGAGCGGGGTGTATTTTGAGACAATGACGTATGAAAAGTATGTTGATATGTAGCGGAGAGAAAATAGCACGGTTCCGGCATAGATCCTGGGCGTATCGTCTAACTTCTGACTCGAGACAATCTCAATTTGTAGACTGCCGCGCAGGTGTTTAGCAAAAGAAGGGAATATACTCTAGTCATCTGGTAGCGAAGGTGATTTCCTAGCAGTGTGATAAGCTTTGAGCGTCGCAAATATTGCACGATAGATAAGAGGTCGAAAATGCCAGCATTGTGAAGTGTAAACGAATATGTGTGTTGGTCTTCGTTTACCATTGATGCCAGAAGAAAGGGGACAAGATGGTGTGGAAGGTATGCACCGAGCTGAGATTCAATGAGTCGTGCAAGTGTGGCATCTCATCCGCTTTGAACTGAGTGATAACAGAACTTGTCCAACTCTGATGAAGCGATTAGTGTCCATTGTTGACTGAATGCACGCACAACACAGCCAAGGAAATTGAGGTACTCGAAATATTCACGAACAATCCAGCAGTTATAATAATGACATCCGGAATGTTGGACAACAGAACGGAGACTGATTAAGAGATCGAGAACATTTGTGAGGTGTTGTGGGTTTATTTCAGAAAGAGGGTAGTGATTAACAAATGTTTGAAGACAGTCCATAGTCCATTTCCTATGAATAGTTTAATGTCAATAGAGCGCAATGATTGGATTACAACTAGGGGTCACGCTCGAATGTAAGAACCACTCATTCCCGGAACACCTGGGGAGCTTCACCGAAAATTGACAAGTATAGTAAAAGTTGACTAAAAGATTACTCTAGATAATGCCAGAGCATACTATACCGTTGCTATACCACATGATGAGTTGATGGTGAGAGCTCATCGCGTACATAGCAGTCTAGAAATCAATTCCAAGCACGCTTTATAAGATCGGAGGCGCGTTCCGCTATGGCATATACAGGTGCTTGGGTGTGAGCGCTTGTTATGAAGGGCTATATGCACACAGAATCAATAGTCCGATGATTTAAGATGTAATGGCATTCCCTACCATTACCGACGCGTCGACTATGCGCAAGCCAGACACACCTTTTACACGCAGATCCGGGTCAACCACACCATAAGTCGCCCCTCGTGCGGACATTGCAGTTGTTCCAACGCCGTGGAATGCGGATCCCACCGTGCTGCGGATATAATCTCTCAGTTCGTCATCTGTTGCATTCGCAGGTGGTAAGATCTGCTCAATGATGTAGTCCTTCCATACCGGTACGCTATAGAACTTCTGAGCGAGCTTTATACCTTCTGTTAGAGCATGAATATCGAATTCTGCTGTGAGATATCCAAGGTCGATGTTGGGTTTGCCGAAAGGATCAGTTTCATTGAGTGTAACTTACCCTCCTTTGTGAGTTAGTATATGTCGTCAGTTTGAAATATATTGAATAATCCTTACGGGAACTTGGGGTCACTACAACCGCCGAAATACCACCAAGAAGTCCAGGCTGGGACTCTTGAGTAAGGGCGGTCTATATAGTAAATGAGAACAGGAGCTGATATATCCTTCGTAAGCACCTACAACGGGAATAAACTCGAAATGAGGTGTGTTCTTTCCTGCCGAAGGATCGACATAGGTCGTAATGACAGTTGAATTCGATGGGAGGCGCGACCAGGCGAGGAAATTTGTGACAGGACTCGCATATGGTCCTGTTCTGCTTTGATTCCATTCCGCCATCGCCGTATCCTGTAATGTAACATTTATGTTGAGGCTACCATACATCCTAATTAGCGACGGAGAAGGACTAGAAGAATTGGAAATTACTACTGACGTGTC
The DNA here is from genome assembly GCA_023853785.1 of Psilocybe azurescens. Lineage (NCBI taxonomy): Eukaryota > Fungi > Basidiomycota > Agaricomycetes > Agaricales > Agrocybaceae > Psilocybe > Psilocybe azurescens. Next base: position 167,750 of record JAJIRX010000798.1, on the reverse strand, counting down.
CCACATACCAGTGGAGTTTACAGAGAATATTACCGATGCGATTGGCTGGTCGGTAAGGTTCTTCCCTACACTGGGAAGATGCAGGACACTCGTGATGTTGAGCTTCTCCAGCGCTTCACGATCACCGATTCCAGAACTCATGCGAATCTGGGGTGTATTTATGGTTCCCGAAGACAGAATTATCTCTTTAGAGGCTCTAAGAATAGTTTTAGTGTCTATATTTTATATTTCATGACGTCCCCTGTGTCAGAATTGAATTCAGGGATTGTCGAGTGAAGTAGAAGCTTACCCGAAATTTCAACGATGTTAAAAGAGTTGTTGGCTGTTCCAGATCCCCGAATTCGAAGTACCTTTGTATTCAGTAGGACATGAAGATTTTTCCGGCTTGTATATCTCTCGGAAAGATATGCTGTAGCGGAGCTACTCCTCGATCCATCTTCAATACTCGCTTGGAGAAATCCTACGCAACGGCCCAACTGTCAACATGCGTGCACCGTAAGCAAGCATTCTACGAGTGACTGACCGAGTCCGAGCGGTGTTCCGCTATTCAAGTCTCTCAGGAAAGGAAATGTTGAAGGAATTTCTTTGGGACTTCTACGACTCTGGAATCGATGATCTGTGGACTAGTCGGCAATGTGGTGGTCATCATGCCGTGGTAACCGTGAACAGAAGGATCAAAATCTCCTGCCGTATCGTTTCTATATGCGGAAAAAGACCATCTTTCATTCTGAGACGATACACGTTTTAAAACAGATGAAACACAATGGTTAGCAAGGTAAACCTGCAAGATGTAGGGCATCAAATTCTCCCAGGACCAACCAGGATCGCCAGTAATTTGTGCCCAACGGTCATAGTCGTCCTTCGAACCCCTTGTATAGACCATACTATCTGCTACAGTCAGCTTTTACGACTAGAAGGCGTCGAAATTGGCTTACTATGCGAGCTGCATCCACCGAGAATACGACCCTTCGGATAATCTATCGTTCGATTGTTTATTCCCTCTCCTGAAACAGTTGTATAGTTCCAATCGTATATCGACTTCTGAAATTTTCCTGAGAACCCGGGTACTACGGCGTTTAGAACCTCTTCGTTCCTGATCTCGTCTAAGTTAGCAGCACTTTACGAACTAAAATCCGAGAATGTGGGCGAACGTTGGTCCAGCTTCTATGAGCAGTACTTGAAAGCTTGGATTTTCTGATAGTCTGTTTGCGACCACGGCTCCGGCATTTACTCCTGAACAATATATGAACAGAAATGGTGAGTCATGACGGGTGTCTGAGCGAGGGACAGATGCTGACCTCCGACTATGATAAAATCGTATGTCGTCGTTGACAACTCGCTGATGTGTTGGAGCACAGAGCCGGATACGCTAAGTAAGATACACCGTCTCAGTTTCACAGTACCTGAATAGGTAGGTTCCTTCACTATATAGAGAATTTATACAAACAGACTTAGTGTCACGCCGCTAATGTAAAATAGGATGGCGGAGGCCCATTACCAACTTACCGTTGAATGCGCCAAGTAGCGGCATCTTCGTTGCAGCAGGAAGGAAGCAGAGATATAAATACTAACCATAGATCTTGATTTTACGTTGCATTGGAACTGGGTTCATTTCGACATGAGGTTCGCATTGCCAAGTGTCCGTGGTACACTAGAGGTGTCATGTTGGACTCTATTAGCCAAAAAGGGATCCTATGTGTGAGGCAGACAGAGAGGCTGCGAGGAAAGACATTGCGCGTTTGAAAAGCAGCATCCATGAACGTACAACCGAGCTAACGACTCACGTCGGAATAAATAACCTTATGGTTACCACCCAGCGCCAGATGATTCTATACACTAACCAACACAAAGTATTTGGCTAGAAACTAATGACTTTGCAGGACCTAAAGCAGTTTTTATTCTGCTTGAAGATGTTCTCAAGGATGAAGCGAAGGCAGGAAGCATCTAGTAAGTAAAGCAGATTCATTATTATCTGTGACGGAAGTGATAACCGTAACTGGTATAGTTTCGGTTAGATTGTTCAGTCACATGGAAAGGTGGGTAGAGTGAAACTCAGAGGCAGTATAGACAGGTGTAACTGGTCTGTGTTCACTGGGGGATCTGTAGCTACAACAGGGCCTGTGTTTATACTGTAGGGTAACTATAGAGTCCGAAAGGAGTAGTTGTAATCAAGGAGTAAGTATGTAAAACATAGGGTCAAAGGTATATCGACGGAATGTATATGGAGTCGAAGTCGGAAAACATAAGATAAAGAAAGATAATAGATAGTGAAGTGTGAGAAAGTACCGGATCGTCACATTATCTTATCTTATCTTATTTGCATCTATTATATTACGGTTGTGCCTAGCTTTTCCTCTTCGATGGCCAATGACCATCCTTGCTTATCTTCGGGCTATCCATTGCCCTCTATGCCCCGAGGTTTCTCAACTAGTTATTCTCTTTCGCGCCTTTTACTGAACCAGAGTACTTGTTAATCGCCACACTATCCTCAAAGTATAGCCTTTCGCAATAAGGCGGCATAACATAGTGCATGTTTATTCCCAGCTTTTCACGGCGGGTTGTTGATTGGAAATCACACCGGTCTGCGACTGCCTCAACCCCAAGAAGTGGTACGTACGGTGAGACCGCGTCTTGTGAACCATTAGTCTCCTATTAACCATTATGCCGTAAACCAGGACGACCTCTCGGAATACGACCCGGCTGGTGTCGTAGCACGAGGCTACTTGCCACCATAGGATTGCTATTATAGATTACACTCACGGATTACCTGAGCTCTATTCAGTCGCTCACTGAGGATAAGGTTAATTTAAATCCTAACGATTAATGTCTACTACGAGTAAATAAACAAACCAAAATAATATTACATTTTTTAATCTGTAATCAAGCAGGTCCACCTACCCTCGCAAGATATGCTTTCACCGCCTTCTGGAGGGATCTGGGCTCTGTTCCTCAATGCTTGTTCATGAAGTCGTGGTAGTCATTGTTGCGCCTAATTCTTGTACAACATGTGTAGGCAATCAACTCGAAGTTCCGAGTGTCCTGACTTTGCAATAGTCGAGGAAACGCATACAGAAGCCACATCAAACGAACACCAACGTTTTCGTTGAATGTATTCCATCTACCTTTTTGGATGCGACGTCCACACAAGGCTCTCAAATGAGAACCTTGAACTGTACCTCAAGCAGTCGTGCAGTAATTAGGGGATCCGTTCTCGAATGCCAGGCCTAGTCGTTCTCGAAACACACAAGGATGCTTCACCGCCAGCTGATATGATAGTGTCATGACGAGCGGCTTGTGCCATGCCTCGTTGTGAGTCATTTCACTAGAAAAAGAAACCGGCGAGGACGAAGTGCTGGCCGTCCAAAATCTCTGCAATGGTCTGGGCAATGGCAGATTTTCCAGCACCAGCAGCGCTGTAGAGTGAGAGCCTCTCAGGTTTCCTCCTCGGGTCCACTGATCTAGTCAGCCATACTTTGATAATGGCGACTCGTGTGTCAGGATGGCATTTTGGAGGATCGAAGCGCTCTCCCGAGTCGTGAAATGCTCCGTGGGGGACCTTCCTGCAGGCGCTCAAATCCGTCTACCACCAATGCACATCAGTTTCATGCATCTCTAACTCCAAGTAGTAACATCATGCCTTAAGGGCTTTGAAGTTGATTGGTGTTAAATGTGCTGTTTTGGATAATGAAGTTGGTCGATCGAGCCTTATACGAGAGGGAGCTACTGGTTAGTGAGCTGGGAACGGGCAAAAGTGGCGGATACCGTTGTCCGATTCGTATATTAATAGCCTTGATTCCTGTCAAGTCGCCCGGAATGAGGATTTAGGAAATAGGAACACACGGTCAGAGTTGCTGAAAACATGCACCGTCCGGTTCGTTATTGATCTTTGCTTCTGGTATGCAAAGCTCTTCTGGTGCTCTGCTTTGCCACAGGTACCAGATGATGTACCCGAATTTCTGCAAATATAGGTTGATCAGTGTATTGGTAAGAAGGGCACGTGCCGCACAGCATTCGGTGCGGTCAGCACTGCAGTGGACGCATAGACCAGGTCACCCGGAAAGGCTTTCAGAAATTCCGATGGAGGTACGCGCACCGCGACGCGTGCAGAACCGATCCTTTGCGCTACAGTGCTTCAAATAACGCTCAAGCACTTTGTAGATTACTCCCCGGTTATTGACATGTCGATTATTGAAATTATATAAGGTCAGGACCAACCAGCCCGTGTCACGGCTCAGTCTAAGCTAGTTTCACCAAAGGAAGCTCTCAGCACTGCACAATACAACTAGAATCCGGTTATTTATCGGAGAGTATACTGAAAAGTTATAATGAAATAAGTCATTTTTTCTTGATTCTTTCACGAAAATCCGCGCACTGCCCTGTCTGAAATAGTATCTTGCCGAGCGGCAAGCCAACAGGCATCTTGGGTCTATCAATGTCATCAATGCCTTTTATGTTCCTTCAATCAGTGTTTGCTTTCAGAAACCTGTATCCGGAAATCAGCGCTATCCAACTCCGAGTCAGAAATGCCATGAGTCTTGCTAAGGAAACGGGGGATATCAGGGGGAAAGCGCATCACCTGTACGAACGATCTTGGGATGCCTGTGCCCTGTCGGCATATATTCGCAGCTACTTATGCCCTGTTGAACGGACATAAAAGCAGGAACCGATCCGAATTAGCCTCGTTTTGCATCCCCCAACTCTTTCCCCTCTCTTACCTCTGCTTTTGCGCAGCAGGACTCGGCCAGCCCTAGTGGCTCCCATATATCGGCTACACAGGTTTGACCGAATGTGTTGTTAAAGTTGCAGAGCAAGCTGTACCGGGGGTATGCTGTCCTCTCTTTGTCCTATGTTTAATCGCTCATACGATGATTCTCATAGTTAACTCTCACATTATTCCTGCTTGCCGTCATCTTTTCAACAAAAACGTGGCAAGGCCCTGATCCTCACGCCCGGCTCTTGCCTGCCCGTCGTCTGTCTGCACCACGCCTTTCCCTTTAAATATCCCGCACTCTCCCTACCTTCATCCGCCCACCCTTCGTCTCCCGAGCATGACTGAATACGATTACTCCCCGGATGCAGTCGAGCGATATCTCGACAAGCAGGCTAACATCGCCAGCTGGGTTGATAACACTCGCAGACAGGAGCCCACAAATCCCTTCGAGCCCATTCCAGGTGAACATGCACCCTCGGAGACGTACTACCAGCCCTCCCCCTCTCCAGCAGCCTCTGCAATCCCAGTTCCAACAGTATCCATATCAGCCGCAACAGCCCTATCCAGCCTTCTACGCCACTCCGCAGGGCGTTATATCGCCTACGTACAGCGGATCTTCCAAGCGGCATCATCACAAGCACCATCACAGCAGCAGCCATCATGCCAGCGGAAGTAAGAGTCTGCGCCCGAGCCCCCACACAACCTCTGTGGCGCTACCCATGGGCGTGGGCTTGACGTACGCTCCAACACCACAGCGATCCGTGAGCACGCCCCCAAACATGCCTGTACAGTCATACTTTGGCTATCAGCAGCAGCAGGTGTACCCTTCATTGATGGTGTCACCCCCGCTCTGCAAATGCAGGTGCAGGGGTTCCCCTTTCCTCCACAGCAGCTGGTATCGTCTCCGCCGGCGCTCGCGCCCGCCAATTCCCACTCGACGTCACATTCATATTCACATTCATATTCCCATCCTTCGCGCCCGTCGTCATTGTCACATCGCTCGCGATCTCACTCGCGAGACTCCTACCCCCGCTCACGGGCATACCATGGCGCAAGCAGTCATCATCCTACCTCCCCGCCACTATCGTACGGGATGCAATCAATGGGGATGGGCCCGTATGGCAACGGCACCCAGCTCGTCACATCCCCATCAAATCAACCAATGGTCGTTCCCATCCACGGCGGGCGCAGTGGGTATATCGTTGTGCCTGCAGGTCAGAGTGCTGTTATTGTAAGTTCCTAATTATCATCATCATTCTCGATTTGCACCTTTCTTCTCTTCTCATCTTGACGGGATCTTCGATGCCAATCACCGGGTCCTGTGCGATGAGCGATGGGCACATTCCTCCTCCCCAACTTGGAAGCCCTAATATTTATTTCTTCACCTCCTCTTGTCCACCTTTCTCTCGCGTGTTTCCATGTATGCTTATCTTCGATAAGCGCTGACTTTCTCGGTCATATCGCCGTGCGCACACTTATTCTAGGCCGGCGGCGGCGCACCTGCGTCTTATTTCCCGTCGACGGAGTACCCACATCATCGAGATGCGTATGGATATCCGGACTCGGACTCGGACTCGGACTCGGACTCGGACGCGGGGGATGGATATGTGCATGTTCATGGGCACGGGCACGGGCACGGGCATGAGTTCGGACATGGGCACGAACACAGACAAGGAGGGGGAGGGTCGTTCTTTGGGAGCTTCAAGAAGCTCGGCACGAGCTTGATGGGCCACAAGACGAGTTCGAATACAAATACGAAGCGGAGACGGAGGAGAGACAGTCATTGAACTGTCCTGCGTGGTGCGTTTTGTCTTTCTGGTATGGTCCATCCTCTGGAGGAGTGACTCTTCTCGGTGGTGTATCGTACGTTGTATATCTATCAGATATTGCGGCATCCTTACCGCGCTGGACATTACTGCTATTGTATTACTGCATCGCCGGTATGATATATGATGGACAGCGATTATCTTTATTTGTACTTCCCGTTGAATCTGTAGAGTAGAGTAGAAATTGGTCAGAATCCTAGACGGTGAAACCAGATATTAGTGTATATGATACATATGTAATACCTAATAGTACTCGATTGTGAGGCCTAGTGCCAATGTAACTTTTTGTTTTGAGATGAGACTTGATGTACACAGCTTATAGAGGTTGGTAAGTATTGGGTAGTGCCAAGGCGAACAACAGCTATAAATAGATTCCATGTACCAATGGCTTGGGCAGGAATCCCATCTCGCCGTGATACACGTTGAATAAACGAGCGACTCCATTGCGGGCTTCTACGAGTAGAATATTCAATTCTATATTTCAACTCGGTCAGATGCGATGTGAAAAAATGTCCTTTCTGTGCTGGAAAGGGTACAGAGAAGGCAAAGAAAGAAGTCGCCTCAAGTCGTGTGCAGGCTTGCCACCGGTCTGATACACCAGTCTTCGGAAAGCTTCAAGGGTCTTGGTTGTACGGGTTTAATGACTTCATATCGCATGTAGCCTTGTATACATATCTTCCCAACAGCTCTGAATATCCCATTTATCCGGTGACCCGACGGGTTAAAAAAAGACTCGAAACGCGTCACATTCTGCATCCCACTGAGTTGAACCTGCTTCCTCCAAGCACATATGATGCATTCTCCATGCGCAGGTTAGCAGCTTTTCAGCTTTCTTTTTCATATGACCTGATTCGAAGCTGTTCAAACATTTGTCGACGGCGGTTGTGACCCTGTCAGATGCCCAAGATACCCACTGTGTTTCTAGGCCACCTGCGTATAAGAATGTTGGGAGATGTGCAGCAAAATGCCCACTCTTTGAAGACTTTCCGAATCTGACGCATATACTCACTCCATTATGAGATCCTGGGTATTCCTCCTCTCTGCTGTTACTTGCGTGTATGCTACATTAGTTGGAGCCAGTCAGTGCCAAGCGACTTTGAACATCGCTGTGGTATGTCTGTATCTCTGATAACCTCTTTTATAAACAATGACATGCCAATTATACTCAGGGTGTTGCTAATCGACTACAATCCGAGTACTTCAGTGCCGCAAATGGACAGTACACCGGCGGAAGCTTGTGGACAGACGCTGTGAGATGGATCAGATACCTCTATGGACTTACTCGCCTACTGACGGTATCTGGAATGCGAATGCACAGAACACCCTCGAAGATCTGCACAACCTCATGCTGGCCAGCGGAACCAACCAATACAGTGCCGTCGCTGATCAGTCGTTCATAGGCAGATCTGCGCTCAACCCGAACACCAACTGGGCGAGTCTCCTCGGTGGGAGCAACGACGACGCTGGGGTAAGCTCGGCGTTTTCTTCTGATAAAAAGTCTTCCAGTTATCGCTGACACTCTTCTCAATCTATGACAGTGGGTCGTGCTCTCTCTATGGAAAATGGCAGATTACAAAGCCAACCGCGGTCTTTCCAACACCGCTTATTTGGTCCGTCGATTTACTCCTCTGTTACTGGCTCGAAGGACAGATTTCATCTGAATCATCTCACATCGGTATAACAGAATGCCGCTGGCACAATATACGATATTATCTCTGGACAGTGGGATAATGATACCTGCGGCGGTGGCGTCTGGTGGTCGACGGCTCACACTTACAAGAACGCGATCACAAACGAGTTATTCCTTCTCCTTTCAGCACAGGGTTATCTCAGAAATAGAAATCCCACATATCTTGCAAATGCTCAGAAGGTATGCCAGATAAAGTGTTTGAATCAGTTCACCGAACTAAGCATTTGAGTTCTTTCTGTAATAGACGTGGGCGTGGAGTATGTGTCCAATCATTCCTGCTCTCGATGTGTTACTAATGCCAAATTTCTGCACTCCAGTCTCTGCGTCCGGTATGAGGAACTCACAAGGTCTTTTCAACGACGGACTTGACTCCAGCACCAGTACCTGCAAGAACAATGGTCAAGTAAGTCGCCTATCTCTTCGTATTTCTCACAAGAGAATTTGCTCATCGCGATAAACCAGACGACATGGACATATAACCAGGTAGATTAGCCGCATTTCACAATTATATTTTTGTTGATTCCAATTCTTTGATTATCAGGGAGTGATTGCGTCCGGACTCGCCGCCCTTTCCGTCGCAACAGGTGACAGTAGTCTTCTTGACCAAGCCGAAATCACGCTCGACGCCACGATACAGCATCTCACTGCCGGTACCAACATCTTGAAGGAGTCATGCGATGATGCTCTTTCCGGCGGCCCAGTATGCAATCAGGACCAGGTAAGTCCCCATGCTACAACTATGCCCTCTTCTGATCTTAAACGATGCATTATGGCACATTAGCAAATATTCAAAGTACATGACTTAAACATACTTTCACCGTATTTGTATTGACAGTCATTATTCAGGGAATCTGGACAAAACACCTGCAATACTACCTCGATATGGCCGGCCCCGCTCGCGTTGGCAAGTACAGTGCATTCCTAGGGTCTCAAGAATCCGCAGTATTCCACTTCGGCACAAGCGCGAATGACGATGTAGGGTCTGTGTGGTACGCTCCTAACCAGGTGAGCAGAACCATTATTATCTTTGTCAAAAATAAAGCTGACGATCACTGGTTTATCCAAATAGGGCGGATCCATTTTTACACCGAAGACCAGTGCTAGCGGATTGGCAGCGCATGTTGCTGCGGCCAAGTATGGTCCTTGCTGATATACCTCTTCGTGCATTACCCATAATTCATTTGGGGATTTAAATTTGTAATTTTTCTCCTAGTTGTATGACAGCTGCAACATTTCAATGACTGAAGCATTTTTTGGCAACGAAATTCTGTTTATGATGCAGTAAGACCCCCAGTCCATAGGTCACCGAGTGTCAAAAAGTGTTCTTTTTTGATCCACTTGAGCGTTGAATAAAGAGCTCAGGTAGCAGATATTGAATGTAATATCTCCAGTCTTGTTAGTTTAAAGTTTCTGGACGCGTCTTGTTTCTGGACGAGACTCGCATAGTTAGGGACCGGGTGAACTAAACCGGTTACCCGAGTTACCTAGTACTGTAGTCACGTGAAGTCATCCTTAAGAAATTAGGGGGGACCCAATTTCATTTTCGAACGCGAGGTTCCCACTGCCCTATATCCCAGAGGAAAAGAACGATATGCAACGCAAGATATATACAGCAGAAATATTATTCCGCAGGAAAATAAAGAAAACACAACAACGAAGGATAGTACAAATGCAACACAATGTATTGATAGCCTTCCGGAAGCGATATGTCTATGCGGAGTATAGATAGTGATGTGAGGAAATCTATCTAAATAAAACGAAATAACACGAAAGGCGATAGCAGAAAAACTAAATGCGATACGATCACTGGAAGGACCTATGAACCCCAAAGAACCCTGAAAGAAAATTAAGAGAGGAAAAATAAAGCAAAAATAACATCACGGCACGAACATCCGACAATACGAATGAATCAATCCAAAGACTTGCCCCTCAGATCTTCCAGCACGTCCCAGCTGGGCAAGTCGAACATACTAGGCAGCTCGTCCCACATATCCTGACATTCCGACGCACAGAGGTCCTTGAATGCAATGCGGCACTGCGTACAGAACCCGGAGAAATACATATCGGCGTTGTCCTCGAAATAGTCCAGCATGCCCGCCATATCCCAATCGCCCAGCACATGCGCGCAGCGCTGCCGCGTCGACGCACACATCTCGCTTGTGCAGCCATCAACGTTTGTCGAGGCGAGCTTCATCATCTTCAGCGCATTCTGGGTCTGTTTCATAACGATCTTCTGGCGGCCGAGGATGCACATGCGTTTATCCGGCCAGGAGAGTGTGATCTCTTCAGTACCCCACGTCGACCGATCGAGCGTCTTCTCGAAGGGATGGCTGCTGATGCAGTAGAGGATGGAAGGAAGGAGCCAGGCGAGATCAAATTGCCGTGCCAGACGGAATGCAGCGAAGGGGGTGTTATCGACGGGGGTATGGTACGTTGGGTGTCGCGCTGCTTCCAATCTTTGAGCGTGGTGGGGAAGGTAGAGAGAAGATGCTGAAGAGCACGGCGCCTTAGATATTGAACGTCGTACTTGAGACTGAGACGCAGCACGCCTTCCACAATAGGAAGCTCTGTCTGGACAGGTGGTGGCTCAAAGTAACTGGAACGGTTGGTAAATTACCTGATACCATGAACGCAAGGTGATTAGAACAACACGCACCTCGTATCGAAGACGGCCATCAAGAAATATCCCATATCCTTCGCCGAGTCATACACGGTGACAATGGGACATCCGTCAACCTTCGTGTTCCCTTCGGGGGGTGGTGGGAATGCCAGCATATCACGAAATACGGACGACCTGGCAGCCAGAAGCCCACTGTAAATCTTAAACAGCGAGTTCTCAGCTTTGAGAATGAGATTGCCATCCTCGAACCAGAGACCTTCGACTGGCGTGGCGGCAGTCGTGGATCCGTTCGCGATAACCAGATCTTTGGCCATAGTCATGACGATTGTGGTGAATTAGTGGGGGTGGAAAGGCCCTTAGGGAAGGCGCTGTGGTATAGGAGCGGATGGAATGAGTGTGGGGATACGTGAATGAAGAGAAAAAGAAAATCGACAGCGGGGTATTTTAAAAGCTCAAGAACATGCGCAGTGCATGAGGGCAGACGGGCCACCTGTGGGTCAAAGAACAGCAGAAGATTGCAGAAGCAACAACGCTTCATTTTTTTTTATGTAATTTCTCGATCTCTCATAAACAAAAAACACCAGGCGGCACCGAGTACCTGCCTCTCGGCACAAAATTAAATCTCGAAGATGGTCACCTGATTACACCCAATCGGTCGATCTTCGACACAGTCTGGCTATGGAGACTAAGTACTAATCTCTTGTCGACCTCCGCCTTTTTCCTGAATCTGTTGCTAACTAAGACATACGAATGATCTCCACCTTACCTCTACTCACAGGTTCAAGGCATTATTGGTGACCGGCATTGACCTCGAAGCTACAACCAACAATCACCTTGTACTTATGAGCTGTGTATAAGGATGTTCAACCTTGGCATTCTGGTATCGTGTTCTTTAAAAAGATGACATATCCAAGAATAGACTAAACTCTAGTAGAGCATTTTCGGAAAAGCTTTGCTTTTATCGATTTTTCGAAAGTATTCCACTTGCCTGTATAAACACCCTTCTTTGGTAGCGTATATGTCCCACTATGATCGAGAGTGCCAGTAGCAAACCGTGACCGCCCCAAACTGCGCACACTTTCCATTGCACCATCATACACAGCAGATCTAACGTGGAGTTTGACCTGTAAAACGATTGCTCTTACAAACATAAGAGCACGAGATGAAGGTTTGGACAGGTTCCTATTATTTAACTTCAGAAATAAGGTTGAAATGAACTGTTTCGTAGCCCTGCAAACTTGAAATTTCAGGTCAAAATGTTGTCAACTCTCAAGCTGCCACTGGTAGAGAATAACTGTGCCGGAGGGTAGACAATGAATACTCCCACTTGATTGACGTCGTGAGCTCGTTGTGACTCCTATCTTCAAAGGGGTGTGTAATATCCTTCGCATCTCTGTACAGTGAGGTAATCTCTGCCATAAAAAGCAGCTGAATAGACTCCTCGCTTTGATTATAAAGAAGATCCCGATATTGTTTACGTGTGAAAGGCTCAGGGGTTGATGTACTGCCTCTGCGCAAGATGTTTTCGACCGTTTCAATTACATTGTTGATTCCTTGCACCTGCTCTGGCACTGCGACTTCACCTAACTGTACGGGTACTAGGAGATAAACAAATCTATCTTCACTTTGGTTAAACAGACGTCTAGCGCATTAACGTGTTTTTATTGCTATTTGGCTGGTTTAGAAAAAGGGGGAACCTGCGAAACGCAAAAGGTGTGTATGTGTGTTCAGCACGATTATTATTCATTACGTTCCCCCCTTTATCTTCCAATATCCCATGCTGGAATACCAAAATATCCTAGATATCTCTTCTATCTCGTCGCTCTGTGTCGCCTGGCAATGCTTCGACACTCTCTACAGAGTCTAGGACCCCATCCTGGGTCGGAACAAGGGCAAGGGATCCCATTGTGCAAGTCATCGTCAGAGTAGACCTCGAAGGGCGGGGATAGAGAACACATTTACGCTCTCGAGTATGGGATAATGCAAGTGCATGGCACCTATCGCCCACCTTACTGAATATTGACGCCCATGATCAATATCACTGGCCATTCTGCCAAGACAGTACCACTGGATTCTTTACCGTAGTCGCAGCCGTATCTTCTTCAGCCACGGCCAGTGAAGGCGAAGTAAATCTCCTGCGTGTTTCGATGCCTTCGTATGTCGGTGGAAGGTCTACGATCTCTACGGCCTGGTCCGGTTGAATAACATCCTCGCCACTATCCTGATGCACCCTAAATCTTGGCGCACGCATGCTGTGTTGCATCTCAGACGAATTGGACGTGGTCACGTAGGGCTGGGCTCCCAAGCTGCCTGAGCTCCTCTTCTCTGTCGGCCTTCTGCTGTTATCGTTTCGAGGCGCTCTTCCAGAGAAGAAAGGATGGACAAGTTCTTCCTCGTTGACAAAATGTCGGGTGAGTAGTAATTTCCGATGCTGGCGGAGTATCGCCAAGTACAATAGGATAACGGCTATAAAGACGACGGCGAGCGTGCCGCCAATGATCCCTCCGAGCCTGGGTGAACTTGACGATGTGTGAGAAAGGCTGATAGAGGACATTGCCTCTGGGATCGCTTCTAAGATGGTTGCATTTTGTACGATAATCGTCCCGCGCAATGGCATCGTCTCCTCTCCTCCGTCTAGTGAGGGATCGAGGGCGAAATGGAAGTGGTGCTTCCCGTAAGGAAATAAGGGCGTTTGTATCAGGGTTTGGGGGTATATATACGATGTCAACCGTGTTGCAGCGTTGTCGAGGGTGACGTTGACATGTTCACCTCCGTCGATGGTGTAAAATCCGTGGGTGGAGATGTGTGAGTCCGAATTGACAGAGGCCATATATAAACTCATAGAAGTTCCTGAAAATATGTTTTCAGATGTGGTCAGACATTTAATCGGCGATACACTTACCTACGAACTCAAAGTCTAGAGTTCCGCCCGGTGATAGTACTGCACTCTGGGCGGATAATTTCGTGCTCTTCACCAAATCATCGCCAATACTAATCCAAGGATCACCCTGTTCAGTGGTGGTGTTGGCGTTGGTGTGAGGAGCGTATCGGATATAATCGAAAATACGAGAATTAAAGGAGCCAGGTTTTACCCCCAGAAACAATGTGTGTTTTCCATCCCCCAAAGTCGTACTTGAGCAACCGTTTGCGGCCGAGAGAAGAGATTTGCCGTCAACAGTACAGACCATATTATCGTTGCTGGCACTCTGAACAAATCTGACCTCTATATAAGATCCTGTTTTGTGTTTGGCAGATGAACATCAATCTCCATGTTTATAAATGTGATAACACGCACCGTCAAATGTGAACGTCAAGTTAGCTAGACGTAAATCGTCGGTATCGTACGTATGGACTGTTCCATACATCGGGAAAGACGAGAGCCCAGCAGCAGAGTAGTTCTTGCTGGTCACTGTGGTCAACGACCAGTTCCCCTGGTACTCGATTTCGCTACTGCTGTCATCTACGAAGTAGTATCGAGGAGATGTTGACGAGGAGGAAGTCATGTAAAGGCAAGGGTACCGACACTGTACTAGTGATGGTGGTGCATGTTAAATGTATGGCGGCTGGGTCTTTCGGTTTGTGGAGGGAACTGCAGAAAACTGCTCGCGTTGTAAAGCAAAAAGCCAAGAGAACTTGATGACTCGTTAGCGACCGGGAATGGTTTATGCATGGTCTGATGGTCATGATGGCCACATAGGCTTGGCTCGTCCATATGGTTTGCACTATTTAATCTCGGCAAAATTGCTTTGATCCCATCTTGAATGTTTGAGTCGGTGTACATACAAGGGCGTACATTATTGTTGCCTGTACTTCAAAAATCCTGTGGTTTGCATGAGATGCTGTTGCAACAAGTTGCAATTAAAATCAGCTTGATATCAGTTTGCTAAATCACTGCTTACCACAGAAGCGTGAGCGTCTTGACTCAAAATTGAAAAAGAATGCACCATATCAGGGTATTGAATTTGTATATCATTAATTTTTAAATACGCAAGGCTCGAGCATCGACGTTAAACCACCGCGGAGTTGAGTAGATGATCAAGCAGAGGATTTGATTTGGACTCATGCGACTTCCACTTCTATAAGTAGTTCATCGGAGCGGGCATTGAGGGTCATGGGCTAATTCAAATTTATTGACCAATTTCTGGTACACATTACAGGACTTGTGTTGGACTCTTGACATCTGACCCAGAGCAGTTGACCCTGGTCGATTATATCTGATGTTGTTCCAGGGGTCGCTGCAATTTACACATACGATGGTGTAAGTACTTATCACGGATATCATGGACCTCCACAAATCTCGACATGATCTGACAACGATTGAAACAAGGCAAACAGTCGACGAAAGGTATGGACAAGATTGAAGACATGCAAATCTTAATCATGAGCGCTTGCCGCCACTTGGACGCCGCTCCGGCAATATTGAAGCCAAATTCCCACAAGCTGTGTTCAGAGCTGTCTAGTAGCAGCACGAAGTATATAGCATACATTGAAGATTGAACTACTCCTAAAAGTTACAGTTTATACGAATTTTACATATTTACAAACATCCATGGCCTTTCAATAATTTCTCTTCTCGAACTCCCTGGTAAACTCATCAAGCGCATCAAGAGTCATCCTCAAATGCTCAAAGCATACATCCTCTCCTTTTGCCACAGCGAGGGAGTGCGCCGTCCTCGCTGCGTTCTTAATCTGCCTTCCATTAATACCCCTCTTCGCCAACTCGGTGATGTGCTCCTTGGTGATTCCCCGTGCAGCTGGACCCATCTTGTTAATGAATGCGGTCCAAACTTGCTCTTTGGACTCCTGGGTGAGTTCACGGAAGTGTAGTGCGACGTGGATACGGGAGAGGAAGGCTTCATCGAACGCCTTGACGCGATTGGTGGTCAAGAAGAGGATACCGCGATAGTACTCTACATGACGGAGGCTAGAAATTGGCGAGGGAAATCAGAATTGGCGCAAAGGTGGGCGGGAGAAAGAAAAAAACGTACAAAACAGCTACCATGGCGTTCCTTTCCAAATCATGCAAAGATCTCTGCTCGAGGAAGACATCAGCCTCGTCAATCAGAACAATCGCCTTCCAAGCAGTGGCGACGTCGAATATTTTCTCTAGTGCGTTATCGAGACTCGAAGCTGACGTTCCTAGGTCGCCACCTCCGATAACATATAGAGGCCTCTGTACGTGCTCGCTAGTGGCCTCGGCGGAGAATGTCTTTCCGACACCAGGTGGGCCGAATAAGTTGATAACCAAACCGTGTCCTTTTCCTTTTATGAAATCGTCGAATCCGATTTCTTTGTGGTGGGCTTCAACGAGGGATTGGAGGAGGTTCTTCCTGTCACCCGGGAGAACGAGGTTGGCGAATGCATCTTTATTCCAATCGACGTCTTGAATCTTGTCGACATCGAATTCGACTATACAGGCAGAATGATTATGTATAAGTATAATGAATAAAAGATGGAGAAAATGAAAAGGGGAACTTACGCCACATTTTGTCGGAGAGACTGAAGCCAAAGACGACAGTAGGCGTGAGCAGGAGATCTTGATCCGTCAACTCGATATCGGAGGTTGAGTCATTCGACTGAATCTGAACAAGATGGTCTGCTGTTGCCAAAATTAAGTCTGTGTGCTCAAGCAAACATTTAAACAAGAATACCTGGACTATTGATGAGTGGGAGCGGTTCAGGCATGGGATTTCCATATGGGTCGTATTGTTGGCCAAATCCTGGAATGTTATTGTTGTCGTCCACCTTCGGTGGTACAGGATTTGGGAGAATGTAGTTGGAGTTCAAACGACGGAAAGTTGCCCTGTCGATCATGATTCTGCTTCGAACCTAGAGATCCAAGAATGAATTTTAAGCCCTTAATTTCATTTTAAGGGGAAAGAGACGACAGTACTGACATTATGCTTTAGCAGCTTGTCTCCCGCCTTGAGAGCAGCAACACCTTCGAACTGCTTATGATGCACACCGATCAAGCTGACCCATTTCTTACCCCTCTTCAGGATAGTCTCCTTCAACCCCTGAGGATCGGAATGGAACTTGAGGGGATACGCATCCAACGACTCAATCCTAACAGTCCCGCGCAACGGCTTGATGTACACTGTTGTCTGCACCCTGCCAACCACAACACTCTGAATGACCTGACGATCCACGAGATCGACGCTTTCTAGGCTGAGTTGATACATGGGCTTGCCTTCGATGGACGTGCGGATCCATGATGTTAGTTGGAAGAGGCGAGGCGACCCGGAAATAGGGCATTTCGTAACCATGAGATCCCGCGGGACCAGGATGGAGTAGAGCAAATCGAAAGTAATCTCCCCATGCGAGGTGAGCCGCTCGACTTTAGCCATGGTGACTCGGTAGTCTGATGCAATAGTCGTTGTAAGAATGTTGACCGAGGAGAGGATGTTGTTTTCTTCTGGTGTACGACTCTTCTTGGCCTGTAGCTCGGCGGCGTATTCGATGAACTTGGGCTGGAAGGTGATGAAGAGCTCGGGGTCCAGCTAATCGAGTGCATATGGTCAGTCAGAACGTGAAATGCTGAGCGAAAATATGCATGCGGCTTACCTCCAGAGGATCAGAGTTCCAGGATATACCGGGCCAGGATTGGATGACATCCTTACACGCCTTCAAGATGTATTCGCTCTTGACGACCAGCTTGAAAGTGGGTTCTACATTTTCGCGCCTAGGCATAGTTCGGACAATGCTAAAGCGCGCGCACATCGCGTAAGCTTGGACGTCGAGAGACGAGATCGAAATTGTAAACGCCCACTCACACGAAACAAAACTCCTTCCATGCATCGTTGCTCGCACCCTGCATGATAGGGATGGTCTCTACTGTGACCTTCGAGCTAGTATTCTATGGGTGTCACGTCAGATATGAGCGCTCCGATTGGACATTGATTGGAGCGTACCCTATATTTCCAAGATTTGGTCCATCGGCTGTAGTAGAAGTCGACGCGTTTGACCTTCAAGGACGCTACTGGGAGCTCTTCACGGACGATAGTAGAGACCTTTGACTCATTGTCATCGTCGATCATCATCTCATTTGCACGAGACGACGACCCACTGGGCGAGTTCTTAACAAGGGAGGAGAAGCGACGATGCATGGCGAGAAGACTGGGGATACTCCAACATGAAGGTACCCCATATTTGTACCATTTTAGTTGACACTCTCGTTACCGGTACGGAAAGATGGTATAGGATATGATTGGTCGCGCCCTCGTAATGGGAAGAGAAGTCCCTGCAAACTGCGCGGCTCGCGTCACGAATGCTGTGTTTATGAAGTCTCGATTGTCAGTTTGAGTCATACCAACTCAAAAATAAGGGTTCCTTGACCATTTAAGGAAGCGTCAATGGGATAACATGGGCCGAGAGCATAGTCCTGAGAATGAGGCTTACCAGGATAGGATACAAGTATCCCTCTCTTCGTCTTATGTCTAGATGGTGAGTTATATTTGGTCCTGGCGCTGTCGGAGTGATAAGTACACGTATCAGCAGGTCGTGGCGGGTTTGAAGTTGAGCTGCGCTAAAACGTACGATCTTAGATTGAAAAATACAGGCATCTGAGACTTGAATCGTTGAAGGGCTGGGTTGATGAGTGAGCTGTGAAGAAAAACTTTGGAAGATGGCAAAATCAGATGGGATGACCGTGGGATTCCATTGACAGGCCATCATAGATAGGGGAACACTTCATGGAGAACAGCCTCGTTATTCCCTTTTGATTCTTCTTCAACTAAATTTCTAATATCATCCTAGGCCCAGGGTAGCGTAATATTTTTAACACAGTGTTCTTTTCTGTGCGGGAATCATGTCTAATAACAGTAATCAGTGTCTAATTTGGACCTGGACAACGTGTTAAGGTTAGCTCAGTGATGAATGAGATATAGTATATTTCCCATTCGTGACGACACATAAGAAGCTAATTAGAAAAGGGATTCATGAGGAATATATGACACTACTTGACTCGGATTTTTACAGTCTAATTTATCACCTGAGATAACCAATCAAGAGTTGCGAATACACTGTTAAATTTTAAAAGAATGTTCATCAATTACCGGTGCAAGTGAGCGCTTGTGAGCGCTTCACTTGGATCTGGCCAGATACGAGTTGAGACCATGATATCGCGACCAGTTGGACCTGAAGAAAGCTTGAAGCGCCGATTACGATTCACGGTGACGGGAATAATTGCACTTTTCTTGAGCGCTCGCCCTGAAACGATAGCGCGGCAAGACGGCGCCTATCTGGAAGGACAAAGCAATTCCGAGTTTAACTTATGGGTAACCTATGGGACAGCCTATGAAGGGTCAAAGAAACGCGACCCATGTAATTAGAAGAAGTGTTTGTATGTATTCGACGGTACAACAGTATCCCGTCGTTGTCAGTTATGCATACTCTGAGGCAACGCTGTCTGTCTCACTCATATCCCAGTCTTTCTCTTTCCCATCTCTTAACAGCTCTTAAAGATGTCTTTCTAATCTCGCCTGACCTATCTTTAACAAAGAGGTTAGCTCTACCACCGCTATATGCAGTTGCCTCTATTGCGGCAAGTTTACCCAGTTATTTGGGGTGTGGAGGAAAATTATCGCTGATCTTTGTCTTATCTACCTTTCCAGACCCAACTGCCAGACTATGGACTGGCCCACCCACAAGCTTGCATGAGGAAAGATATTGCAAAGGGACAGCATGCTGCACGAAGGGAAATTGGAGTTTATCACCTGGGCTTTCCCGGAGGAGGGTACAGGTTGGTGCGCGTGCTTCGTTGAGAAATACAATGACCTTAAAAATGCATGCTTAAGGTGAAGTATAATGGAGATGAAGCATCCTTCCATAAGTACTGGCCTCAGGGATTCAGATGGACATGTTGTGGGACGAATGTGGAGATGGATTGGAGGTGTGATCACCATGGTACGGGATAGAAACGGTGTACTTGCAATTTCTGCAGGCGAGTAGCTTTAATCTGTTATCGTGTTTCTGCTCTTGACGACATCGTACCTGATCTAGGATTGGAAAACCATTGCTGGATAGCATCTATAATCATAAAAAGCGCTGCGCGACACGGCTTGAAGTTTCGACGCCATCCTGACCGTCAATTTTTCCATGCTGGAATCACCTCAGTATCTGCAACTGGTAAGTTTGAATCTGTAATATGCATACATCCAGGTGTGTATCAGATTGTTCATTTGAACGCATGGGCTAAATATTCATTAATAGCGGATTAATTTCCTTGCACTGAAACATCCGTTACACGTGGAAAGGACGTCACTATCTGCGAGTTTCCACATCCGAAATTCTGTCTTCTGCGGCCTGCCAGTAACATACAGACGTTTTTCCTCCAATGTAGTTATATTTTTCTAGTTTTTTTTTGTATCTGCGCAATCTATCTTGGTCATTAGTAATTTTAGTGTCCATAAAGTCTATGTATATATAATATCTACCAGAATCCACCCATGGTCTTTCAAAGTTCACAGCGAAGGGGCTAGAAGCGATGTCGGTGAGAGCAGAGACTCTCGCGTTCGTGGGCGGACCGGGGATGCCGGATATTGATCAACCGTTTATTTCCGATCATCAATCAATTTTGCAATGAGGCCAAGCTCATTTCGGGAACATTGCGGAACATGGCAACGGTTTTGCGCCGCCACATTGTGACTTCTGACAAAATCGAACAATATGACGAGAATACAACAAACGCCCTCCTGCCCATCACTTCCTCTCTTCCCACCCTGATGTACATGCTCGTACCGCCATTCTTTTGATTCCAACTCATTTCTGTATCCTACCACCACCTCTTTTCTGTCTTTTCAGGTTTCTTACTACTCTGCCATTGACATGGGCCTCTCGGTGCTTGATGACAGAGATTCTTCAATTGACTATTCGAGCGGTTGGAGCAAAGCCGGCTCGTCTTTGGAATTTAATAAAACTACCACTTGGAGCGTTGTTGCTGGTTCAACAGCTAAAGTGACGTTTCAAGGTGCGCAGGAGACGCAATTATACATATACGATGCTATAGTAAATATACCTCAATCTATTTACATATATAGGTACAAGCATTGGAGTATATGGAACCATCAGCGCGAAACAACGTCGATCTGTAGCACCCGTGTCGGAATACAGCATCGATGGAGGGTCGCAGGTCGAGTTCACGCCCACGCAGGCCGCGAGAGCTCAGTACAGCCAGCTGTTCTTCCAGTCGCCTGTCATGTCCGACGGCGCGCATACGCTGACCATCACGAACAAGCTCGCCTCTGCGGATCCGCTGTTCCTCGACTTCATGTTTGTTCTGAACACTTCGCCGGATTCTAGTGCGACGGGGGCGTTGCCTACGCTCTCCTCGGCTGTACCGGGTTCGTCGACCAGCTCTGGCTCTGTCTCTTCGCCTACTTCCGCCTCTTCCTCCTCTTCCTCCACCTCTTCCTCCGTAAGTTCGACTAGCAGCACAGTTAGCTCCACCTCTTCAACCTCGCTTAACACCATCACCGTGACCACATTCGAATCGCAGTCATCGTCTTCCCCTACCGGAGTCGCGGATAACGCCAACAACAACGCCGGAGCAGACGACGTAGGCGCCGCTAAAAATCGAACGCAGGCGCTATTGTCGGCGGGGTGTTTGCTGGAATCATCGTACTGGCCTTCCTCGTATTCGGGTTCTTTTATTGGAACCGCAGGCGTCAGCGCCGTAACTCGTTCATGGACTACAAAACTGCTGGTTCGGGAAGCTGTGCGTCTCTTTTCCTTCTTCGTCGTTTTAGGCCCTATTGTCTCTTTCGATCCTGCGTTGAATGATAGTGAAAATTTTCTGACTATGATACTACTGTTTGCAGACTGGAACCGTCCCCTCGACGCAGCAGCCACTCCCGCTTCTATACCACCACCACCTCAAACTATCGAACCCTTCCCGACAGACCCTCCCCGTCCGCCAATGACGCAAGCCGGCGCGTCCTCAATCGCCGCCTCATCCTACGGCCAGCCTCAAGCTGCAGCTTACGCTCAAGGTCAAGGTCAAAGTCGACACTACCCCGGCGGATACATGCCCGCGACACCGGGGCCCGACTACTACGAGTCCTCCGACATCGCGTACGCCGTCAACCCCGAGCCTGCGCCTGCCGGCTACGGCTACGGCTACAACGATTCGAGGGAGAGCGATATCTATGCTGCGCAGCAGGTCCAGCACGCGCCGCAGGGGTATAATGGTGGTGGTGGATATGTTCCGCCTTCGCAGCTCATGCAGAATGGCGGCGGCAATGGTTATACGCCTCCGAGTAATTATTACGCGGCTCAGAATCAGCCTGGACAACGCGTCAGGACACGGCTTGATTGATTGATTGCGTATGCTGAAGTACTAATCATGATACCCCAAATATGGTGCTGATGGGTGGATTTATCAAACATCGTGTATCATTCGTTTGTCCCCTTGGGCATTCGTCAAACCTTATTTTTATTCCTTTTTTTTTTTGGTGTGGTACTCGTGCATACTTATTTATTCGCATCCTTTTCTTTTATTGTGTACATATTATCTGCTCATACTTATGTACAACGAAGTAACTTTGTCAGAATAGATATGCCGTTCATGAAGTCAAAGACCATTGTCGAGTCCTCGTGGCATTTTCGAAACTTTGTCTCGGCCCTTGAATTGAATTGTGAGTAATCATCGGATGTCCGGGATTCAAGCTAAGTACTTTGTGCCATGTAAACGCCAGGTCCGAGGGAGACAATTGTCTCGCCACTGTCACTAATGAGCATAATACCGTCGGGCGAGAGGAGCCAGGTTTAAATCAGCTTGTATCTGTCTGATTTCTGGCGTGCAAACTGGTCCTTGCCACAGCTTTATACATATACGGACAGTGTAATAACTCTTACCATGAACATCAGGTGTGATTTCCATGTTTCATCACTGCCGTCAGTGGGTATGTTTTCGTATTTCCGTGGCTGATAATCGGACACCGGCTAACTATGCACTCCCAGCCGAACTTTTCCTAAGATCCCCCAGGTCGTTAGACTGTTGTTCCGAACCTCCGTAAATGCTAATGGTGATCTTAAAATCGGTGCTCTCTTGGTCTCAACTGTGAGTCATCACTCTATATATATGTGTGGCATTGGGAGTCAATAAGGAACACGATGTTACCGTGTCCTGTCTGGGGCGCTTAACAGTCAATGTATTCAAATATTATGGAAATGTGACAAAAGGTACGATAAAAGAAAATAAAAAATTGGAACCACGGTCCCTGGAGATATAAATACACCTGCGAGGCTTCGAAACAGACCTGGTCCTTCTCACCAACGGTAGCATAAGCAAAAACGTTAATTGTCGTCGCCGTTAGCGGACGACCGGGGTCCGTGTCAGTGACAGTTACTCTCCGTGCCGAATCACAGCACGCGTCACAGAAAAATAATCAAAGGCTAAAGCCCATAGTCCTCAAACAGCTCCCTGGTAGCCTCCAACGTCGCCGCCAATCGAGGTTCGAAATTAACTTTGAAGGGCAGGGGATGGGCGTTGGCTGATTCGGTGAATGCCAATTGGTCGATCGGCGAGGAGGGGTCGGAGGATACTTTGAATGCCCACTGGATGAGGGCGGTGTTCACGAATACGGAGCTGGAAGCACCAATGAATGAGCGATTAAGCAGTTAGTTGTGTTTACCTTTAGTCCGCGCAAGGAAAGTTACTCACGCGGTAGCCATATGTTGTCCGGGACATACCCTGTCAGTCAACAGAACAATGATCAGCATCCTTTCATGGCCGACAATGGAATTCAAGCAATACTCCTCACCGTCTTCCAAAGCCGAACGTATAAGCTTTTAGATCTTCCTTTATCTTTCCTTCCTCCGTCAACCACCTCTGCGGGTTGAATGACTCAGGATCGGGGAAGAATGCGGGGTCCCGCCCAATGGACCTTTGAGAGAAATAGTAATCATTGATTAGTTTGTTTGAATTATAATAGAGCATTATCCTTCGTTGGCGGATGGGGGCGACAGCTTACCAGACGTTGCCGATGACGCTGGCGCCTTTTGGTATCACGTAGTTCCCCTATGGACGTGGAAAGAAGTCAAACTATGCGTTTCGCAACCCGTAATTCTTAGGGACTTACCCAGACGATGTCTCTCGTAGCTTTATGTGCGAATCCTAGATAGAATATTAATATTTGAAATAATTCAGATTGAAGCAGGGAAGAAAGATATTGCGAACCTCCCGCGCTGACAGGTCTCCATCTGAACGTTTCCAGTATGAATGCCATCGTTTGTGGGAGAATATCTTGATCTGCAAACGTAGGCGCTACATATTAATTTCAGAACATTTAGAACAAGAAACGCAAAGCATCCAAAGAAACCCGACGCACCCCGCTCCCTTCCAATAACTACGTCCAGCTCCTCCTGCACCTTCCTTTGCGCCTCGGGATAGCAAGCAGCAGCGAGCACCGCGATGCTGATCGCCCCCGCGGTCGTATCAGACCCGGCACCGAACATACTCCCTGCAAGGTAGGCCGTCTCGTCGTCCGATAGCTCTAGCTCCTTCTGGCGCTCGAGGAGGTATTTGCCAAATGAGGAGGGTACTTCTTCGCCGCGTTCCTGTAAGTAGGGGTAGGGGTGGGTGGGGAGTGTGAGTAGAGTTGTTTGTGGATAGGAGATATGGGATATGGACGCGGGACGCGTGTGGAGGTTGCAAGATGGAGAGTAAGAGAGAGAGAGACGCACCACTTTCATCTTCACTTCGTTTAGCTGGCTTTTGAACAACTTCAGTTCTTCCGCGTGTCCGTCTTGTAGTTCTTTGAGATACCCTGGTATATATCTATTGCGAACCCCATGATATGTTTCATTCATGGATGCATGATGCAGCATCATATCGAAGCACACACCTTAAAATCGGATACGCGTCGACTTTCCACATGCCGGGTCGCAGATTATTGCCGAGCCTCGTCAGGCAGCGGTTCACGGCTTGGATGTCTGGGTCTTCGTATGATTTTGGGTTTTTGCCGTATGCGAGAGCCATTACGACGGAGGCTGAGTATCTGATGGTGTAGTTCGTTCATTCGTTCATCCATTCGCAGGAAAGTGCAAGAGAATCAGTGGGTAAAGAGAGATTGGATAAGGAAAAGAAAGGAGTGGGAAAGAGATCGGAAAAACACAAGCGAGTGGGAAAAGCGTAAAGAGGGAAGAATCAGGATTATAGGGGATCATCATTGAGCTGTGAGACATTTTATTGGAAGAATGAGTCGCAGTTACACACCGTTTGGCATGATCCTGGTGTCTGTGAGGCTCATTGATTATGTCGATTATGTGCTGTTTCGCGTTGCGCATTAGAGTCGGGCCATAGTTGGATACGATCTTGGGTTGGAGGTGTGCATGGAGGGCTCTGAGAACGAGAACGCATATAATTGTCGAATAATAATGCAATAATTGAACAATGAGATGATCTCCGTCAAGTTAACTCAACAAGAAAATGAGCAAATGCACCTGCGCATCTTCTTGAACCTATCCCCGGCAGGAGTCAGCAACACGCGCATGCCGCCCGACAGCGTGTCCCCCGCCGAGATGTTATGCGGTCTGTCGACGGTCGCCGCGCCCTCTTTCTCCATGATATCGGTGGCGGCTTGCAGCCGGCCGATGATGATCAGGGTGTTGAAACCATGGCGCAGGGTGAAGACGGGCCCGTATTGTTGTGTCCATTCTTCGAACTTCCGGTAGGCGCTGTGTGGGGTAGGGAGCGCGGGTGCGGGTGGGGATGAGCAATGATGCGATGTAATGGTAGTGTAAGTAAGGTCGTAACATGAAATGAAAGCTGCAGCGCGTGCTGCAAACGAGATACGCACAAGGCTTTTGGGATCGAATTGCCGAAGATGATACTCCCTGGTGGGCCCGGTGGAAGAGGGAGCTTGGATGATCGTGTTAGGCGATGATGGATAAAAGCGAGGGCCGTAAAGCATAGGGCTACGACTGCGATGGTCTGTGGCTCTGTGGCTATCTGAGCTAGAGACATCGTGATGGTGGTGGTAGCGGTGGTGAGGTGACTGTGGCGACGGCGACGGTGGCAAGGATGATGATGATAAAACCTAGATAGATATACAGATAAATGAACGACAAGAAAACAAGATCCGTCCACAAAGTGCCTTAAGTATTGAGAGAAGATGGGAAATGGGACCTGGTCACGCGTGGAATCCCCTCCGTGGTTCTGCGCACGCACAGAGCGGACGTCATGTTTTAATTTTGGGATTGCGATGATGATAAGTGATAGAAATTTTTGCCGTGTAAGCAATCAATCGGGTGGGACTGTGACTGACTGAGAAAGTAAAATAAGGTCCGGCAGGGCATAGGCATGGCTCCCAATCCCGTCTCGCGAGCACCAACTCCCAACCAACCCTAAACGGGCAACAAAAACGCCAAGATATGTACCGAATATTCGAATCGTTTTGCTTCATGCGGTGTCCCACGTCATTTTCCTGTAGCTCGACTGGATGAAATTATTAGGTTGTCTGTCAAAGCGTTGGAAGTGAGATTTCTTTATACAAGGTTAGAATTTGGGAATGTGCATAGGCGAATGGGGTGGAGGATTCATTGGCTTGTGAAGAACGGAAAAGTTTTAGCCGCTGCTAGAGCGCTGCCGACGGACGTGACCCTAATTCTTGAACAGCGCGTGCGTGCACTTCTGTGACCTGTCCTTGCCCATCGGACGCGCATGGCACTGGAATTGATGGGTGAGAAAAATGGGCAAGCGAAATTGTTGCCACATTTACGTAGGCACTCTGAGCGCCAATAACCACACTGGATCCAATAAGCTTGAAAAGAATCCAATCAGATCCGTAGATGGTCGGTAGGGTTCTGATCATATCTAGCCTTAGAGGTAAGATAAATGACAAGATTCAACTGTGAGCGCATCGTGCATAAGCGATCCAGTTTTACTTATGACTTCTTTATCCATATTGAATACAGAAACTTGGTATTAACTGATTTCGGCAACCAAGATGGGGAGTTAAGAGCTCGTTTTAGGGATTTCGGGACGATGCACAATGTTCTACATACGCCTGTCATCAGGGACTGTCAGTTGAATCTCCGCCCGGTCTCCGCTTAGAGTAAGAAAAGGTCCAGGTGCCTGACCGAGCTTATTTTAAATTTGCAACTGTTCCACGACAGTGCCGGCCAGCGATGGACGACCTGCACGATAAGAAATCAACGAGAAAGCGCGGATATAGTAGGGCTTCTTATGCTGGCAGTGGTAAGTATATTTTCCCTCTTCGCCTCCCCAAAAGTCGCTCATTCTTAGCCTCATCCTCATGCATCTCCTGAACGAACACACATACGACGTCTCCGTCTCAATGGGTGTATAAATCCACCCTTTTTGGCTTTTTGGATGATATAAACGGCTTTTATTCTCTTTTCTACCGCCTTGCCTCGCCTGGTCTTACTCCACCTTAAAATCCAATCTGTACTCATGTACGGTGTACATAAGAAGACGTTGATCATTGGAAATCCGAAGGCCACCGCAAGGATGCGTCGAACTCCCTGACGGATCCGAATGCGAATTCTGAACAGGATGGGCCAGGGGATCATCACCGCCATCATCATCATCATGCGCATTCATACACTTCCTCTCGAGGCTCGCGTGAGGCTGCGGCCACGTCACTGCGCGACCATAATCATAATCATGAACATGGACACGAGCACAGTCGCTCACGTACACGAGATGACCATCATTCACGGCATTCCTACCGACACCGCAAACTAGAGGTAACGCCTAGTTCTACTTTCTATTTGCCTTGTTGCTTTCCTCATTCTGACTCCTGCGTTCTTTTTTTGCTAGAATTCTTCGAGGTATCATGAGCACGGCGAGTCGGGTTCGCGTTCTGACCACAGAGAGAAAGAGAAAAAGCATATATAAGAGAAGGTGGAGAAGAGAATGCGGAATGTGGCCTAGACTCTAACCCCATCCGTGAAATCGAGAGACCGAGCGGACGACGGAGCTACACTTCTTCGACTGGGCCTCACCATGATCGCTCTGAGGATAAGAACTCTGAGGTGCATAGGCATGAACGCCATGATCATGATTATGGTCGTTATCGCAGTCGTAGCAGTCATCGTCACCATCACCATCGCCAAGAGGAAGCAGAAGAGGAGGAGGGCCAGGGTCGACGACGCGAAGGAGCAGCAGCAGCAGGGGGCACTCCAACTCACAGCACCGTGATCATCACGAGGTGAGTAAGGCTTCCTTTTGATTTGCGTAAGTAAACACCTTTCGGTACTAAAACTGAATGGTATCTCAGAGTTCCAACCATTCTCATTCTCATCGACAACGTGGAGATACAGATCATCGGCGACGGAGAAACTACGACGACGACAAAGACAAAGAACGTCAACATCATTCCCACTCGAAAGATACTCTGAACATGGTACGTGGCCGCAGTTCCCAAGCAAAGGAAATGCGCTGATCTTCGAAGGTATACGTTACATGCTTCGTAACACCTATACATGTGCTTCTAGGTAGAGCGAACCGAGACAGACGCTGAGCATGCTCGAGAACATGATTATGGACGTCAGCGCGATGGCTACCAGAAGAGAGAACGATCTAGAGACAGAGAACACCATTCAAGTACTCGGATTGACCAAGACATCCGCTCCAGCACCTCTCAAGCAGACAAGCATCGTTATCATACTAGTACTCGTATTGACAAGGATAACGAAACCCATATTCGCGGACGGTCTTCGACACGCTCGTCTTCAGTGTCGTCGGCTTCTTCACGTTCGCACTCTTCATCCTCATCCTCAGTCACCTCTGGTTCTTCATCGGACGACCACACTTCCCGGCATAGATCGTCGTCGCGATATCGACGTCATCATCGTTCGGAAAGACACCACTCCCATTCGCATTCGCATTCCCGCGGAGAAGGTGAGAAAGAGAAAGAGAAACATAAGCGCAAACGGCGGGATAGGGATCGCTCGGATTCGCATGATCGTAAAAGACGAAAGCGCAAGGACAAAGAAAAAGTGAAGGGGCATAAGAAAGATAGGAAGGAGGAGGAACGACGTAGTGTTCTGACCGGTAAAAAAAGTACGCGTGTGGAGCTTTTCTTTTTGGATATATTTCTGATTTTCGGGGTTTTTTTCTCCTATTTGATTAGATCAAGCTTAAAGTGAAGAAGGATAAGGGCGACCGAGAGAGGGACGTTAATAGACAGGATCTGCTGCAGTTCCTCAACTCGACGTTCAGTTGAGCCTTCTCTCTGACCGGACTTGGTGTCTGAATGGGATCTCCACTTCATCAACATCGACTTCATGGCCGGTCCCTTACTCAATGCTCGTTCTTTTATAATACTTTGCCAACCTTTGCAACAGGACATTTCCTCGCTCTTCACTGTCATTCGATTCAATTGGACTTCAAATACCATACAGATTCGCGCTTGTTCTACACATCCTATGGAAGGTTGCACTCCCTCACTTTCACAGTCAACGTTATAGGTTCGTGTGGGGAAAGATGTGAGGTTGAGAACGGACTGCATAGATAAGACATTACTGAACAATCATGCGACCATCCTTGT
The DNA here is from genome assembly GCA_023853785.1 of Psilocybe azurescens. Classification (NCBI taxonomy): domain Eukaryota; kingdom Fungi; phylum Basidiomycota; class Agaricomycetes; order Agaricales; family Agrocybaceae; genus Psilocybe; species Psilocybe azurescens. The sequence continues at coordinate 138,388 of JAJIRX010000798.1, read as the reverse complement.
ACTACGCACCTTGGCAGTCGCATTGGTTTCATGTATTTCGTAGCTACCTTAAGTACGTCAGTGTCGCCGAGTCCAGTAATGTCATTGCTCGGATAATGCAGGAGCACACTTTAAGATTGTGCCCCTTACTTCTAGAAAGTTACGCTTACATCAATCAGACCATGAGAACCGGAGTATTTACCATCAGAGAGCCTATCTGTGTAAAATAGACTTGAGAGCTCTTGAGAATAACGCACAGAAGGGACTGGATTTCAAGCTTATTTGATGACTTGCAGCGTGTGAGAACGAACATAGAAAATGTTCATCAGTGTGTCTATTCTTAGCATTAGGACTCGATCCCCATCCAAATATGGATGAGTTCTAATTGGGCCTTCTACTCGAGTAAATGCATAATCTATGTACTTATTCTTTGACAGTGTTTCAATCATAGTCGCCAACCCTCCAATTTTTTAAACTCAGACAAACCGGACTGGTCCCTCTAACGAGGGCGCCGAATGCTGTGTCTTACCCAATCTTAGGCTGGATTGCACGGTCCTGCATGGTATTCTGAGAAACATGTCAAGTCACAAATTCCGGTACACTGTGTACCTGCAAACGCCTAAATCTTCGTTCAATCACAGGGTGCTGGAATCTAGATTAAATTAGACACTGATATACGGATCGGTCAACGGTGTGCTGTCCTCTTTGCTCCGGGTTCCCAGCTCTCTCTCACCAATATCTGCTATTCTTCGTCGAACCATGCAATCTCTATTCTCGAACAATGTCGCAATACTTCGCTGGGTCGAGAAACTTCACTATCAATAACAGCACATTTAGCACTCTGCAACTTCAAAGTCCCAAAGGTACATCATTGACTTTTGTGGAGTCGGAGATACAGCGCGATGCTGATGAGTACCGACGATAGATGGATTCGAGCGCCTGCAAGAATACGTTGCCCATGGAGCATTTCACGACTCTGGCGAGCGTTTTAATCCCCCAAAATGCCATCCAAATACACGAGTCGCGATTATCAGGTGGATCACGGACTGGATCAGCGAGCTCGAAGAGAGAACCCGACATGCTCTCATTATGTGGCTCTACGGCGCAGCTGGTGCTGGAAAATCCCATCAGCAAATCTGAGAAATTCTGATTTAGCATTATTGTTTGGACCTAGCAAGAAATAGCAATATATCGCAATACAAGATCATTGTAATATTATAAACCTCAGAGATTAAAATTGTTAAGCTATTATAAGACAATACAAGCAAATATATTATGAGGTCATAATATTGTAACAATCTCATAAACATTTGAATTGCTATATATTGCTATTTCTTGCTAGGTCCAAACAATAATGCTAAATCGGAATTTCCCAGATTTGCTGATGCCGCCATTGCACAGACTATCGCTGAGATTTTGGACAGCCAGCACTTTCTTCTCGCTAGTTTTTTCTTCCCACGAAACGACCCACAACGAGGCACAGCCAGACTGCTTGTCGCGACACTAGCATACCAGCTGGCGGTGAGGCTTCCTCATGTGTTCCGCGAAAAAGTGGGCCTTGCATTCGAGAACGACCCCCTGATTCTCACGCGATCGCTCGAGGCACAGTTCAAAGCCCTTGTCCGAGAGCCCTCCTTGAGCTTCTTCATTCCGGGTTTTTGACCAACAATCACATCGTCGTCATTATTGACGGACTCGACGAATGCGACGATTCCAAGGTTTACACTAGAATCGTCGATCTCTCCTTCAGCCTTGTTAGAAGCCGGGGCATACCTTTGAAGATACTCATAGCAGGTCGCTCAGAAATCGAAGTTGCGTCGTCTTTCGATTTAAAATCACTATCTCTGTTAGCTAGAATAGACTTGGATAAAGGCTACCAATCGGAGGAGGATATCCGACATTTCCTCGCAGACAAGTTTAACGAGATCAAAAATCAGCATCCCCTACGCGCATACATTCCAGAGAGTTGGCCCACAAGTGATGCACTCGATACACTCGTAGAAAGGTCTTCTGGGTAGTTCACATGCATCAACTGTCGTGAAGTATATCACATCCTCGCGTCATCAACCAACACATCGCCTTGAAATTGTTCTTGGGATACGGCCGCCAAAGGCAGGTGATAGTCCCTTGCCGACCTTGACGCGCTGTACCGACACATACTCATGGGTGCGGAAGATGTCGAGCTGGTATTGAAGATCATTGACTTCGTCTTATTTTGCCCTCGGATTTTTTTACGGCGATATTTCAGTTGATTTTGTGGAAACCTTCTTTTCTCTTCCTGCCGGAGATGTTCAATTTCTAATGCAGAACCTCGGCTCCCTTATCTCACTTGGTGACGGTATTACTCCTTATGAAAAATGCCCGGTTCCATGCATTTTCATACTACATGCATCGTTGAAAGATTATCTAGTCGACCAGTCTCGTCTGAAGAATTTGTTTCTCGACCCTCCCAAAATGCACACGCATTATGCCGAGTTATGCCTTGATCATATAGCCACTGGTACGACATTTCTCGTTCCAGTATAATTGAAGAGTCGCTCTCTAAAAGCACAAAACTATTCGTAGGATATAGACCCTCCATTGTCTTCGTACGCATTTTTCATCACCGCCCTCTTGCTGAATCAAACCCACAACTCCTCACGGATATTCTCGATCTATCGCTCAGTCGCTGTTTGACTCTCGTCCGTCCGGCACGAGATTATGATTACGATACTATGTCTCTTATTGGTCTGTATTATGAATTTCTTAGTTCCCTCAACGATGTATGTACTTTTCCTCCCTGCTCAACAATTGGAACTGACTTGAATATCAGAATTAGGATGATTTGGAGGTTTCTCGATTCGAGGCGGATCAAGTGGTCGCCCTTCAGCATATTTTAAGATCTCAGCTCGATCCATACCCTCCACACCTTCATCTCTCCTTCGTTTTAGCCTCCAGCTTATACGGCGCATACAATCCATGGAGCATAGATTATGCCGAGTATCAATCGACACGTACCCTGAGGGATGCCAGCGTAAGGCGGTGAAAGAATTTTGCGGTGGACACATTGTTTGCGCTCTATGCTGTATCACGTTGAGAAAGGAATCGGCATAGTAGTGGGGAAAGTGGTAAGCGGGAAGGGGAGAGTCGGAAAAGGCCCGCTGGGAAGAAAAAGTGTCTGCTGCGTATCCAGGCTCGAGCTCGCTATAACACAACTACCTGACAACCTCGTCGTAGATGACGCAGCCGGGGTACTCGGCTGTGATCTGCTGCTGCTCGACCCACCAGTAGGTAGTAGGGGGTGAGGTGCGCGATGTCGGCCACTTCGTCAGCAGCGCCTGTGCCAGTGAGCATCCCGACGACGCGCTCATCCCTCGCGAGGACAAAGGCCCTGGAGTCGTTAGGCTCGGAAAGCCCGCTGCGCGTCTTGTCGTAGACTCGTAGTCGTCGGACAAGACCGCAATCTCGATGGATGTCGCGGTGTAGTGCGCGATGCCACCGCAGTCATCACGGCCAGCGTAGATGGGGGTGAACAACTGGAGGCCGTTGGTGCAGCAGACGGTGGTCCCCGTGTTGGGGGTTGCAGATCGCGGCGTCCTTCATGACGATGTGAGCTTGGAGGATACAATGTTAGGGGTACCGGCAGCTTGCTTGATCGACGGGCTGAAGGGACAGTGTGTTGCCAAAGTCGGCGATCGAGAGATTACCGCCTGCGGAGAAGAAAAAAGTAACATGTAGTCAGCTAAAACTGCAGACATGAAGATGAAAGATGGAAAACACGACGAGAGTGGATGGATACGAGAGACAGGCACGAGGGATATGGAAAACGACGTACCTTGTTCCACTTAAACGTAGACCAATAAACCTTGTCGTCGTACTGCTCGATCAGGGGCCAGCCTTGGGTAAAATAGCGGGGCTCGCCCGAGACCACGGTCTTCTCGGAGTGAAGCACGAACAAATTGACGCGCTGGTCAGGGGTGGTACGGCGCTTGATGACCTCGTCGTGGAGCGCGTTCACCTCCTTGATCTTCTTCATCGCTTTCGAGACCAACTCCATGTGCTCCCTGCGCCTCTCGGTGAACTTGCTGTTTGCTCGCTCGACGGACTCACCCAGCTTGCAAAGTATGTCGTTCCATGCATCAATGGAGCGGAGGAGGTCGATGGTGCCCATCATGGCCTTGACGTCATTGCCATAGTCTCATGTAGCCGACGCGACGAACTCAACACGTCTCTGGCTTAGGTTCCTTCACATTATGGCCGTGTTGGCGTAGACAGTAGGGGGTGAGCGACGTGGGCCCAGGTCAGGATGGCGGCGTACTTGTCGACTTTACTAAGGTGGAAGTAGAGAACATTTGTGTCCTCAAAGTGGGGGTACTTGAGTGTTGCGATGGAGACACCGAGAGCGGTGAGGAAGGGATTTCGCAGGTCGGGGGCAACACAATGCAAGACCTTAGACTAGAAATAAACGACAAATAGAAGCACATTACCTGCCAAGCCGTCCCGATTCATTGGTCACAATGTCAATTTCTCCTTCCCATCCGCGAGTATACCTCATCGACTTTGAAGTCGCTATCCAATTCCCTCCGGAATGGCCTTTAGATCAACATGTTACAACTTGATACTACCCTGGTGGCTCCATCACAGACCTCGATACATATGGTTGTCCTCATGTACTAGAGTTCACTTCTGGAAAGACCTATAGTCGCTTTAGTCTGGATGTCCGGCAATTGGTAAGACCTGCGAGGATTTCAAAGTATTTTGCTTATTGCCCTGTCCCTTGACTTGTTTATTTAACGTTAACATTCTAGAGTACGGTTCCTGCAACCGACGAAATGATGGGGCAGAAGACTGATGCTGATACCTTTCGTCGGAGAAGTGTGGTAGACACTCTGGATCAGCTCAAGAAGGTTGTTTTCTATCTGTCCAGTTGTTAATAAATGTTGTCCAAACCCTGTTGTAAGAATTGCTAACAATGTAGAATCTACGGGGAACTTAATAGCTCGAGTCAGTGAACCAGTACATACTGTGCAACTCGGTTGCAGATATGGGTAACATATCTCGTTCTACTATGTGACTAAGTCCGTCCATCCTCTACTCTCCTAAGATATGCCTTGACCGCAGCCTGCGCAGATTTCCGACATTTCTCCACGTTATTGGAATCTCTGAAGTTGAGGTAGTCATTATCGCGCCTGATTCGGGTTTTGCGTGCATAGGCAATCAACTCTTCTGAGTAACCTGATTTGTCAAGCAATAGCGGAAGCATCTGAATGGCCCAGAAATAGGCATAAAAAGCCTCGCCCGTGTTGAACCGATACCATCGCATGGGATGAAATTCCACGTCCACAAAGGCTCCCTTTTCAGAGGCATAGACAAAATTGTGAAAGCTACGGTTGGTGTAATACATTTTGTATGCAGTGTTGACGGACCGTCGGTACCAACGTGATTGCGCAGGACTATTCATTCGAGTCCGATGATAATGACAAGATAGGCCGAATCTAGTTGTGTCGACAGTGTATGGGAATTCGCATGTTGATATGTAGCGCAGAGCGAAAAATGCAGCACTGGTGTAAACACTGGTGGTGTCGGCTGGTTGCTGGCTTGAGGTAATCCAATGTTGTAGAGTGTTATGAAGGTGTTCACGAAGAACAGGATTCCCAAAAATTAGGTAATTAAGACTGCATCCTAACTGTGCTATACGCCTTGGATTTCCCAATTTTTTCGCATAGAAATCTGGACAAGAAACCAAGAATACGATGGATACTCAATAATAATTGAGGCTAGAAGGAAACAGATGTGAGAGTGTTGAGGACATGGACCCAGCTGAGCTTTGATGCATTGTTCAAGTGCAACTATCTCATCAGTGTGAAATTGAGAAACCGCCGAATCAGCCCAAATCTAGTGAGGTAATCAGATTTCATTGTTTCATAAAAGAAGACACATACAGTGCTGAGGGAATCGAGGAATCTGAAATATTCTTGAGAAATAAACATGTCAAGACAATCTGTTGTTCCGAGGACAGTAAGGCAGCAACTGAGAGTTAGACGTAGAGTATTTTGGAGGAGCATTGGATTTGGTTTTGCAAGAGGGCAGTGATGGAAAAAATATGTAAAGATAGACCCGAATCGATTCCGTGAGTCTATTTATTATGCAGTTAGAACGCAGAAGTTCAAATGTATGAGAACACAGGGGGTCGTACCGATGAATGATCGGAGAGACGAGTAGGATTGGAATGAAGGATGCTCGGTTATATGCGCAAGGCATAACTCGGCATAATGGGTGTGCATTTTGACAATGTCAAGAAAAAAATCTTTGGATCGTGATTGGTCGAGTAGATAGTCTTTGAATGATGCATGTAATATGCGAATGGTCAATATGTCTGGACCATCAGGATCGTTTTCGACTGAGATAAGGGAGCCGAGGTTCTGCATCAGAAGTTCAACATCTCCAGGGGCAAGCGACAGGACGTCTTCTATCTTTGTCACTGAATTGGAAAAATGCGGAGGGTGAAGAACGACGAATCCAATGATCTGCAATATTAGATCCACATCTTCAACACCCATCAGGATGTGCCGATACAGCGCATCCAGCTCTGCAAACGGATTATCACCTGCTTTTGGCAATTGTATACCGAGAACAACTTCAAGCCGATGCGTTGGCCGATGATGTGCAGATGCCACATACTTCACCACAGTCGATGCGTAGATAAACTGCCCAGAAGACTTTTCCACGAGTGTATCGAGTGAATCTTCAGTAGGCCAGCCAATCGGGATGTAAGAGCGAAGGCGATGCTGAGTTTTGATCTCGTTAAATTTATCTTCCAGGAAATGTCGAATATCCTCGTCGGATTGATAGTCGTCATCTAATGCGATTCTCGCCAATGTACAGAATGGTTTTGTATCGAAAGATGAAGAGATATCGACCTCTGGCCGACTTGCTATGAGGATCTTCAAAGGAATGTCTCGTCCTCGAAGAAGATCGAAGGATAGATCGACAATTCTGGCTTGAACTTCGGGATCGTCGCATTCGTCAAGTCCATCGATGATGATTACAAAGTGGTTATTGGTCGAGAATCCAGAATGAAGAAGTTCAACCAGAGGCTCTCGGACAAGGGCCTTGAATTGCGCCTCAAGTGATCGTGTGGTAATCAGGGGATCATTCTCGAATACCAGACCTAGTCGTTCTCGGAACACACCCGGAAGCTTGGCCGCCAGCTGATATGCTAGTGTGGTGACGAGCAGCTTGGCCGTTCCTCGTTGTGGGTCATTTCTTGAGAAGAAGAAACTGGCGAGCACGAAGTGTTGGTCATCCAGAATCTCGGCAATAGTCTGCGCAATGGCGGACTTTCCAGCACCGGCTGCACCGTAGAGCCACATAATGAGAGCCTCTCGGGTATCTTCGTTGAGTCCACTGATCCAGTCCGTGATCCTCTTGATAATAGCGACTCGTGTGTTGTGATGACATTTTGGCGGATTGAAGCGCTCGCCTGAGTCGTGAAATGCTCCGTGGGCGACATATTCCTGCAGGCGTTCAAATCCGCCTATTATCGATCCTTATCAAATTCAGATACATCTACAAGTTACATAGAAGCGTAAATCATTATCCTACCTTTCGCAATTTGATAGCGGTTAGTGACGGTGTTGAATGTGCTGCCTTCGATGATGACATTGCTCGATCCCGGGAAGTACTGTGACATTTTACGAGATTGTACTGTTCACGGAAGAATGGCAGCTTCAAGTGTGGGAGAGCCGGGAAAGAGCAAAGAAGACAGCACGCCGTTCACCGGTTTATATACCAGTTTCTAATATTACCCTCGGTTCCTAGCACGTCGCCAAATACGGCGCATGCCTTCTAATACACTGCTTTTGCTCTGTCTTGCAAATATAGGTGTACCGATATTTGTCGGATGGTTCAAGCGTCAAGTTCCGAACGTGAACTTAATACATGTCCTTGTTCTTGGTCCCTGAGTCCTTGGCAGTCGTAAAGCGCCCGCTCTGCAGTTTTTAGCTAAAGCGATTTCGAGTATCATAGGCAATTTTCTTTGGAGTCGTCGAGGGCTTTATGAACACTTTCTCTCCGAGTTTTTGTGGCCGACGCCTGTTGATAAGAATGGCGGAAAACGAAATCATATTGCACGCAAGAGAAGAAAATAACACAAGACGTGTCTAACTTGGTTTGCACCATCATCGTGCCCATGATTTTCTGCCCTCATCTGTCCCATGATCTCCTGTCACCCTTTCCCGTCGTGCTGGTTATCCGTTTGCGCGCCGATTGGGAGGTAGGTCTTCATTTTCGTCTTCGTCAATCTACATAACCGGCTGAGCATCACTCTTGGAACGACCTCTGCCGTAAGTCCCCGTCCACTCCGTACAGTGTAAGTTACATAAATATGAGGTGAGAGGCGGTAATCTTGGCTATGTACCGTCAAAGACCCACGGTCGATGTCAAAGCTAAGATGTATTCTTTCTCCAACCCAGCGTACAGAAATGCTCTGGAAGACCGGTCGAACTCAAGGATCTGTGAGGGAAATAATTTAGATGAGAAGGGAGGTAGTCTGCGAGCTAGAGATAGTGAAAGCGTTGAATATAGCATCGACTGGTTTAAACAAGACGAGAGGACGTACGAGTATCATCCATATTGAACACGTTTGATGATTTCTGACTGCTCAAGGGGAAACGTGAGTTGGGTGTGTAATTAACACCACTCCAACGTCCAGATCCAATGTCTCTGCTGGTCGTCCGTTGATCTAAACGATGGGGAAATGATCATTGGGACGCTGATGATTAAAATAAACATTGTTAGGATCCTGCAAAGTGCAAGAATCGCCTGTGACTTCTTTTCTATGGGAAAACATTTGGGAAGTCCAACGGGTACCACACTGCTGGGAAATCTTTCTCATCTCCTAATGTATAAGTTTCCTACTACCCTTGATAAACTTGTCTACGACAATTTACAAGAATGGATTGGTTCAAGCGGGAAGCTAGGAGACATCCCCAGTGTTCATGCTAGCGCCACCACACTTTTGCTCTGCGTTATATAACAACGCACTTCCCGTACGTTGTTTGCCAAAAACCCATATTTTGGCATTATCTTCGTACACGAACAAATGGCCCTGCCCAATCACGATGGTACAGACATTCCATCAGCCCTTCACACAAGATGTATCGCACACATTATCGCTTTCGCAGGTTCATTGAAACAGTCGCTAAAAGGGGCAGTCCTGTGGATGCGGTATTTCAAGATCGGCGAACGCGTATAAAGAATGAAGACGGCTTCCTTGTCGCCTTTAAATGGGCTATGGTTGTGCTTCTGGTGTTCCTAGAGAAATCAGGACACTCGGAAGAGTTGATTGCATATGCACATCATGCAAAAATCAGGCGTAACAATTGCTACCTTAAGTTCATGTACCCATCATGGACAGCTGAACGGAGATCTATCCAGAATGCGGTCAAAGTATATCTCAGGAGATTAGACGATGGATGCACTTAGCTGGAGAGTAGAATATAACATTACCTTTTATTTCGAAGACGTTAATCACTGGGCTTAAAATTACCCGAGTTGACAATAGACAATTTGGTCGAGCCACGGTTTAAATCGCATCTCCAGATTTTATAAAAGAAAAGAATATTTCGAGGATAATTCTGAGTGAGCGCACTGGAAAAGTTGGGGTGGAAAAAGCACTACCAGTTGCAAGGGGTGCCAGTGGCCACCAGCAAGCTACCGGATGCACGTAGAACAGATCACACAGCCTCTTAGAGCAGCTCCTTGCTTGATCATGTGCTTCTGTGATGTTATGTGACTAGAGCTCGCGAGTGTGACTGGCTGGCGATTCTAGGTTTCTTATTGTGATAAAGCGCCAGTACTCCAGTTCTTAGCTTCATCCTCATGCATATCCTCACACACGACAGCGTCTTCGTTTATAGATTCACTCTCTTGGACTTCGGACACTAAAAACAAATCATATTCTTTCCTCTATTGTCTGGCTACTCCGCCTTTAAATCTCAACGTCCATTTGGAATCATGAGAAGACTCCGGGAACGACTCCGAGATGCATGGCCACGTACACTGTGATCATGACTATCGTGATCGCAAATGCGAACTCGACCATCACGACCATCACCGGAAGAGGGCTGATCATCACGAGGTGAGTAAGGCTCACCTCTTTCTTCCTTTGAGTAAGCCAGTATCATTTGATACTAAAGCTGAATGTCACCTCAAGGTTCCAGCCATTCTCGCTTCCGTTCTCATCGAAAACACGGAGATGTAGCGTCGACGGAGAAACCATACGGATAATGACGATGACGAAGTACATTAAAATCACTCCCGCTCGAAAGATCTGCTGAAAATGGTACATGTCTTCAGTTCCCTAAGCGATGTATGTACGTTGGTGCTGATATCCAAAGGTGTACCTTACATGCCCCGTAGCGCCTCTGTGTACAGGTGCAGCGAGCTGAAAATTTTGAGCGTGAGCAAGAACATAGTCATTGCATGGACATGAGCGGGACCTAGAACGGGACCGGCGCGGAGGACGAGAGTCAGAACACTGTTCCCATGCTCAGATGGACGACAACATCTGCTCCAATACCACCTTTAATTCCGCTCCTGCTCCCTTACTGGCGCAGAGACAGAGTCAGCGACGGACATACACACGCACAGTCATCACACCGATGGAAGTCCTTAAAGGCACCACCAAGGACGATCATCCACGCATTGCATTTGCCTTCCTCTTCCTCCTCTTCTGCGTTTGCGTCTGCTTCTTTGCGTTCATGGTCTTCTATCTCGTTGTCGTCATCGTCTGTGTCTTCATCGGGCCCCAGCATGGTCGCGGATCCACCCCGCAAAAGCATGCGCTCCTCAGGCTGTAGTGATAAAGAGACGGAAACAGCAAAATGCATGTGAAATGGTGGGATTGCTATGACTCGCATGATCGCAAGAGGCGGAAGGCTTGAACACCCTCTTCATTACGATGCGAACGGGATGGACTCGACGGGGTCTATATACCCGACCGATTTCTCATCCTGTTTCAATTCGATTCAATTGCCAATGCTATACAAATTCGCGCATGTTATCCAAGTATAGTTCGTATTTTTAAATATCGGAATCGGCATTATAAGTCTAACGTGGCTTCATAAACAGTTCGCAATACATATATAACTCTTCAATGAATTTTCGTCTTTGATGTTCGAATCTCGAGGCCTATATACCCTATCGTCCAGGATTCTCAGCTTTTCCAAATATGCGCTTTGCACTTCTTTATCTTCACTCATTCGATAATGGGGTGCTCGCAACGGGGAGTAAAACACAGATATACGAATCGGTGCCACTACGGTGGATATCTCCACAGTCCAGTGGAGTGCAGACTGTGCTGAATGCTGTATCCGAATCCTACGCCTGTATGTAATTCCGACCCCCATGAAACCCGCACGCCGATAGATTGATACACCTGTACTCGCAAGGCAGGTCATCAAAAAAGGTAGGTAGAACTTGTATCTGGAAGGCAAAGCATCAGAACATCATCGCAAATTTATAAATACTTGATAGACTAGTAAGGGCTTAAACATGTTTGACTTTTAGGTGGTATGCCAATCATAAGACGCTGGCAATCAACGCTAAGATTAGACACTAACATATGAATGGGCCAACGGTATCCTGTCATCTTTGGCCTTTCCCAACTCACTCGGCGCTCACTGACAGTTACTGCCTTTAGTTGAACAGTTCTTTAGTTCTTTCTCCTACAATGTCACAGTTTGCTCAAGCGACCAACTTCACCATCCATAACAGCACATTCAACACCCAACAACTTGAAAATCCTAAAAGTATAACATTTATTGGACTTTAAGATATACGGGATGCTGATGAGTATTGACGACAGGTGGATTCGAGTATCTGCAGGAATATGTGGCCCATGGAGCATTTCACGACTCGGGAGAGCGTTTTGATCCCCCGAAATGCCATCCTACCACACGAGTCGCAATTATCAAGGCGATCATCAACTGGATCAGCGGACTCGACGAGGACACCCGAGATGCTCTCATTATGTGGCTCTACGGAGCAGCTGGGGCCGGGAAATCCGCCATTGCTCAAACTATTGCTGAGATTTTGGACGGTCAGCACTTCATCCTCGCCAGTTTCTTCTTCGGGAGAAATGACCCGCAACGAGGAACGGCCAAGCTTCTCGTAACGACTCTGGTTTATCAACTTGCCGTTAAACTTCCTCATATGTTCCGGGAAAGAGTGAACTTTGTATTCGAAAACGACCCCCTCATTATCACACGATCACTTGAAGCACAGTTCAAAGCCCTTGTTCGAGAGCCCCTCCTTGAACTTTTCCATTCCGGATATTCGACCGACAACCATCTCGTCATTATTATTGATGGTCTGGACGAATGCAAAGACGCAAGCATCCAAGCCCGAATCGTCGATCTCTCCTTTAGTCTTCTTCGCAGTCGTGACATACCTCTGAAGATTCTCATAGCAAGTCGTCCAGAAATTGAAATCACCTCTTCTTTGGATCCAAAACCATCCTCTATGCTGGCAAGGATAGCATTGGACGACGACTATCAATCTGATCATGATATTCGACATTTTCTCTCAGATACTTTCGATGACATCAAAAATCAGCATCCCCTACGCGCTTACATTCCAGAGAGTTGGCCTCCTGATGACGCACTGGATATCCTCGTAAAACGATCCTCCGGACAGTTTATATATGCATCAACTGTCGTGAAGTATGTCGCATCGCCTCGTTATCGGCCAACACATCGCCTCGAAATTGTTCTTGGGATACGGCCGCCCAAGGCAGGAGACAGTCCCTTCGCTGAGCTCGACGCATTATACCAACACATCCTGATGGGGGCTGGAGATGTCAACTTAATCTTAATTCTGAAGATCATTGGGTTTGTTCTTCTTCGCCCTCCGAGAAATGGCGGTGAAATTTCGGTAGCTTCTGTGGAGTCCTTCTTTTCTCTCGATGCCGGAGATGTTCAACTTTTGATGCAAAACGTTGGCTCCCTCATCTCGCTCGACGAGCGGCACGTCTTTGCGGGTCCGTTCGGAGAGCTCAGCCACTATATGCCATGTGTGCGCATATTGCATGCATCATTGAAAGATTTTCTGTTCGACCATTCTCGATCGAAAGACTTGTTTCTCGACCCTCCAAAGTTGCACACACTCTATACCGAGCTTTGTATTGCTCATTTAACCACTGGTAAGATTATTTCAATGCAATAGACTTGAGTTACTACGCTTATTCACGTCGTATTTTTATAGAACCTGCACCCTGGATTGTCTTGGACCGCCTTTTCTATCATTGCCCTCTTGCTGAACCAAATCCCCGACTCCTCACGGAAATTCTCAACCTTCCGCTCGTTCGGTGTTTGAACCTTTTAGGATCCAAATATACTTACTATTTTGATTCCGCGAAAATTTCTGGTCGATATTTTCACTTCCTCGATTTCCTCAATTTTGTATGTTCTTTACTTTACCCAAAAATGGATTCTGACAATAAAATTAGAATTGGGATAACTCGGAGGTTTCTCAATTTGTGACAGACGAGGCAATCGCATTTGAGCAACATATCAAATCTCAGCTCGCACCATCACTTCCACGCCTTCATGTCTCTTTCCTTCTGGCCTCCATATCAAATTTTAACAACAGAAAACGGGACACTAGAGATGGAATATTGCCTTTCGACTTTTTATTTAGGCTAGGGAAATATTTAGGAAGTCCAAGGGGTACCGCACTGCTAGGAAATCTCTTCGAATACCAGATTGATAGTTTCCCCGCTCTTTCTAAACTTCTCCGTGACAATCTACAAGAATGGATAGCCTCAAGTCAGAAGCCAGGCAACATCTCTTGCATTCATGCCAACGCCGCACTATTTGCTTTGCGCTATATAACAACACACTTCCCGTACGTTGTTAGCCAAACACCCAGATCTTTGCATTATCTTCGAACACGGACACATAGCCCTGCCCAATCACGATGGTACAGACATTCAACCCACCCTTCACACAAGATCTATCGTCTGATTCGCTCACATTATCACTTCCCCGAACTTGTCAAAACAGTCGCTACAAAGGCCCGTTCCGTGGATGCGGCATGTCAACGTAGGCAATTTTATAAGAACAATGGCGACCTTTGCTTTGTTTTTAAATGGGCCATGCATGTGCTTCCGGTATTCCTGAACAAAGCAGGACACTCGGAGGAGCTGATTGCCTATGCACGTCATGCAAAAATCAGGCGAAACAATTACTATCTTAACTTGATGTACAAGGACTGGGGAAGAGATCGCAAATCCGCCCGGAATGCGATAAAAGCATATCTTAAGAGAGTAGAGGACGGACGGACTTGAATACGTAGAAAAATGTACTATTACCGTCACGATTTTGAAGACGCTGACCACCGTGCTTCAAATCACTTGTACCGTCAATGAGCGTCTGAAAATAATTGGGGCGGGCGCAAGAGCGATTCGAGTCGGAGCGATCTATTTCATGCATGCTTCCTAGAAGAACGGATTGTTCCCGAGCATATAGGAGGGATCAAGGATAAATTAGAAACTAATATAAGAATAAGTCAACGGTGTGCCCTCTCACGCCCATAGTTATTTACTCCTCCTCAGACTGTGCAACCTCGTACAATGTCGCAATACTTCACCAAATCCAGAAACTTCACTATCCAGAACAACACATTCAACATTCAACACCTTGAGCCTAAAGGTACGACATTGATTGCTGTAGCAGTGGGGATACATGATAGTGATAAGATCAACGATAAGGATAGGCGGATTCGACCGGCTGCAGGAATAATGTTCCCCATGGAGCATTTAATGACTTGGGCGAGCGCTTCAATCGACCAAAATGCCATCTCGACACACGAAACGCCATTATCAGGAAGATTACAGACTGGATTAGTGGATGCAATAAAGACAGACGAAAGACTTTCATTATGAGGCTCTATTGCGAAGTTAGACAACATGGTCAGTATCTATCCAAGCGCCGCACTTTTTGCTCTGCATTATATCACAACGTCCTTCCCGTACATTCTCAGGGGAATACTAATATCTCTGCGTTACCTTCCTACACGATCACATAGCCCTGCCCAATCACATTGGTACAGACAATCCCCAGCCCTTCATACAAGAGATATAGCACAGCTTATGGTTTTCGCAAGTTTCTTGAGCCAGTCGTTGGAAGAGAACGATACCTGGATCATGAGATTCAACACATCCAACCATATGCTTCCGGTACTCTTGGAGAAATCAGGAAATTCGGAAGAGCTGGCTGCCTCTGCACGCTATGCAAGAATTAAAATTTCAGTTATCATCTCTACTTATTCTGGGACAGGGATTTGTGTGGGCACCGCAGATCCGCCCATAATGCTGTTAAAGCATATCTTAGGAGATTAGATAATGAACGCATTTGATCATGCGAGCCCCTCTTGTATCAGAGTCGTAGCACCGTAAGAATTAGATCCTATATTTCAACGTTTAGATGGATTCCTTTCTTTGTCTTATCGAATTGCGAGCCGTCGCTTTCGCCGTTCAGATGTTCAAGCTTAGACTATAACTCCGAGTCCAAGTCGTTGCTATTCTATGTTGGCCACGCCATTTGGTTGTTGTCATATATTAATTCGGAGATCCAAATATTCAAATCTGGTTTTTAAAATACGAGCGATCTAATTGGCGGACTGATGCATGATGTTCTGATTTCGTCATTTAAATTTTTGGGGCTTGGAACCCTCGACGGGGGTTTCTGTCTCTTGGCTGTATACTCCTTATGCGCATGAATGCACCTACGTTTGACTTACTACGAAGCGAGGTGGACTCCTTTTACATTCTATTTAATTAGACAAGCGCCATACGTACATATACTTGTCGTGATTCAGCGCACCACTGACGCTCGGCCTTACGACATCGACCATGATGTACAGTCTACGCGAAGTAGGTACAATAATAAGTGCGGGGACTCGGGTAACTCTGTGGAATCGCACTCTGAAATCCGAATCCCCATCCCCATCGTCATAACGAGATGGCAAGCTATTTTTACTGGTGTCATGCCAAAAATACACCCAAGTACATGCGTAAGCGCATGCGTAGTGACGCGCTGACGCGTTAGCCAGTGGAACATTGAACAACGATTCCCAAAGTATGATGCAAATTGATGTCATAAAATCATAAAATGTGGGTAAGTAATATACAATGCAGTGGAATGTCGTTGATCGATGCAGCATGCAGTATGTCATTCTAGAAAAATGAAATGAAATGGAGATGAGGGAAAGCGCGTCCATGAGGGTTGTGTCGCAATCCGCAAAACAGAAAAGAGGATAGAGAAAGCGTGAAAGAGGAAAGAGACAGTAGGGAAAAGGGAGATAAAGGGAAACGATGAAGAAAGAAAAAGTCCACGAAAAGAAAGGGGAAAAAAATCAAATTTGCGGGTCTACCGGAGCACTTTAGAATGGAATGGAAGGGGTCGCTAATAGATTTGAAAGGCGCGACAATGACGATAACGATGGTGATGAAGATGCAGATGAAAAAAGATGCAGATACGGCATGGACTGGAATAGACACGACTCTAGAATAATGAAATGATAGTGAGTCTCACTAAGTGCGGACGGAACAAAGACACATGCATACCTCGGTGGGGATGACAAAGTAAGATGGGTGTATACTAGACGGACGCAGAACGGATCATGCAGCCTTCCCCTCAAGCTTCAAGCTCCAAGCACGCTAGTGGCTGCTTGGGCGACGGGTGGAACTTGGCCACAAAGTCGAACTGAGCCCCGGTCTCCGGGCTGTGCGGGTAGCGCTTGCACTTCTCCACGCTCTTCCACTCCCGTGCAATAATCGCAAGCGCCTGCCGCCCGTCCTGCGCGACGCCGCTCTCCACGAGCCAGCACCCGATGACCATCCCTGTCCTGCCGATCCCGCCGCGACAGTGCACTGCGCTGATCCGCCCGCGTTCCTGGTTATCTCGCAGCGTGTCGAGCACGCGGTACATGTGATTGATGCTCTCCGGCAGGCAGCGATCGCGGATCGCGAAGCGGTGGTACTCGATCGTGCTGTCGTCGATCCCGAGCAGCGCGCACCGTTGGCTGAGGATGCTCGAGTACGGGAGGAGCTCGCCGCACTCGGTGAGGTCGATGAATGTACGCACGCCCGCGCGCAGGAGGGCGTCGAGCTTGGGCTTGTTGGGGTTGTTGGGCGTCCATGGGTATTCGCAGGCGAGGAGGAGCGGGGTGGCCCAGTACGAGTTGGGGATGGGCCGCGCGCAGACGGCGGTGAGCGGCCGCGGCACGTCTTCGATGAAGAGCGCCTGCAGCTTGCGTTGCGAGTGCTGGAGGTCATCTACGTGGTCGGGCGAGGAGGACGAGGAGGGGACGGAGGCGTTCTTTGGGCTGGTGGACCCTGGGCCGGAGCGGTGATTTGGAGTCATTGGAGATATTTGAATGTAAGACACTTTGGTGGGGGTTATCTCGTGAAAAGATAGGGTGATTGTGGTTATGTGGGATATCGATTTAGACTGGATTTGAAAGTTGAGGGGTGTGCAGGCCAAGCTGCTAGGAGGAGGGTGTTATATAGTGTGTGGTTCTAAAGCAAAAGGGTCGGGTCGGTCGCGAGGCGCACACGACCTAAAACAAATAACGAAGTCCGCACGTGTTGATATCGATGTGAGGGCCCATTCTAAACGGGGCTTAAATCCTCCGATTTCCGTCCTTGGAGTCTTGATTTAGTCTGGACCCCATCCACTACTTCCGCCACTGCTCTGTCAACCGTGTCAACCGCCTGGATCGATGGAGCGTTATATTTCAGAAATTTGGCCTCCTTTGATTTTGGCTTTGGCAGAAAGCAGAAAGTCAATTGAAATCGACAAGAAAGAGCAGATTTAGGACAATCACAGGTAAGTATCTATCAGGGTTCTATTCGGAGTTATCAGCGCCATCGTACACGAGCAACAGCATCATTTCGACTAAAGAACGAGCCTAAGGCTCATGTCAAAGCTCGCTTTTACGGAATGGAGAGACTTTCGGAATGTTTCCTTTTCATTCCGCCACCGCCATGATCGTCATCTGGGCACCGGGCTTGAAGATTTCTCTATTGCCTGTTGATAAGAATACTCTATAAAAGGCTGGTAGCCTTGTGGTTCTGGTGTGTTTTCCTACTATCGAAATTTCCATGAAACGGGGTACTCTGATTCTGCGATAAACAGCCTGTCTGTCTCTGTCAGAAGTCTTCTTCGAATCCAGGTATCCTCGAGGCTTGGGGCCCTCTCCGTGGTGCTCGCCGTCCAGGGTATTGGGCAAGCCGATTATGAAAACGTTTCTCATGCTGCGCGGCGCGATCCTCTGTGGGGTTTTAATAGTGCCCAGTCAGATCTGGCACGGACGTGCGCTCGCTCAAATCGATTGGCCCGGTACTCAAACGTTCAATTGTTCTAGTGAACGTTCACTCTTCTCTTACATGTTGGTTTCAAGTTTCAATTGAGAACTTAATCGCACCGAATCGCACCGACACTGCTTCCCGGCGCTTGGCACCCGCTGCTGAGAGGTTAATCCAAAGTTGATCCTGGTTGCGCTATTCATAACCCAGCACATCTCACCTCAGACCAGGGTCTTACAGTCTGCTCTTCCTCCTGCTCTGATGCCTTGGTTGGCCCTCTCGCATTCCCTGTTCACTGCCAGTGCAGGGGCTTTATTTTCACACTATCTGTCATTGTCAAGATCCTGAATCACAGTGACGCTCCTGGGACATCGATTTCGGCTCAGACTCAGACTCAGAGTGGGCTTCCAACCCATATTCAACCCCGGTCGCTCAACTAAGCTACTGGAAAGCTCTCGAGCTCGGAAAAATAGCGGAGTTGAAAACCCGCTCTCAGGCGACTCCAAGTTGAACCTGGAGTCTAGACCTAGGCCTTGTACAATGGGCCCACTTACTTAGACTGTGCGCGGCGTGATATCATATATGCAATTTGTAGCTCTACATATTGATATTTTCAATGTCGTCCAGACTCTGGCTCCGATTCTGACTCCTATGACCGGCCTTAGAACGCGATTATAAGCATTCACATTTCTTTAATTTAACTTGTTGTGCGATCGGCTGCGGCACGGTCTGGGGAACATGTACTCCAGGGTGCTAATTCCCCCACGGGTATATAGCCTCATGGATAACGGCTTGCATTAAGCGCCGAGGTTACGACACTTCAAGCGCGGAGAGCTCATAGCTGCGGGTCCGAATTTCATCTTGCAGGACACGCATGCTCTCGTGTTGCCATTACTCTTGTCGTGCTTATTCTATCATACCATCTCTGCAGGGAATGAACATTTAATGAAGCATATCACTGACAGGTCAGCCGGGGAGCCTGCGCCTGTTGGCAAGCATCCAATCGTTGCGGGGAGGTGAACATGCAACACGCGGCGCTCTGAGCATGCGACCATTGATGAATGGGACTCGATCTATCGATCCATCGATCCTTCCAGTTAATTCTCTCCGGGTTAGCGATCGGCAGAAGTGGCCACTCGTGCATATTAGACACATTGTGTGGTTATCTATGCAGTGAGTCCTGAGTCCCGAGGAATTAACCCTTGCCATGCGCGTTTCATTCATTTAAAACAATCGATACGATAGCGTACGATAGCATAGCATAGCATGCTGCCTCATGTTGATGTTCTATGGATTCGAAAATTATCATGGCGTATAAATTCAAAGGTCGACGTTGGCACAACAGCAGTGACCATTGTTGCTGTTCGAACTAATGACGGGGAGGTGGCGGTTCCGAGTCTCCTCCTTCCCTCGCTCATATCACCCCATTAGGCGCCGGGTAAGCTATATAATATAGCGAAGATCCAATTCATCCTTCTTTTTTCCAGTCTTACAATGTCATGTCATGTATTATAATGTAGAATCCAGGGCCCACCCGACGGAGGCTGTAACATAATCTAAAAAGAAATTTAAAAATTACGGATATCCTGCCGTATAATGACAAGTCGACTGATGTCGATGAAAGGCGGAAATATGCTACCTTTCCAGGTGGTTGTAACATGGAAAAGAACTTTTTATGGGTTTCCAGTTTCTTTGAGAACCGTGTCGATAGGAAACTCCTTTCAGCGTGATCTAGATAACGAAATGAACATAGTTGATGGCTTCTACCATGTATGATCATCTCACAAGAAATGTCAACCCAAAACGCAATAAAAATGTGAACATAAAGTGTCAGATACATAGTTACATCTTATTAGAGGACGGATTTTCGCACTTTCTTAGGGTAGGACCTGAGTGACTACGGGCAAGGTTAAGGTTTGCATACAAGTCTCAGAGATACAGCACGCGTCCTTGTTGCTGGAGGTGTGAAATGACGAGAAGGTCCAGACGGCCAACTTTCCCATCCGCTCGAGCCCTAGGGAATCTGGAATTTGGACCCTATTTGAACTATCTCAGCTCTCTTCTCAGTACCAGTGCTGTCGCATGTTAAAGGTCAATTTGTGCCAGTAACAACGACAGTGGTGCCCCATGCCGAGAAGCTTTTGATCTCCTATTCGCTCGGTGTGGGCGTCGTTGTGATTGTGGGATAGGGCGGTGTGAGTATTAGTGTCGGAGTTGCAGTTGAAGGGTTGCAAGACGGCGGTTAAGGCTGATGTGGAATGACACGAGCCGGGAAAGCTATAATAGGGTCAGTTTTTGATAGGAGAAGACGTGGGTTTGTGTTTGTTGCCTAAGTATGTGTTTGAGTGGCGCTGAGACTGACGTTTCTTTGTCACCCGCAATGTTTACTCGCATTATTCGAAAGAGTTGGTCGCCCATGCACGCCATGCAAAAATTAAGCACCGCACTTGCTACCTCAAGCACACATGATCATAT
The DNA here is from genome assembly GCA_023853785.1 of Psilocybe azurescens. Taxonomy (NCBI): domain Eukaryota; kingdom Fungi; phylum Basidiomycota; class Agaricomycetes; order Agaricales; family Agrocybaceae; genus Psilocybe; species Psilocybe azurescens. The sequence continues at coordinate 117,582 of JAJIRX010000798.1, read as the reverse complement.
CCTGGCGAATAGAACGAAGATACGCCCCGATTGCGGTGAAAGCATACCTTAAGCCTTAAGATAGTGGAGGATAGACGCATTTGATTAAGAGACATAATGTAACATTGCGCTTTATTTGGAAGACCGGTAATGTATTGATCAATAGCTAACATTGAGCGCGGTGTATTTATTGTGCCAGTACAGATAGTAGCAGCAGAAGTATAGCAGTAGTACCGCTACCGAGTCATCGTTCACATCCTTAAACAATGAATATGCACTAATTGGTATGCTTATACAGTATAATATGTACTCCGAATCTTTTCTATCAACGTCGACCGTCACTCTGCATCTTTGCAAGTTCTCTATCCGTTTCCACCCTTGCCGCCAGAAGGTGCTGCTCTGTTGCATCAAGATTAGCGCTCGACGGATACTGCATTGAAGTAGGAGTTATAATGCTCGTGGGTATCGGAGACCCGTACGAAGACGGAGTTGTGGATGCGCTCGAAGTATTGTAGGCGTAGGCCAAAGACATGGGCGTGGTAGGCAGAGCTGTAGAGGGATGATTTAAATTTCTCGCTGCATGATTGGGATCGTGCTGGACTTCAGGAAGATAGGTGAATGTAGGAGCGGAGTAGCTTGCTGGCAGTCCGCTGGAGAAATCCTTCTCCTCAAGGTGTTGGGGACTGCTGGGTGCAAGAGCGAACGGTAGAGTGGTGGGACCTGGCTGGGCGACTCCAAGAGATGCAGAACGGCGGTTCTGAGTTGATCTCCACCACAGAAGGAAACATGCAACCAGAATAAAGACCACTCCTACTGCGACGGAGACGCCTGCTATCAGTCCAGTAGGGGTACGATGCTTAGCACCATCCCTGTGAATTGGGATTGGGGTGATACTATGTCCCGATGAAGAACTAATTATAGGTGCTGTGGTCGACGCGATTGTCGATGAGGTATTTGTTGGTGTGATAATAATAGCTGCTTGTTCACTTTCACAATACCAGCTTCCCGTTGAGGCTTGATATGCTTTACCTATAAAGGGTTATACACTAATGGTCAGTGGGATGAATGTCTTCATCGAAATAAATTATGTATCTGACCGCTCAAACAATAGTCGAATGCAAAGTCAACGCCCGTGTCTCCCTGGGAGGTGACGAAAGAGCCATTTCCCCACAAACACCGGGCACTGGGTAGGTGGTGTTACAGTAGTAGCCCCCTAAGCGTTATGAGTTGTCATTCTGTCGAAGTCAGGAATAAAATATTGAGCTCTTACAGTTACAATCGTAATCCCCATTTATGCACGCTGCCCCTAGTCCTCTAACAGTAGTATTAAGTCATATTGAACATAGTACACCACGGATGAGATTATATTACCCTCCGCAAACACCATTTTGACATAACGGGGTATAGTGTGCAACTTGGCGGGAAACAGATAATGAAACCGACAGCTAATAGGAATTAACGAATACCACGTACTGGAACTATCGCCACCATATGCACAATTGTCATTTCCCAAAGAATCGACGACACAGCCAGCCCCGGGGAATCCGCATCTCCCAATGTTTCCCAACAGCCTAGGATCCCTCACACAGCTTTGTGAGGTATACGGTAGTTTGTGCAAGGTCAAGCTCGGTGAAAAAGAGTAGGACAGTCCTGGGCTGAGAGGCTACATTGAAGCTGGACCATGATGGGGTGAAGTTGGGCGTTCCGACTTGTCAATGCGTTGAGATTGGCTTATATATGTAGCTGACCCTGACCAGTGGGCACTCACCGTCTTCCACCATTTCATTTCAATCTCTTGACAGGGTACTAGTTCCTCGATCTTAAAATAGTTCGACGGGCAGGAACCGACAACCAGGAGCTTTCAAAATATCTTGCATACCATGGTTGTGCAAAAGTATGGCCCACGTGTAGGGTAGAGAATCCCAACCGTTTTATGTGTTCTATCAGCAAATGTGAATTTATAACGATAATCCACACCGAATGTTTAACATGACCACTCAGTGCAAATGTAGGGACGTATTCAATCTGATTGGAGGTGCTTTGACAGCGGTAATGACAGAGCAGTGGCAGATATCTGAGGTATCGTTCGATTGATTTAATTTGATCCAGGCACATTTACGGAGATATTCCTAATGGAGTGGGCAATGTTGTTCATCTTATCACTTTCACTGCTGGAAAAATAATTTAGCATCGCGTAAAAGTCTAAATATTGATTAAATTTCCCACAAATTCCGCAGATCATTTTCCATCAGCGAAATGATGGACTCTGAATTTACAGTACCGGACAATCAAAGCCCGACAAAATTCTTTCAGATTTGGATTCAGAAAGTTAAAAGGAGTCGAAAAACGTATCTCCGAAGTTTTTCCCACGAGATTTTAGGGTGGCCAAAATTTTGGCTCTAAAATTTGACATTTTCGGGGCATAACGTGGGGCCTGAGACGACCTGTGAGCCTGTAAGTTTGCACTTTTTGATGTTCAGTCAAGCGGAAACCAAAGGATCAATTAAGTATAGCTTCAATTGACATCATTGCATGCTCTGTTACCACCTGATGTTTTGACTGCTTCTGAACTGCCCAAGCCGCTGCCTTTCCTGTCAATCCTTTGCAATAAGCACTCATAAATCTCCATGATCTGTTAATAAAGCGCCTGATGACCTCAGGTGGACATGCATCCAGATATTTTGTTGCTGCCTCCTTTGCATCTGCAAATGTTTTTTGGATACTTCTCGATACCAAAATTTAGCCCATCCCCAATACTAAATTTAGATACTTTATGAATGTGATAAGATATCAGATAATGCAAATGACAGATCATTTTAATTGGATTTAATTCACAGTGGAACTTGAGGAGAAAGATGCACTCATGACCAGCATTACAAATAAGCTTCTTGGGCATTGATTCTTGTTGTGCAAAATCTTCTTGCTGACTCAACAAGTGAGCCATACAGCAATCCTTGTTGTCAACTGGGCAAACTGGCTGGCATTTTGCATTAAGCTTCCGTACATCAAACCCACGCTCTTTGAGGACAGTCTCAAGTCCTTGGTACAGCCTGGGGGAACTCAACTCTGAAGTGGTCAGCTGCAGCTGCATCATATGTTATTTGAGCATTGATTTTGCAATCTAGATATATTTCAGGTGAGTTTGGGAGGTCTTCTGTGAGTCATAGTAGAGATGTAGCAAGAACTTAGGAATTTTTTGTGGAGGAACAGCTCGTTAAAAGTTATTTATTTTTATGGATTCATATACAGATTTTTAAAAGCTATCGATTGCGCATATTTCCGTGATTTTAGCGATTTTTTAAAAGGGTTGGCCCAATTTTTGAGGGGTAAAAATCAAAACAGGATTTTAGAGAAATCAGCTTGTTGAATCTTGTTTATTGTGGTTCCATCTACATCTAAATAGTATATCTAACTATTCCATGTTTTATTGGACTCTACAAAGTTTGTTGGAAAAGTTGACGGGGTTTGATTGTCCGGTACTGTAGCAATATTTAGGTAAAATTTTCAATTGTTTTTGAATTTTGCATGTCCAAAAAGTAATGCAGAAGGCAAAGTTTTGGAGAATACTAAATCTGGGCAGCAGGTAAGTTTTTCTTTGCGTTCTAATTGATTTTTTTCTGACAAAAAAACCATTCATAAATGATGGATTTAGCACTGTGGAATATTTAAACTAATGCAAGTCCATTTTCCATGAATTTTGTATTCTGGAAAATTTGCCGCTCCCAGCAGTGATAATATAAATATATTCACAATTATGCCCATTATCTTTCCTGGATGCTCTCCAGTGTACAGTTCTGTGTGACACATCTCTCACAATACATGGTCTCCAGCCTGACTCATCAGCAGTATCGTATTCTCAGTATGCAGGCTAGAGACAAAGAGTGGATAAGTAGTAAATGGCATTCAAATAAATGTGATTGTGAGGCTAACGGAGATAGAGTTCTTTGTTAGCTGTATAGGTATACTTAATAAATCTCTTCCATCATTTCTAAGTTATTGGTATAGTCCCAAGAGACCTCGCTAAGACACATTGATTGTGATTAGATAGCCTTGTGTTTTGCTAAATGCTATACCAAAGAACCTACCATTGTTGTTCTTACTGAATAAGGTCTTCAATGGCGCATACACTGAATGAAAACAGTTACAATTGACTTGAATCAAGGCCCACGTGCCACAGGAGAAGGACTGAGTAAAGTGGACATTTGCTGCGAAAATCAAAGAATTGACGGGCCAACAGCTAGCATAGGTGGCTCACAGAGGCATGAGTGTACTCATATAAAAGTGTCAAAGAAATTCGAATTGGTTGAGGGAACTTCATCCTTCTGGGAAATTTGTTGCATTGCCTTATCTTTCTTATTCACTACCTTCTATATTGAGCTATTTATTTTCTTCATTTGTCTGAGGCCTTGGAACGCCTCCCACCTATTCATTTACCCTCCCTTTGACTTATAGTACTACCCAATCCACATGGAAACACCTTACATCCTCTCTACGTCTGAATATCTCACCTGTGCTTCATAACTACAGAATCTAAATCATATTTTTAATGCATCAGCAACCTCACATTCTTTTCTTATTTCTTATTCATTCACTCTCAGTAGCAATGTCCATTGTTTTGCTGCAGGCATCGCAGTCGGACATTGCTGCTCCTGGGCAATACCCACCCCATTTCCCACGATCCCATGCACCGAATGCCCCACCACAAGTATGTAGGTTTTTATGTAGATTTCATTTCCGTCAAAGAGCCCATTTATTTTAGCATAGAAATGTATTTTACAGTATTAAGCTATGTGTTTACCTCCCAATCTTACGGTTTTTCCTTGTTTGATTGGACTCATTTTGGTCTATTCAACAGTGAGTCAGACTAAAAGCCCGGCATTGCAGGCCCTCACTGAGGGTCATGCAGAAAATGACAGGACCACGATATATCTATTGAATGATTGACTGGGTTACATATGTGTATGGTGCATAAGGAAAGAGAAATTGGGGTCAAGGGAAAAGGTTGGGGGTCGCAGTCACATGTACGTAGATGTAGTAAGATAATATGTAAAAGGGGCTGTGGTAAGACTGGGGCGCCAGGCTTACACAGACACGCGCATTCTTTATATCCCAAGGGATCCAAAAGGTCTTCTTCCTTTAATTATCAGATTCGACAAACATTGGACATTTTTCAAATGGGACAACAATGCAGGCCGGCTTCGCATTTGGACATAGTAAACGCTCATTAATCATACTATTTATGGAGTAGTTACTTACTGTTTCATCTGTTTAACAGGCCTTCAATTGATAATATAATTGTCAACTTTCAAGCCCTCGGAGCTCAGTACCTTCCAATTGGATCATCTCTTCAAGTTTCCGGTGTCTCAGTGGTATGGAGAGCACCAATCCGCATTCCATCTCTGAGGCTGCTATCTTCATTATGCCATCTGGTGGATGAAAAATGAAATGGTTAGTAGTCTGTACTTGTCGTGCTGCTGCCAAGGGGTGAAATATTTCGGTAAGGTTCTCTACACCCATCTTACTTGGCCACATTTTACCCAATGCGAGACGTGACATAGTATTTTATTTTTCAGATGGAGGGTACACGGCGACTGGCATGGACTACGCTATCTATCATGCTATCTAATTACTTCAAAATACAGGATAGCGGGCCTGGGAAAAATTGGACACTGTGTGCCTCTATCATCCTACATATAATGGCACTGGGTAGTGTTCATTAAAGATCTACACATGAGCTCCAATGGGACAGATATGATCATTACATAGCACCTGGTTGGGCCCTTGGCACTTGTGGCTTAAGACATCGTGAACAGTGAAGTCTACTGAAATATATCCAAGCATCGCTGATGTTTTCCCTCGAACTGACAATAACCAGTCAACTTATACCTTAACAATAGCTACAGTATAAACGGGAACACATGATTGGGTGGAAATGTCAGATAACATAGAATTATCCCCTGTGGCGTCAAAGCTCGGAGCAAGAGGCGATTCTTTGTCGCGCGTTGTTGGGATGTAGGTCGGGTGTTCTAGTGTCTGGGTCTGGCCTGGACTATTCGTCAGCCTTTTTCTGACAGACGCTTTTTCGAGCCCCGCGTATGACAATTTAAACTCCGAGTCAGATTACAATCCCAACAAAAAGCCATTTCATGAACTGTACATATTACTCTCCTATACCACCGAATATTCGTCTACAGCGTGATATATCGAACTGAAGAGCTATGCAGATGTACAGATGTCTCCAATTACTTATTCTTTGGAAGCTTTCCCAAATCTTTCCAGGATCTTTCGCTCCGAGTCTCCCACCATCGGGACCGCCTGAAGTGCACACAATTGTATTCAGTCTGCTTCAATTCACCCGGATGTTAGCTGGATGTTCATGCTCCACATTTGCTATATGCATTGTCACACTCATCTCGACCTTTGTCTCTGTCTCTGTCTCTGTCTCTTCATCGACGCAGTCGCTTGGCTACCGGACGTTTCATTACAACCTCGTCATTGATCATCTCGCCGAATAAGATATCAGAAATCGAGCAACTGTAAGCTCAATATGTGTGGTTTTCTCGCCCGATTCTTGATGCTTCGATCATCATTCATAATAATCTAATTCCACATATGCCATATGATCGTTATCTTCCATGTTTCAACTTCTTGGTCAGCACAATACCCTGATTTTCTGCACCAAATGGTGCAGATGGTATACAGCGCCAGCGTTGTAATCATGTGTACGCTGTTCATCCGCATTTTAGCAGCGGTATGTAGCCTTCGATCCTTTTTGGATCTGTGGGTATTTTCGACTTCCTGTCGTAATTGCCTCAAGGTAAAACACCTGGCACATATGTGGGCCTTCCTGTGATGATTATCTTCCTTTCTGGGAACAAAGATGCCTAACCTCTTTGCCCCAGGTGGTTGCACATATAGCGCCATGTCACCATGTCAGTCACCAAAAGTGCTAAATTCAAGGGAAAATTTGCCTGCATACCGGAAAGAACCATGGTGTGTCTCAGTGAATAATTACTTTCTTCGATCATTTAATCGGGAACAAAGGAATTTGTTCTAAATGCAAATTCACGTCAACCCCGCTGGGACATACAACCGAGACTGGAATTTCCTGGAAGTACATACCTAGTACTTACACCACTGATATGAGATGCTCGTAAAATATAAAAGGGGTACACTAGAATCAACGAGAGGGCGGTCTGTACTTCGTAGCCTTCCTCGCTTGTTGATAGATGCTCTGACTTCTGACACGGCTCTAAGCAGGGTTTATAAGTCCACGCAGTGGTGTGTACTTTTGTGGACTCTGATATGTTATTTCGTCCGGTTGATTGATTGATAGATCTGCAGCTCGAAGCCGGCATTCAAGAAATTTGACTTGACTATCCGTAATCATTTTAAATGAGGATACTTTCCCTCCTCCGAAAGTTTATTTCACGCCAGACTCGTCGTGTAAGAAGAGCATTCCATGGCCTCCCTCAGACAAAGCCTTCCACCACACCCGACCGAAAGATTGACAGAGATCATGAACATCAATCAACTTCCTCATGAACTCCTCGTCCATATTTTCTCCATCATCGTCAACGACACCAGTATAAATCCCATGGTTTTCTCTCGCATCAGTCACGTATGCTCGTTATGGAGAAGAGTAACTCTGTCTTCCGGCGGCTTGTGGTCGCGGATTGTCCTTACACATCCAATATTGCCCCGACACCTTTCCTACATCGCCTCTTGGCTTGTTAGGTCCGGATCCTACCCAGTAGACATGCTTCTTGATCTCCGTGATCAAGACTGGGATTGGGATGAAGACACTCATAGCATTCGCTGGCAAGAAATGGAAACCATCGTTCGACTTATTCTTCCCCACGTCAAACGATGGAGACACGTCGAACTATTGACGGATACATGGGCACCTATTTTCACCTTCTTGTGGTATATTCGTAAGGTCGGGTCCGCCCCTATGTTGGAATCGTTAACCATCTCTCGTTGCAATGCATACTTTGCAGCGAGAGGTCAAGTGTTCCAACCTTCCTCGCTTGCTGAGCCGATGAAGCTTTTTGGAGGAATTACGCTAGAGCGCTTAAGGAGTGTCACCTTAGTAGGTGTTCACATTGATTGGAACCAACCCTCCCTACAGAATCTTCGTGAACTCGAATTTAAGTTTCAAGCCAGTACCGTCATGCCGACACTTGTCCAATTTCGATCCATTCTCGACAACTGCCCGCGGCTTTCGCATTTATTAATTTATGGATGGGGACCTATACTTTCGGACCTAATCCCCGAAAGCCCTGGAAATCGTATTTGCATTTCAAGTGTCCATAAATTCTCCTTCGGTGTTCTGGATGTAGACTACGCAGTGCAATTTTTTCGCTGCTCGATTTACCCGCTCTCAAAGATCTCTCTTTGGAAGACGTGTCCAGAGCCGTCAATCCTGTTGACACACCGGAAGCAACAACGCTCCTAACATGGTTTACCAACAACCCTTCAACTAACCCTACGCACAATATACCATTATTCAGACCCACCCGTTTCCCTTTACATCTCCTTCGTTCCCTGGATCTTCGTGGTATATGTGCCGGAATAGAGCAACTTGTCACCTTTTTTCGACAACTATCGTCCTTAACGCGTTTAGGGATGTACAGCATGGCCGATGAAACACTGGTCGTTCTGACAGCACCGGGCGCGTCAGACTCTACGACAACATCGTGAATCCTGTTTAATTCCGACCCTTCAAGAACTTGATTTTCAAGATGTGAATCCACAAATAGCCCTCGACGTCGTCACCCATCGCGTGTCCTTGGGCAGTACTCTCAATCGTGTTTCTCTTCAATTCATTTCCAATCCCCCTTGTCATCAAGCTCGCCTACATATCTTCGACTCTTGGATGCTGGGGTCGAGATCTCAGGTAATAGTGGAAGCGAACCAAGCGATTACGGAGATAGTATGGGTATGTAGATAAAAACGCATGTCTGATTATTGCTATCATCATCAGCCATGCCGTCATGAAACATCTAGCGCAATGTATCAATCTGAGACCTTCCTCCTGCTTCAATAAGGAACTGATCCTGGCGCTTACACTCTTCACTCAATCACATTTTAATCTACCCACAAGGAACGTATGCAGACCAATAATTTGCAATGCGTACCTGGTCAGTCATCAATCCGTTCCCAATATAGCTAAACTCAATCCGGTAATCCCCCAATCTGCCTTTTGTTCTTGTTGGAGTCAGAACCGGCGCTGGACTTGAAACAGAAGGCAAACGACCTATACACACGGAAGGACTTCTCAAGCTCTTATGCTCTGTACACGTACATAGTAGATCAGTTCCTCGAAGCACCGTCATCCTTTTTGAGGGTTATTCGCTGTAACCGTGCCGCCTGTTGTATAGAACTTGGTAAGCCACCTTAAAAATGTCACATCGACCGTATTCCTTTATTCCGTTTCAGGACTCTATCAGGACGGAGTTAATGACCTTCAGTGGGTACTGCATAGCATCCCACAAGGCTCTCATGAGGCTGAGAGTGTCAGCCAAAAGGCTCACTTTCGATTTGCTCGATGCTTGTTCGAATTGAAACGGTTTGGGAAGCCATCAAAGAGATGGACGAATACCGCCACGTAATGGGAGGCCAGCCTACCGACGCCGAAAAGGGCTGCGTACAAAAATTTTGCACGCAATCATGGAACGAGATGAAGGATACCGCGGACAAGCCGCACACGTACTAGCGATAGCTCCTGGACGACCGCTGCGATACGAAGTCAACGTCTTCAACAATGAATCCGTTATCGTTCTCTTTGACGACATTCCTGAGAATTTGTGCTCCAATTATCCCCCGGAGATTCCTTCGAGACTCTATGCCCTGAAACTGGTGACAAAATATCACAACTCTATACTGCATGGGAAAGAATGGAGATGCTGGAAGTGTTTCACGCCGGCCATAGGCCTCATCCATTCCCCAGCTTTGTATCTTCACTTACACGAGCCAAAGATCGTGGACTACGTACAGCCAATCTGCAAGGATGGAGGGGAATGTGACGTAGCTGCGCAAAAGATGATGGCGGAAACGATGCGTCTAACAGCCGACTTCAACAGAGTCATGACCGAAAATGAAAGGCAACTCGATTCATATTCACGAATTAACAGGACTTGATCATTCACGACTGCACTTCTCAATGTATCATCTACTTCATCGAAATAGCCTGATCAGTGCTTCGTAATCAAGCCCTTTGCCTCGTATGCCGCCAATGTACTCTCGATGGTCTCCTCTAGGCTCCGATACTTAATGCCCAGGATATCTTGAGCCTTCGTCGTGTTAACGACAATTATAGGGACTCCTTGAACATCTGGCTTCCCACGTGGAAGGATACCAGAGGAATAGTACTCCGGCTTGAGAGCAAAAATAATATTACCTGAACCAGATTTTGTCAGTATTCGAAAGAGTACCTGGAAAGTGTATAAATCACGTACGTAACTGCTGATAGACGGAAGAGCCTTCAAAGGCGTTGTTTTAGACGAGCTTCATATCCAAAAATCAATCAAACTAACCTGCGGAAACAACAATTCTTTCTCCCCCAGCGGCTTCTCTCGTTATTGATCGAAGGTGAGCTTTCGCGACATCGCGAACATCGGCGTAAATGAATGTTCCGTTGATCCCTTCTTCATCTTGTTCTTTGACGATATGGTCATACCATAACTGAACAGACAAAGGCGCCTCTGCTGAGGTCTCGAATTCCTGAAGAGGTGGCTAGATAACTTTGTCAGCGAAGAGTTTTGGACTCAAAGGGAGAACAAATTCTCACTCCGATTACCTACGAATATCAATGTGATCAGTGATATGAATACCGTTAGTATATATCTACTTACGATAGAAGGGTTAATGACTACTAATTCCCAGCAACTCTCAGCCTTGTGTTTCTCATAGAAATCCCAGGCAGCTGCAGAATCAATATATAAGTACAGTTACAAAGATGGGGTCAAACGCCTCTACCTCGTTCTGACAAGGTCTTCGAGGCCCAATATTTGGTCACAGGTGGGGCAGCCTTGCCTTGTTCCTCTACCAACTTGACTATTAAATCTCCCCAGCTATTTTCATCGAGGACCACGGGACCAGTGATGATTGGGAGAAGAGCTCCAAGGGAGGAAGTCATGACAACACGCTTGACCTTCGTTCTGATAATCAGCACATAGTCAATTCGAGTGAATATAAGAAATAGGAAGCGGAAATTGCGTACCCAAATTTGAGAACACTGTTGAGGATACACAGAGTGCCATCAACTGCCGGTCTAATGTAGGCTGTTCGACTTTCAGCGGAGGTACTTTCTTCGGGTAATCCAAAAAATCACCTTCAGGGTCATCTGAGTTGGTGGAGACCGGGGATGCTGTGTGCACGATGGCATCAACATCCTTGACTGCTTCATCAAATGCGCCTTGCTACGTAAGTAGCCAAATAACCGTTTAGCGTATTGTTACTACGACGTTGGGGATGAAAACACCCACCGTAGTGATATCTTTACGACAAACCACTCGAACTTATTGCCATATGAAGAAAAAAATTGCTTCAGTTTGGTTCCTTTGTCCTCCGTTCGTACTTTTCCTCGGACGGTGAATCCTTCCTTGAGCAGGACATGGACGATCCACATGGCAAGAAAGCCATTTGCACCAGTTACCAGGACTCATGCATTCGAACTGGCATCAACGGCAGGCATAAGTAATGATATTCACGTTAGGGAGGCTAAAAATGGAGTGTCGAAAGTAAGAGGGATTGAACTTTGTTGATCCATACCCACAATTATTCTCAGCGGCTTTCATACATATACGCTATAATAATGGTCGAAGCATTCGACGTTAAAGCTAAGCCTTATCCCATCAATTTACTTACGATGGATCATTTGATTTCACGGCAAAGTTGTGTTTCAGGCTTAGATACGATATATTATAAACATTCTCTACTCTCGGGCGCCAAAGACTTTAACAAGATCTACGCCATTTCAACATTCATTTTCACCGGAATTGAAAATGCGAAGCTGATCATATTTAATCATCGAGAACTGACAACTTGGAACTGAAATTTACTCTCATGTTTGGCGTCCACCTCAAATAGACCCGTGTCGCGTACTGTTCCCTTATAAAGCATCTACATCTTAGTAAAGATTCCTCGTCATATTTGTTATTTGTCGAAAATAAGTAAGCCCATCAGATGATATTGATAAATCATTACATACTCAACATTACGACGTAGAACTGGACACCAACAACACAGTACTGTTGACCATTGGGTGTCATGATAAGTCTGTACGAGAAGATGCCGTAAGTAGTAGTGAGGAGTTGAGTTCGGATATTTGAAGAGCTTGATCAAACGAACGTTGCGAAATATGCCCTAAAGCCCAACTAAAACCTGAAAGGACTTGTCGGTAACCCGGATAGCCAGCTATTGCTTGGCAATACTCCAGTGCCTAGGAGCAGTGCTAGCGACATCTTAAGACCCGCGATAGATGATAAATACTCTTTATCAGCCGAAAGCTCTTGAACCTGTTTCATGACTTAAAGTGACTCAAGGGTTGTGGGCCAAAAAGTCATCCTTGATAGGCCCCTAAGTGATTGGAGAAACGCTAAATACAGATTTTGTCTCGAGTGATTAGTAGAACATTTTTCTTAGTGTAGCTGTCTTCCCGCGCCACCTCAGGGACTCAGGGAGACTGCACGTAATGCAGTTAAGCGCTCATCAGACTAACGTTATATCCGAGCTGGTTCTGAGAAGTCGACAGAAAAGCCCTCCGTCTCCCCTGGCGCCTGTGTTCGACACTCAATTCAATCAATATCAGATGAGGGTACGAAGTCCACGCGATATATGGTGGATACGTCCGACTCCACAACGTCTAAAGAATTCAATTTAAGTATTATCCCAAAGACCAAAGATATGTGCGAACCTCTGGGCCGAGGAGTGACGAACATATCACCATTCGGAAATACTGACAATATAAAAAACAGGTTAACAGGAACGACGGGAGATATGCGGCAACTCACGATGATATCTCTCGCCTTCAAACCTTTCATAGTCCACCAAATCCTCCTCGTACTCCCTCTCCCATTTACGCATCATTTGTTCATGTCTATCGTTCTCGTAATGTCTCTCCGATTCTCGATCCCGTCTCCTTCTAAGCGGCTGCAATTCCTCCATCTCCACCTCCACAGCGCCACTGTCGCCTTCGTCCTCAGTATCACTATCGAGGCCTTCATTATCTCCTTCGCCGGCAGCAACCCCCACTCCCGCACTCGCATTAGCATCTCCATCACCCTCTCCTTCCCCCTCTCCTTCCCATACCCTCCCATCTGCATCCTCATCGTCTTCCCACACCCGCTCCGCAAGCTCAACATCGTCCCCCGGCATCCTTGGCCACAGTGGGTTCCAGTTCACGAACAGCCCCGTGTCCGACATCATTAGGCAGCTCACTTCGCTCAGCCACGATGGGTTCGAGAAGAAGGGGAGGCGCATGACCTCGAGTTTTGGGACGTCGATCGTTCGGTTCCTCCGCACGGCGCCTGGGCCTGTACTTGTGGTGGATGATATGAGAGAGGACGAAGGTGGTGAGGGTATAGGCGGGATGACAATGTATATAGCGTTCGACTATGAAAGAAGCAAGTGCATACGCATGTCTGTGTAAACAACAATGAGTGTACAAGAAAAATAAATGGAGACGCACAGTGACAACCCCGATCCGCCCATTCTCGTACGCCAAATAGATCCCACTTGACGCAGCAGGCGCACCGAGCTGCACGTCAATCGTATGCTCGAAGATCTCCTCATCTTTGGCATCCTTTGCCCGCTTACGCGTCTGACGCGCCTCTCTGTTCTTGAGTCTGCGTTGTCTCCGTGCCTGGCGAAAGCGGGCGCTGGCACGGGTGTCATTGTGACTGTGATTGTGCGATGGAGCACCGTTGGAGTTAGAGGGTCCTGCAAAGGGGGTAGGCGTTGATGTCGATGGATACGAGCCGGGCATGCTGAACACGGGGTCAGGATTTGAGATGGGAGACAACGGTGGGCCTGACACGTCTGTGTCTGTCGTCGAAGTAGTGGGTTGTTGGTGTCTCCGTGAGGTGGAGGCAGAGGTTTCCTTTCCCTTTGAACTGGGCGGTGGTGGTTCAACGGCTGGTCCTGGTCCGAGAAACGATTCGAAGTTATGTATGATGACGAGCCTGGATCCGCTGAGCAGCCCAACGAGGTGTTTACCATCGCTTGACACATGCACTAAGCACATCCCCATGGAACATTCTATTAGAATAATGACGAGAATAACAACAAGGAAAAAGCTCACCGGCGATAAACTGATCAATAACGACCCTACCCCCGCTCGCGGATACTCCTCCAAGCTGAATCGCACCGGCATACGCACGACCTCCCTCCCCTCCCTCCTTGCCTTTTCATATGAGTCCAAATCAACACTCTCTGGGGCAGCGCTTTCGCCTCCTCTACTCATACTCTCCCGACTCGCAATCTCCCAGCGCCACTTGCCATACCGCCACCGCGTCGACGGGATATCCATCACGCACCGTCCCGTCTCGCGAGAGAATATGCGCAGGAGGTACCGCCCAGCAAAGAAAACGTGCCGCGCGGAGAGGTCGATGTACCGCACGAGCCCGAGGAAACGCGGAAGCTGCACGGCTTCGTCTTCGTCGTCGCTTGAGGAGAAGTCATCATCGTCGGAGTGAGACTGTCCTGCGCTATCGTGGAAGTTGATCGGGGGAAGGACATCTAGGAGGTCGATGTCCTCGGCCATTAACTGATTCTGTGCAGACTGGTCCCGCTCATCTTCACTGTGATCATCGTCCTCCGACCCCGCTGTCCCCTCCTCGTCCTCCGGTGTCCTGATAACCTGAATCCCCGAGATTATCTGCTTCAACGCGCCGGTCCTCACATCCCACAGGTACGCTCGCTCCAGACTGGCCACCAGAAGCGTCGGAAACACGTATCGATATGCACGCGTGATCTCGGGCATGTGCAGTATCGCGTGTGGCGTGAAACGTGCTTTGAAGTTTGGGTTGTGATGGGCAGATGCCGATGAAGATGGAGATGAAGATGAGGAGGCACTTGCACCTGGAGGAAATGAAGGAGAGTTGGAAGTGAGATGGTTGATGTAGTTCACCACATGTTTTTGGCGGTCGTCCGGTGCTGAGATGGCTTCCACTGCTTCTGATGCTGCTGTACCGGAGTCGATCTCGGCTGTTCTCCTCCATACTTCTTTGTTTCCGTCATCGCGATCGAATATCATGTATCCTTGCCCGTATTCCAAATGGGCGTATTGACGAACATACCACTGCAATCGCATCAGTTCCTCGAGCAAGAAAGAAAGACAGAGATGTGCATACCATAGGAAGCTCCCAGAGAACGGCATCACTCCCGATATCTCTCACAACCAGTCCGCCGAGCTGTGTTGTGGCGATCGTGATGCCTGCATTCTCGTCAGCTTTGATGCGGTGCACGCGTCTATAGTGCGCTGGTTCTGGGACGTCCACATTATCACATCCAGAACCAGATGCGCTCGGTGATGACCTAGGAGAGGGCACAATTTGTGACTGGTCTCTGCCTGCCCACGACCGTTCAATCAGTTTCCGCCGCTTGCCTGTAGTTGATCATCAAGTCAATATACACCATTGAATAGTGAGCACTCACAGAATTTTCTCCACCCATGGACACCTCTCATCGCATTCGGCGAATATGTAGACTTCTTTTCTCTCCTTCCTTCTGGATTCGCGATCAATTCATCTACCGAAACAGCTCTATCTCTCGGATCGACATATCCTTCCACAAATGCCGCATTTCGATAGATGGTGCTTTTGTTTTGCTCAATAAAGTTCGCCCATCTGTTGTTTGATAGGATAAGAGACCTAATTGAAGACAGAGGAAGGTATGAGAGAATCAAAAGCGCCAGTTCGGTCGGCAGTGGCGTCTGAAACATGCTGTGGAGTGTTGACTAGCTTTTGGGGTGGCTAGCGCCTGATTCTGTTGGGAATTTATACTTTGAGGATATAGGATAGAATAATAAGGTGTTTATGTCCAGTAAATGGCGCGAAGGGACATAACTAGTCGAGAACTTGTGCGTACATGGAAGAAATAGTTAGGAGCTCCGTTGCCAGCACAACGTCGATGAAGCGTGAGACAGAGATAAGATAAGATAAAATCTTAAACTATTTTTACATATCGGCCCTGTGTAGGTTGTTGTTCTATGAATCAAACCTATCGTCAAATAGGGGGAAATTTTCTCTACATATTTGCTGCATGTAGTCACGCATTGTATTTGTGGGTACAGAAATTAATCACGGGTCTCACAGCTCGCAATCTTCATCCAATAATACTTCAGACAGATTTTTTCTATTATTACAAAATTTGGTGAGATGAAAATAAACATCTTCCAGCTACATAATATGTCAAAATATTCTGAGATAATGGTTTTGCCAATCACTAGAAATAAATTAAGGAAATGAAAACATTGTACTAATTCAGTAATTATCATAGATAGAAGGACTTCAGAGCTTAGGTTTAGTAAAATGAAATGATTGTATACGTATGTATTGTTTATCTTGTGATAAACTTTCAGCTTGATAGACATCTCCTCGTTAAGATAGATTTCTCATCTGTTCAAAAAAATTACCATACACGGAAGGAGGGGATCCTTTTCAGGGACTTAACATGATTGTTCAATAGCACTGAAAATGATCCAGATCCACCTAAGAGACCCTAATTTTATTGTGGCGATGTTCAGAGATATTAGGCATTTATTGTCCGTGATTACTTTTTGGGGCCACGAGTAGAGTCGCCTGTTATCATTGTCAATGGCAAGATACCTCTATTTGTTCGCAACTTTGACAGCCATGCATCACGGACTGTGACGCTGGGAAATTTTTGAATAGATGCGACTAAATGCTCCAGTAGTGGTTGCGTCGTCGACGCGTATTTGAGCTCAAACTAATTACTGGAGTGTAGGGTATCCCTCACGTTGAGAGTATATATTAAATATACTCTTCACGTGAGACTCGTTGACAAAACTTTCAAATAGAATCTGCATGGTTGAAAATACACTTGAATGCGTTGCTGGTAAGCCAATCGGCGGCCCCGTCTGTGTGGTACAATATTGCTCATATGTGTATTTAAAGCTGGACTGCATAGTGATATTAGCCTATCTCCCCATGTCAAATACTGATCTGCCTCTAGCTGCAAGACATATCACATCCGTCAAATTTCGGCATATCTATAGTAGTGGTAATGTAGAGCATCAGAATGGCATTCGTAACAGGGTGCTCATAGATGGTAAAATTAGATGCTAGTAATATATAAATGAGCCGATAGTGCGCTGTCATCTTTGCCCTTTCCGCCAATAGCCGCTCCTCGTTGAACAGTGTGATCTCTTACAATGTCACAGTACTTTGCTGGATCGAGAAATTTCATTATCCAGAACAGCACACTCAACACTCACCAATCTGGCCCTGAAGGTACGATATATATTTTGATTAGAAATACGTTATATTGATGAGTATTGACAACAAGCAGGTTCAAGTGCATGCAGGAATACGCTACCCATTGACATTGAACATTTCACGACTCAGGGAAAAGTTTCGATACCCCAAAATGCCATCCAAATACACGAGTGGCGAATATCAAGAGGATCACAAACTGGATCCGGGGACTCAATGAAGACACCAGTGTGGCTCACATGACGTGACTCTACGGCGCAGCTGGTGCTGGAAAATCCGCAATTGCGCAGACTATGCAGAGATTTTCGCCCGTGCGCAGAATATAGGCTGTGAGATTCAAAATATTGCTTGATACGCAGCAGTACTCTCGCTCGAATTCCAGGAAGTAAAGATGGTGCAGTAAAGATTTGCGATGATGCGATGATTGAGCAAACAAAAAGGCATCGGGGGCATTGGGTTCTTTGGCCGGCCCTGATGTTCGGAATCTAAACTTGGACCCTGGTCTGTGGTTTCGGTTTAAAATTATCTCTACCTTTGTCTACAACTACCTGATGTGGTCGGCCGTTAAGCATGTACACTTGCCTTTCCATTCTGTTAAATCACGAATCCCAGGTATGTGCCATGCTGTATATGGCCGTATGTAGCCTGCCTTTCGACAACGCATGATGTTGACGGTTGTTCGGTGGCCGATATTTCACACTACTCAACACCTCATCTCGATTGAGGTGCATATTTTTTGAACGGGGTTCAGGCCAGAGATTTCCATACGACAGAATGGACACTCCTAATGAAATCACAAGCTTAGATGACGTTCTATTTTACAGAAATCTTCTACTAATTGCGACAAAAGATGCGCTCATAATGATAGTTGCACGATTTCCCGACGTCCTTCCCCAGAATGCCTAGTGATTCAATTATTCAAGTTTGTAGATTCTAATTCTACGCCCTTCTTCTTTAAAAATCGTTCAGCAGCCTCGCGGCTCTGCTTCTTTGGTTCCCAGATGCTTGCTCCAAGACATGGTAACCCAAGAAATATAAACTTAGACAATTCAAAACTGATCTCTGATACCTCCGTGTGAGTGTGGAATCACGGCATCACCATAACCTGTTCATCTGCTTCTTACTGATGACTGTCGGATTCTAGGTGAGCTATGTTTCCATACGCCCATCTCAATTGATCTCATGGCCAACCAACGTCTGAAATAATGATGCTAATTTTAGTTCCGAATCGCAATCGTTCAGGCATATCTCAACTCAGTATGAGAGGAACGACAATAGATGCCTGATGATCGACATAACTTGTACTCGTGGACTGCTACGCATTGGTTTCGGCTTTGCAATCTGAGGAGTTTCTGGCGAGAGCTTTCCATGTGTTGCCAATGATACAAAAGACATATAAAAGGATAGTGTTTTAGCTTCAAAAGACTCATCGAATATCTGCATTCAGGAGCTCCATTTGACTGTCCATAATGTTTTCCACCACTTTGTTGACCATTCTCCTTCTCGCTCTGTCGGTTGCTGCCAACCCAGTGCTGGTGAATAGGTCCCCTGTGACTTTGCCCATCTCTCGTCGAACCAACTTCACGAGCGTACACAACCTCCTTCGACACGATCAGAATAGGGCAAAATTCCTGAAGGTCAAGGGTGCTGCTAAGACTGCTGGAATCTCCTTCCAACAGGACTCCGTCATCAACGAGCAAGTCAACAATCAAGTCATCACCTACGTTGCAAGTGTCGGTGTTGGCAGCCCCCTACACAATGTAAGTCCTTGTCTTGTGAAGATGTAAGCAGTATTAACCTTACTTGAAATAGTTAATCTCCTCATTGATACCGGAAGGTATGGGTTCCGATATTTCATTCTAATTTTATTGGCTAATAAGAGCCCCGTCGTCCCCAAGTTCGAATACATGGGTCGGTTCTGGTACAGCTTACAAGAAGACCAGCACTAGCGTCCAGACGTCGAATAAAGTGGTAAGTGGCCCTCTTTATGCTTTTGAAGATCTCAATTTAAATGACTTCCTGTTAGTCTGTGACGTATGGATCGGGCTCCTTCTCTGGAAACGAATTCACCGACACTGTCACCCTTGCCTCCGGCCTTGTCATTCCTAAACAGTCGATCGGTGTGGCCACAAAGGTTCGTGGTTTGATTCTCTGGCTGATCCATATTTCTCAAACTTTCATTTGGAGTCCACTGGATTCCAAGACGTTGATGGCATTCTTGGGTGCGTGAACCGTTTAGTTTGTTGCACTTTTCATTGGCTGAAATCGTTTGAAATAGCATTGGCCCAGTTGGCCTTACTTTGAATACCCTTTCACCCGCTACCAACAGCTTAATCCCCACTGTTACCGACAATTTGTTCGCCAACGGCGTGATCAACGCCAATGAGATCGGTATCTCCTTTAACCCTACTACTGTGGAAGACAATAAAAACGGAGAGCTCACCTGGGGTATGTCAATTTTAACTTGGATTAAAACACTCTTTCTCACTAACAATTTCCCTACCTACAGGCGGAACTGATAGCACCAAGTTCACCGGCTCGGTCTCATTCATGTGAGCAACTTTTGATTTGGGTCCGTCTATGATAGCAGTTCTCACCTTACACTTGAATCAGTCCTCTGACCACCACTGCCCCTGCCAATGGATTCTGGGGCATTAACCAATCAGTCCGATATGGCGCTTCTACTTCTATTTTGACCACTACTGCTGGAATTGTCGATACCGGTATGTTAATCTTTGCGGAGAGCGGGTAGGAAAGGGTCTAACTATATAAAAAATAGGAACTACTCTTGTCCTCCTCGCCACCAACGGATTTAAGAAGTACCAGATTGCCACCAAAGCCACCACTGATGCTGCTACTGGAATGTTGAAGGTCTCAACTGCTAACTTCAACGCACTGCAAAGTTTGTTCTTCGTTGCTAATGGAGTAAGTTGTAATCTGGTGACCTTTTCCTGAATGCGATCTCTTACTATTTGACTAGGCTACTTTCGAGTTGACTGCCAATGCTCAAATATGGCCTCGTGCTCTCAACGCCGACATTGGTGGTGTCGCTGGAAGCATCTACCTCATCGTCGCCGATCTTGGCTCGAACAGTGGCGAGGGTCTCGACTTCATCAATGGCTTCACATTCCTCGAGCGCTTCTACTCCGTGTTCGACACTGCTAACAAGCGTGTTGGTTTCGCTACCACCCCCTTCACCACATCGACAGCCAACTAAATGAGAATAGGCAATGCAATCGAGTGCAATCGAAGCTATCAATTTCTCTGACTTATTCATATTCTCATCGCACAATACCATTTCTTTCTTTCCTACAATTTCTATTCTTTCGGGTATCTTGTGTTCTGAGAATAAGAATGTTGACCAATCCCACTGTGTGGAGTCATGAAATTCGGGAGGGAAGCTCCCGTTCATGATGTGGCCGGATTCTTCTAGAAGCTCTTCGTCTCATGATCAGGAAATAACTTGATTGCATATTTGCGTGAAACTTTATTTGTACTATGGTGTCTGTCTCATAGTGCTGACATCGATGACATCGCTGGAAGCATCTAACTCATCGATTGCCTTCTCACCGCAAGCATCCAGGTGTTGTTGAAGGTTTTGTTTTGATCGAATGACTCTACTTCGTGTTTAACACCGCCAGCAACTTGAGGCCACGATCAACTGAATGAGGCAGTGGAAGCAGCCGAATAGCCAATAATCCAACCCAGTGATAGGCCGAATGCAATCTAAAGTATCAGTTTCTCCCAGAATCAGCACGTGTATAAAAGTTGCTTGTCATATAACGCTTTTTCATTTATTGATGTACCGTGACATTGCTGCCAGTGAAGGTACCCTGGAGGTTTGTTCTATTTATAGTGCGATCGAGTTGCTTGATGTGGCATTTGCGTAGCACAGCAATCAATATCGCGCTCGAAACACATGAACCTGGTCCAGAGTAACACCGGCGCCTAGTGCTCAGGCGCGATTCCGATTGAGGCATTGAATTTGAACGCAATCTATCCTTGATAATCTTATATATCTTCTTGGCAGTCAAAATTTAAACTACAACTTGATCACGTAATAAAGTTCCACAGGCAGGGTATTTTGCAAGTATGAAATTCGTTAGTTGCAATCTAGTACATAGATGTAAATAAACACCATATATATAGATAAAAATTTTCAGGACTCCTGTTGGCAATTTGCAATAAATACTAAATATTATGCTGTAGTACAATTCCTTCGGCTGGTAATAGCGGACGAAGTCCGCTCTTTCGAGTATAAGTTGCATATCTTTACACTGTATTTAAATTTTGAGCCACTGGGCGCCAATCTACCAGAAATTTCTCCATTAGAAAAGCGATGAATACTCGAATTAAGCACTAAATCAATCTGATTAGGCGGCTTAGAGTCGAATGGACATTGAGAGACTCGGAAGCTATATGATTTCCTCCATACTTCGGGCAGAGATTTCTCTCAACCACTCTAGAGTACATAACGCTACCCTCATGTCTGGTCATTGACAAGATGGTATGCGGCTACAGCTGACGATGTAACATTGACTGTCAAATCCGACTGCGGGCGCAAAAGTCAGTGTCAAGTCACCGTATCCTCTGACTGTTGTGAAATCGCCATTCGGGTATAAAACATTCCATAGTCGGTTGACTCTGTACGCGAAGATGGATAAGAATACACTGAGGTGTAGGTGGTATTCGATTGTGGCGTCGAGAGGAGATTGGTCGGGGCGAGAGCACCCTGCGGAGTTGGATACTCCTGGACATTCACTGTGGTCATAGGTGGTATTAGGGTCGTTGAGTGGGTATGAACCTGCGTGGCAGGGAATATATATGACATCTCTGGATGCACCTCTGTCTGCTGCTGCATATTTTGAGGTGTAGAGTACGAGTGTATGAATGTCCCCTCTGGTCGGCTGCTGATAGACATGGTGGGAGGCGGGGCATTCGAATCTAGGGGTCTTCGCATGTGGGGCTTTCGATCCTCCGTGTCTGTGCTGGAGCGCTCGCTATCACTGTCACTACCATTTTGGGACCTACGGCGGCTCCAATTTGAAAGTTTGGCACGTGTTGGTGAGTTGATGGTCTCCTGGGGTATGGTGTAGGGAGCCAGGTAGGGTTTTTGTTGCTGCTTCAGCTGAGGTGAATATTGCTCATGAGTGGAGAAGGCTTCGTATTCTGTCTGCAAAGGAGTAAGACTACGAGGAGTCTGAGGCGTGAATGGATTCGCGAGCGGATGCCGGAGCGTGTTGTGCACCCAGTCAGATATCTGAGTCTCTGGCCACTGCTTTGGCTGCGGAAGATACCTATAGTATGTCTCCCAAGGTGCGTCCTCATCGAAGGCGGGCATGTACGGGTGTACGGGCTCTTCGCGGCTGGTGTGATCTATCCATCTGGAAACCTGCACCAGTTTGGTGCGGTACCGCTCCTCGTCGTCTGGAGAGTAGTTGTATTCAGCCTCTACCCTCGTGGGGATAAATACATGATACATGAATGAAGAGGTAGGTGGATAATATACGGGAGCGCAGTAAAGAAGGATGAATTAATGACGAGTGAGGCACAGAGGATAAGGGCGACGAAACGTTCGATTGGTACTATTTAATGATTAATCCAGGCACAAATTCGTTTTGGAAAATTCTCACACCCCAATGGAGAGCATGAATCTAATCGGCCTTCTATTTGTTTGTACTATATTTACAATATGTCACTACTTGTCGCTGAACAGCATAGCCATTGTATGTTTGCGTTATACTCGAGTATATCGGGTTTAATTAAGATGCCATCACATACGGTTAATCTTCACTGACTATGAATGTACATTCAGTGATCACAATTGAAACGGAAGTTCTAAGGATGACCAACCACTGCATTTACATGTCTGCCCAGGTACCACTCAAAGACCTGATTCTGTCTTCATGTTCCTTACGGCGTCCCATCCGGAGAATCCCAGAAGCTGGGGATATTTGCTCCATCGTTTATTCTGCGCGATTTTCAGACAGCGCTCTGCTTCAGTTATACAGGCAGCACAGAAGCTTCCTCCCATTACCACTGTCGAAGGTGTATACGAAGGACGCACCCCAAAGCATAATAATATTTTCTGGATAGTAGAGTGGCGTGTAAATGGCACGTCGGTTTATTGACGCAGCTTTGTGCCGGAAGAGCGGCTAGCCAGCCCATGGCGCTGATGAGGGCATCCTTGTATCCTTCTCGAAAAATAAGGTATTCCGCCTGCACGCTAGCGGGGAGCTTTGCCCAACCATCCCTACTCAGGATCACTGGTAACGGATATTGCGAGAGCATTAGAAAAAGGGTGGGAAGTATCCATTGCACATCCACTACATTTGAGAGTAGTGCAAGCTCCAGGTAGCATTGTACCATGCGGAAGACATCTTCAGGAGAGCCGGAAGCCAAGGAAAGTTCTTGGATCACTGCAGAGAACCTTTCTTTGTCCAGAGGAAATAACTTCTCTAGATGAGCGGCCGAGCGTTGCTTGAGAAAGGGAACATCGTATTTATGGGAAAGGCGCAAAATAGACACAATCACCTCGAGTGGAGGAGATGATGGTGGTGGTTCAAAATATCTTAGAGAGTTTAGTCGTTACGAGCGTCTTCGATGTGGGAGAGGATCGTGACATACGATGCATCAAATATCGCCGAAAAGAAAAAGTAGATATCCATTTCGGTGTCAGGAAGGTGTACGATAGTAACCTTTCCGTCCTTGGGGAGATTCATCACTTGTGATGCTTGAGGGACTGAAAACATATCGTTAAAAACGGTCGATCGTGCAGAGAGGATGCTCCTATGGACGCGAAAGGCTTTCGACCCAGCGCGGAAGATGACATCTGCATCGTCAAACCATAACCCGTGAGCTTTTTCGAAATCGAGAATTTCATCCTCGGCCAATTCGGATAATGGATCGACATTTCGGTATGCTTTCTCGGTGTTAGGCATAACCCTAGTAGTAGATGTTGACAATCGATGAATTGATTGACTTCGAATCGTTGAGTCATTGCTAACACGCTCAACAAAGCGAATCCAGCTCAACTGTTGCTCGATTTTACACGTAAATCCTTTTGGTCTGAATGGAAAAATATGGCTTTTGGATGTATGGTACGACAAGGGCAGATAGGGTCGTATTTATGCGGCGGTGGTTGAACGGAAGGTTGGGCGTGGAATAACTGTTCCGCGAAGATCATGCCATCGCATAGATTCCCATGCCAGCTCATGCCAGCCTATTCGACATCCACGTGTCATTCTCCCCACTCCACTCTGCATAGACTGCGGTTGACTAACTACTACTTATCGCCAACTTATTGTTTGCCGGGAAAGTGATGATCAATACCTCGGCCATCGTTTCACCAAGGCCGAGCAATATCCTGAATGCTCTACACCGCTGGCAATATAATTGCGAGCGTGTCGAGAGGACGAACGGAACCCGTCCATTTCTCTGTTTGATGCCTTTTCCTTGACTCTTTGGCCATTTCATTCATCAAGCCCGTGTGTGAGTAATGGACATCACCGATGTACACTCTCCCGAGAAGGAAAGGCCGACGCTAGTTCAGAGTAGTGCAGTATCTGAGACAGAAAAGTTGGAAGAAGATGATGTTCGTGACGTGCTGCAGGACGACAAGGAAGCACTGGCTATCAATTCTACGGATAACTTCCCCGAGGGAGGATTCCATGCCTGGGCGGCTACTGTAGGAGGGTAGGCACCGATCAACTCAGCGCTCAACAGTCAACTCGAAGTTCGAGCTTTCTGAACTCATGCTAATCTGACGTTTATGGGTAGATTCTTGGTGCAGTTCAGTTGCTTTGGGTGTTTATCTCTCGGCTACCTATCTCTACTTTTGCTTCGGGGTTGACACTTTCTCTTCATCCATAGGTATATCAACTCCTTTGGTGTCTATCAGGACTTCTATGTTCGCCGATATCTTCAGAATGTCACTCCAAGTAATATTGGGTAAACCGTCGCATTTTATTCCATCGACAAATTTCAAATGTCAATTGGGTTTTCTGCTAGATGGATTGGAGGCGCTCAGATTTTCTTGACCTTTTCCTTGGGTGCTATCACAGGAAGGATATTCGACAGGGGATACTGGTATGCATCGCCTTCTGTCATATTCGGAGAGGTTTGACACGTGTACTTGTTCCAGCACACCACTTATGATCAGCTGCACACTCATTTATGCCATATCGTGTAAGCCTTTCTCAGATCAGAACATTTCTCTTCGCTATAGCTGATATAACGGCAAGTGTTCACGCTGTCCCTGTCGCACGAGAATTCATATTATCAGGTATTTCGAAGCTGGTGACAGCGATATCAATTCTGAATACAATGTCATCGCAAGGTCTTCTTGACGAACGGCATCGGTCTCGGTATCGCTTCTGGGTTAACATATACTCTTAGTGGGTCAACTTGACTTCTCAGACGTTGTAGGAGCAACAGCCTCATAGATCTCTTGAAGGCTTTGCTTTAATCGGGCATTATTATTCGAAGAGAAGATCACTGGCAGTAGGAATAGTCTCATCAGGATCAGCTATTGGTACGTCGTCTTGATTGCACCACGGGTATTCCGCTCAAAAAGGGGCGATCGCAGGAGCTATTTTCCATCCTATTCTGGTCAATCATCTGATCAATGGCCGGATCGGTTTCCATAACGGAGTTCGCATTAGCGCGTCTATCAATGTCACTTTGCTCATTATAGCGACTTGCATCATGAAGACACGATTATCCCCTAAGAAAAATCAAACCTTCCCGATATTACAATGGTCGCGAGAGCCTCCGTATTGCGCTATATTATTTGGGTATGTTGCCCTCGCAGCACGTACTCCGATACGAATACTGACTATTATGTCCGGTTAGCTGTGTATTCTGCTTTATGGGCTTATTCTTCCCGGTCTTCTACTTGCAGTTGAATGCTATCAAACACGGCGTTCCTCGCCAATTCGCATTCTATGTTGTAAGTACATTTTGTCTTGTCCTCGAAATGCACCACTCTTGTTGAATCGGTATCTGGGTAGTTATCAATCCTGAACGCTGCAAGCTTCTTTGGAAGAACTATTCCGGCCCTCATTACTCCCACCTTCGGCGTATTCAACCTCGGCGCCTTTTTCACAACCGCGACGGGACTGGTCATCTTATGCATGGCTTTCATGAAGGATCTCACCGGAACGGTTTTGTTTGCCGTGTTTTATGGCCTCTGCTCTGGCGCTTCGGTGGCGCTAACTCCTTCTATGCTAGGTATGGTGATTGCCTAAAGATCATCATATGCATGCCTTCCATTGCTCATATTCCTGACATCTTTACTTACGCCCCCATTAGCAAGCACTGCAAAGGATATGAACGAAGTGGGCACTCGTATGGGTATATATTTTGGCATAGGAGGTGGGTTTGAATTGTTCCAATTTCATAATATATTACTTCGTATTAAACCAGTTTCTCAGGCATACTCGGTCTTTTCGGTATGTTATCTTTGCGATTCCAGTGGGTTGTACATAGTCCCGTTCCTGATGCCGATCCTCCCCTATTCTATAAATAGCGACGCCCATATCGGGTGCATTATTGACTAGCCAATATCACTGGATTCGGGCGATTGTGTTCTCAGGGGTGAGTATTTGAGATCCTCGATGTTATTGCCAATTCATCGACTTTCGTACTGTAGGTAGCCATGACTCTGGGAGGCCTCTTCTTTGGACTTTCCAGGTCGTACGTTGCCCGTCAGAAAGGGACTCACAGAGTGTAATATCATGAAAAGCAGGCTTAGAGCTGTAAGTTGTATTTCCGAGGGAGGTGCGCCGCGCCTGGTCCATATTATACAGGAATATAAGGTGGATAGTGAGGGTGGAGAGGTCGGCGGCGGAGATGCCGCCTCGTCTCCAGGGGGTAGAAAGCCGGTGGAAGTGCTGAGGGGTGGCCCACTTTTCTCACTTCTAAAGGTTCTACTCTACCTATAATGTATCCAAAGTATATGTGTGTTAGATGTTAGGATATAAAATAATTACGGTGATGGGTGGGTGGGATTTTAAGCGGCGCTAGGAATGAGAATAGGAAAGGAGTGAGTATGCGAAGGGTTTGTCTAGTAGTCGTCTTACGAGTTCAAGCGTAGTGTAGAGAAAGACGACGGAATCAAGACACACGTGGTAGCATCTCCTTCCTACGAAGATTCGTACCCGCTGGCGGGTATTTCCAATAGAGATCATGACTGATTGTCTGAAGGAATTCAAACGACAATTAAGACCAAATTGTCCTGTAACACGAAGTGCAAACGAGCTACCGTCTTCAGTCTTCAATATTGTGTACTACGACTCCAAATATCTATTATTCACCATTTCCACTGAAATGATGGTAATGTGGTTGAATTTACTTGTGGAAGTGGCTGCCAGAAGATCTTCGACCTGATTTGCGATCTTTAATCGATACCATAAAAAAAGTCAAAAGAGCGAACTTCATATGGCTGTAAGTTGGCCATGCCAGTCTGACAAGCCGTAACCGTTACCGGCATCTAGTTGCTCGGACTGTATATGAAGCGGTGAGCCGCCAGGCTTACAATGGCTTAGCGATTCATCGTTTACCGAACATAAAGCTCCTACTGTAAGCTATGTTTCTCCACTTGAATGTCTAATTATTAATAGTCACAGAAATACTCTTTACTCACTTCGTCAATAGCTTCCTGGAAGACTTGGATATTCGAATGCTATCTAAGTACATGGGTTCTCCTAGGTTCATTCCAAGCCGCTGCCGGTCATTGTTTGTTGGACAAATAGTCCTCTTTAAAACCACCGAAGGGCAAGCGGCTGAAGCACGTGACCTTGCCAATATTCTCCTGTGTTTTTCGGACCGAGGAAGTGACGTAGGCGGATGCTGACCCCGCTTGTCCCCGCGCTGTGCCGAGACCACGCCGAGGAAGCGCGAAATGGATGAATACTATTCCTCATCATGGATAATATAATCTCTCCCCAGCTCGAAGCTGCCACCTCACCTTCACCGTCCCCCATCACCTACTTTTACCATGCGCGCCACTCCCCGTTTGCGTAATGTTTTGCCTCCGTCCACACACCAGGCTTCTGCTGCTCTCCGAGAGCGTGTGAGGCGACCTGCCTTGTTGTCTAAGCTCACCACTGCAGAGGAGCTCGCCCCGCTTTTCCAGGTTCGGATTTTGCGTTGATATAAAATGTAGGAGGGTCAAATACTGACGTGGCATTTTAGAACGATGATTATGTTCGTATACCCCCTGATTTCTCGTTGATTCACCTTGTGAACACTTGTATTTCACCAGATCGGCTGGTCTGGATTCACGGGTGTCGGGTACCCCAAGACTGTTCCAACCGTACGTCGTTCAGAACACGTTTTGTATAATTTGCTTCCGCGTTGACCCGCTTCGTCCCGCTCAGGCTATTGCAAATCACATCGAATCAAACAATCTACAAGACGACCCTACCACCAAGAAAAAGTTCAACCTCTTCGTCGGTGCCAGTGTTGGGCCTGAGGTCGAAGACAGATGGGCAAAATTGGACATGTAGGATTCTTCCTGAGAAACGCCTTTAACGCATTTTGTTGGTCGTTATGTTTATGAATGATTATGCAGGATCTCGAGGAGGTACCCACATCAAGTCGGGAGGGAAATCGCGAAAGGTATCAACGCGGGCAGGATCGAATTTGCAGATAAACATCTTTCGAGTGCGCTTTTCCCTCCTATAATCGATGCATGCCTGAGTTCTTATCCTGCAATGAAATACTCCAGTGTTCCCTCAGGATCTCACTTACGGGTACTACAGTCTGAAGAAGAAACATGGCGACCCCCGCAAGCCTCTCGACTGGGCGATCGTCGAGGCCACTGCTATCACAGAAGAGGGTGGGATCGTCCCAGGTGCATCCGTCGGTGCCACTCCCGAGATTCTGCAAAGCGCGGAAAAGATCATCATCGAGGTTAACACCCGTATTCCCAATCTCGAGGGTTTGCATGATATCAACCAGAGCTTCCTCCCTCCCCATAGGCAGCCTTATGTCAGTGCCATCTTTTCAGAGCATCATGTTCGATTTGCCTGATTGCTTTTTTTTGATATTTGAGTAGTTGATCAAGCATCCACAAGATCGTATTGGCAATACGTCCATCCCCATCGACCCAGATCGTGTCGTCGCTATCGTAGAGTCCGACCTCCCAGACAATACCGGGGAGAACTCACCAGAGGTCAGTTGTCTCGACAATCTCTCTGATACTCTGGATATTAATAAACCCCCTCCCATCCATCACCTTCTTACTTCTTTTATCTGCCAATCCCCGTGCCATTCATGCGGTTCTTCTCCTTCGATCGTGGCTCTTTTACCTGGTTTCCCTTCAAAAATTGCAAAATTAGAACGAAGAATCCCGAGCAATCGCCGGACATCTCATCAACTTCTTGTCAGATGAAGTCAAAGCGGGCCGCCTCCCCGCGTCGCTGCTCCCCCCTGCAGTCGGGTATTGGGAATGTGGCCAACTCAATCATTGGTGGCCTGGCGGATGGGCCGTTTGAGAGTGTGCAGGTGTGGACTGAAGTGTTGCAGGGTGCGTTTAGGCTCAGGCCGGTTTTTTCTCTTCCCTTTTCACTGTGAGAGGTATGCTAATGATATTGGTGCACTGGATTGATTTGTTGTAGACACTTTCATTCGGTTCTTTGATTCGGGAAAATTGACGTTTGCGACTGCGACGAGTATTAAATTCAGCCCCGACGCGTTCGATACCTTCTACGCCAGTTCGTGTTACTAATTTTTCTTTTATATACACTTCGCTCACAATATGCTTGGCAATGGTGTTACATAGACTGGGGGAATTATCGGGACAGACTCCTTTTACGCTCGCAGCAGGTTGCAAATTCTCCTGAGATCATCAGGCGGTTGGGTATCATTGCTATGAATACGCCTTTGGAGGTTGACATTGTGTGTCTTTTCGTTCTTTTCTCCGCCTTTCCCTTGTTCTTTCCTTCCGTCGTCCCTGCTACCCCCTTCCTCGTCTCGTTTCATCCCTTCCACTTCAATTCTACTTCTAACAACTAAGCACTGACCAAATTCTCTCCAGTACGCACACGCAAACTCCACTAATGCACTCGGGTCGCGCATGCTGAACGGCCTCGGTGGCTCCGCTGATTTCCTGCGCAATGCGAAATTGTCGATCATGCACACGCCGAGTGTGAGGCCTTCGAAGACGGATCCGACAGGAATTAGTTGTATTGTGCCGTTTGCGTCGCATATTGATCAGACTGGTTTGTCTTTCTTGTGGCCTTTCCCTAGTATTCGAACTCACCGTTTCTTTTTTTTCTCTCACCCTTTAGAGCACGATTTGGATGTCATCGTCACCGAGCAGGGACTGGCTGATCTGAGAGGGTTGAGCCCAAGAGAGCGAGCGCCGATCATCATCAACAATTGCGCGCACCCCGATTATCGACCTGCGTTGATGGAGTATTATGAACGATCGCTGTTTGAGTGCTTGAAGCGCGGGGCTGGGCATGAGCCGCATATGTTGAGGGTACGTTTTTTCTGTGCTTTGGTTATGTGTTTTTGTTTTTATGACGGGGACTGAGTGTCGTCATTGTAGAATGCGTTCAAGTTCCATACTAATTATATGGAGCATGGCACGATGAAAATTAAGAATTGGGATTAGAATCGGGAGGTCTTAAAAAGGGTTTGGGTGTGTGTGTAGAGTTGAGATGACATTAGTAGGCCTGCGATTCGAGGTGCATTGAGGGTGTGTTTTCTAGTCTTTCCTTCGCCGTTCCGTGTACAGTCTTTTTGATATTTTCTTTAATTTTATTTCAGGAGTGGTACTGTTCAGGTGAAGTTGCGTGCAGGATACGTGGACTCGAAAGATGAAAAGCCTCCTATCTATTACATTCCTTTTGTATTTTTGTTATCTTTTTTTTTTTGTTGACGTTGAGCAGAAGTAATCAAAGCTGTATCGAGTTTGTTGTGTCGTCCTTCGGGAGAGCTTATCACTCGACATGGCGCGATCCATATTCAAGGCCAATTGGTCGTGTGATCGTGAGGTATATAGTTGGCATTTTGGATACTGGAATGAAACAGTGAAAGACGAGTACGTTTGGGCACTGAGGTTTATTTTTGTACCTTACATTAATAATCCAACTCTCTCAGGGAGGCTGGACCAAATCGTCTGCATCCCACCACGCTGTATATGCTATAATAGGTCTAATGGCCATCTTTTAAAGGACGCCAGCCTGAGAGCCGGAATTTTATCTCTCCAGGCGCTTTCTCTCACTTTCTATCGATAGTATTATTTGACGACGCAGACTCGGACGCCGGTGACTAGTCATGACGGAAATTACGGCCACTACTGGATCAGCCGACTTTTCAGTCGATGGGAAGACTTATCAGACGTATTATGTTGTGTATGGAGATTTGAAATCGGCGTCAAGAAGGCCTTTGGTTGGAGTGCATGGAGGACCTGGGTTCTCACACCATTATTTGATGTACGTTATGTCTTGTTTTGCTGGCATATCTGACTGACATGATACGCGTCTGATTTCAATTTGAATGAAGTCCTAACAAAGAGCTGTATTCCCGAGCTGGGTGAGTCTTTCCAATCCAATTTTCCATTCAAAACGGTACTGCAAGTTACTCGGCATCCGAATCTGAATCGTTTGCACTTGCGCACTTGCTGTAGTATTCCGGTGATTCTGTACGATCAGATTGGGAATGGCAAGTCTTCGCATATTCAAGATGCGCCGAAGGAGTTTTGGAATCCCGGACTCTTCATGGACGAGTTAGAGAATCTGCTGCGGCATCTTGGAGTTCAGGAGGATTTTGATCTGCTGGGTCATTCCTGGGGAGGTGAGCATAGTTGCCGCACATGACTATGGACGATTACATTTTAGGAGAGAGCTGATTATGATACTTCGCGTGTGGATGATGGACAGGAATGTTGGCTGGGGAATTCGCGGCGAGGAGACAACCGCCGGGCCTCAAGAATCTGATAATTGCAAACTCCCCGGCATCCGCTGACGCAATGATGAAAGGGTTTAACGACCTTTTGGATAAGCTGCCAGGTGGAGTTGCTGAGATTGTGCGGAAGAACGAGGAAGCGGGGACGCTAGAGAATGTGGAATACCAGGATGCGGTGCAGGTCTTTCAGAAGAAGCATCTATGCGACTTGGATCCGTGGCCTGAACACCTCGCTGAATCGTTCGAGGAGTATAAGAAGGATCAGACCGTCTATCTTGCATTGTAAGTACTAAGCTGGGGGTTGCACTGTTCTGACTTCCACAATTCCAATTTGTTGTAGATGGGGGACGCTTGAATTTCAATTCAACGGCAACCTAAAGGACTGGTCTATCGTTGACGTTCTGCACAAAATCTCAGTGCCCACGTTGCTTCTTACTTCACCGCAGGATGAGATACAGCCTATTGCCTACACACCGTTCGTCACGGAGATCCCGAAGATTAAATGGGTCGATATACCTGGTTGTTCCCATGTCGCTATGTATGAGGCCCCGGAAAAGTGAGTAAAACTGTAGATCTGGTTTCATTCAGAGCTCCGTTGTTAGTGAGATATTACTGACGTTGATTTGTGGTTAGATATTACGATGCAGTGGTGTCTTTCTTGTCCACATAAATTTGAGACGATGGGGCCTCATTGGGCGTTGTGAAGAGCAGAACAAGGTTTGGAGCGGATCTCAAGAACGTTTGAAAGGAAACACCGAATCAAGTCGAATATCTGAGTTGTATATATTTACACAATATATAGGCGACGGCACCTCAGAATTAACGATGATCCAAACATTGATTGGAAGTTAGGGTTACAAATACAGAGAACCGTAGACGCTTACTGATTCAATTTTCAATATTCGGGCCTTCTGAAGACATCATCCGCCTTGTAAAATTGGAATCCTTGTCATCTATTCCGCTACTCCAAAAGCGGCATAGCTGACAAGTATTACACTCCCTACTAAGGGTGATCAGATCTAGATAACCAGGCCTCCATGAGACGACACATACCTTCCACCGCGTCGATTGGCAGAAATCCTCAGACTGTATTTTCCGTTTTGGAAGCGAATTTTTGTTAACCAGACGAGATATGTGGCGTTCAACGCTGCTGGCAGTAGGGGTATTGTTGTCCGCGCTACCAACCGTGACAGCACCCTCGTTGACCAGACGAGATATGTGGTCATCCAGCCTACGGGCGGTGTCGGTGTCGCACTTGCATGCCTCCAGATGCTGCGCCAATGCAGAAACGAGCTTGAAAAGGCGTTGACACTTCCAGCACTTAAACTCCATCTTATCATGCGCTGCAGAGTTGAGATGGGCATTTAGTGAGTTCAGCGTCTTGCATACTCTGTCGCAGAGGGGACATTTATAGCCTCTGCCGTTGAATGTCTCCTCCGTGGCAGAATATGTGTACGTTTCCTTTTTACCGTTCGTGGGCGAATCGCCGATGCGTCGATGGATACTTATGGTACCATTTTTGTCTAGTTTATGAATGATGTCCGTGACGTCGTGGCGGGTATGTCCGTGACTTCCGGATTCCATGTGGTGGGCAATGCAAGAAACTGCTTTGAATTTACATTCACAACCGTTATGTGGGCAGGGGACGATGGGCTCCACATGAGATAGAGGTGCCATTCTATGCTAACGGGAGGGAAACGTAATTGGGTTGGTGACAGATTGGTAGTGATGTATAAATGGTGCGGCGTACCTGAAAGAGTGCGCCCGCTGTTTTGAACGCCTTCGAACATTTGACGCAGGTGTAGATCATAGGCTCCACAGTGGTGCTTCTGAAATCTTCGTGTGGATGTGCGATATCCTTTTCATCCATCTGAGAGCCTGCATATGAGTGAGAATCTTCTCGAGCGCCTTGTTGTTTGAAGACTGTGTTACTAGCGTATGTAATAGCCTTCCATTGGGTTAGAGTCAAAAGGTTCATTTGCATAATTAGACGGTGTTCATTTGAAAAAGAATGCTAGAGAGGATGATACATGGTTAGAAATTCAGAGAGAGCAGGCTAAATCATACCACAAGCAGCATTGAATTGTCGGGGAACGACAGTCCGCAGGGTACGCAATAGAATGGATTTGGGACGTGGCCCTGAACATAGGAGCAATGGAAGCTCAGTAGTGGTAGGTTGGCAAAATGTGTACCGCATGTCAAGCATATATGAGGGTACGGTAAAATGGAACTCATTGTGTATCGTACACTGTTGAGGAGGGATCGACTGATTCACGTCAGTTGCTGTTTGCCGTGGGACCATCGATTCGCCGTTACTCATGCACACTGTAGTAGTAGGTTCTGGCCATCTGGGCCGAGCTGCCCGAGCGCGGATTAGATTAGATTCTATTACTGTAGATCGTATCAGCGGCTGTACACGGTTTGTGTGCTAGCGCGCTTTCGTAGCTAGAGGGACAACACCTTTGCCCGCAACGCTATACTGCGCGGCCACTCGACGAGCCCTCCGAGCATTCCAGACTCGATCTGTTAGCGCAGGCCAGATTGGCCTATTCCAACACGTTTTAAAATTATGAGATGGTGTAGTAGTATTACAGTTGAACCTGTCATAACTCTCCAGCTCATAATGAACCCTACTTTACACCTCCCTACACCTTCCAAACG
The DNA here is from genome assembly GCA_023853785.1 of Psilocybe azurescens. Taxonomy (NCBI): domain Eukaryota; kingdom Fungi; phylum Basidiomycota; class Agaricomycetes; order Agaricales; family Agrocybaceae; genus Psilocybe; species Psilocybe azurescens. Next base: position 82,564 of record JAJIRX010000798.1, on the reverse strand, counting down.
GACCCTTATATGCACAGGTTTGCCGCCCTCGACTTTTCGAGCCCCAGTAAATACTATAGCGTAAAGTGGTGTACCCCTATTCCCGTGCGTCTTAGCACCTCGTCTGCTTTTGCACGATAATAAACGGATTCAAAAAAAAAAAAAAAAAAAAACTTTTCGCAACCCATACCCACTCAGTGGATGGCCCAGCCTAAGGGTTATGAGGGGCCAATTTTGATGTAAATTTCAGTTTGGTAGCGGCTCAAACCTATGGGGTGTACACGTGTATTGGTCATCCCAGGTATGGATTATGACAAGTTCGACTGCCACCCCCTACTTACAAGCGAAGATATAAGGTTTATACATTTGTGATATCAAAGATTGATCAAGGATATTATCTATAAAACTTAAAAGGATCCGTTCTACCTGCAAATCTGCGACAAAGAAGATTTGGAGTTTCATACATCTCTTTCGCAGCTCGCTCTTGAAGCAAAGGGACATGTTTATAGACGTAGGCAAACTGTAGGAGTGTATTAATACCTCAAAGTATGTTCGTTGAGTTCCCGTGGCTCAAGAATGACTAGATTGGAGCATGGTGGAGAAGACTCAGAGATTCTGAGGCATCGCGAATGTTGCTCTGAGGTTAGCTGATCACCTCACGTCTTTTCGGGTTCCTCGCAACCATTGCTTAGGGGGTCCATACTATCCCCTTCCAGGAGTTTGAAGCTTTTTATGTATTTGACATATTCTTACACGACCACTGACTCTCTCGTCCTCAAACTTGGCCAAAAGATGTAGGATTGTGCCCTCTATTCGAATATCAAATTAATATTTGAAAAAGTCAACGAGAGATGAGAGCGGAGCATTTTCGGCGCACGCAAATCGAAAATTCCAGGAGATTGAAACGATTGTAACGGAAAGTCACATCAAAATGTTCATGTTCCGCCCTAGTGGCAGTTACAGCAGAGTAGGCAAATGTGGCTAGCACAAGAGGCAGAGCCTTAAAAATCGTCACGTCGGTCACTCTTGGTGAACACAGAAATGCTGTTTCTAACTTTGCATTCCAAGAAATATATCCAAAAGTCCAGAATTTGGATGATTAATGGCCTGCTATATAGAAATGTTCCTCCAGAATTTGGGGTAAACGGATTGCCCGATCTACCCAGATCAGGGGCAACATCTTGTTACTTTGACCTATTTACTGTAATCAAAATTGGCATTTCTCAGTTCTACCATACAACAGCCTCGAAGCTCAATTTTTTTTACATATTCTTAATGGGATAGTCCATCTGTGTGCATGTGCAAAATTTTGTGTAGATAAAGCAAGAACTGGAGGAGAAAAATGAGATTTTCAAACTCCTGGAAAGGGATAGTAGGGTGGTTACTTTGAGTTTATTCTTGACCGATTTCACATACTCCGGACGCGAACTTGTGGGTGTATCATTATTAGTTAATGGCGTATTTCTGAATCGAAGCTGTCAACGATTCTGATGCCAATGAACGACTATTTTACCACAATGACGGGACGTTTATTTGACAGTCAGCATGACTCGACCCGTCGTTCCGATGGTTATATCGAATAACTCGGAACGCGACATGGACACCAGGTATTCAAAAGAAGAGCATCTTTCACATAACACTGTATGACACAAGACAAATACAGGAATGTAAGACCGATTATTGACTTCGCATCTAAATTACTTGTACATAACCACTGCTTATGGAGCAGCTTTCGTGCCGGTCCCAATTCGCTGTTTACACTACCTGTTAGTAAGCAAATTAGTTAATTAAGCGTCCACTTGGCTCAGTAGGCTGAAATAAATTGTGCAAAATATCACACGATTCTGACATACAATTGACATGGGCGCTTGCACAAAAATATCTAGTCGTTTATTCTTTCCGAGCTAAATCCCGAGCCCGGATACGTTAATGAAACTTCTATTACCGGATCTACGTAGCACTAGCGAGGTGACCCGAAATAGACAAGTCCGCCATTCTAGCTTACATTCAAGATGTCTTGCTAGTCCCCGAAATTGCTCGCAGTTGTTGTATGCGAAGTTCAAGATGTACGTACCCGAAATGAATGTTCAGCCGAGTTAGAGAGAGAATATTCAGCAAAGTTCTCTACATATGGTTCGAGTGCTTTGTACCACATAAGTTCAGTATGCTGAGCCCGATTTTAAGTATGTCGCCTATAGATTATCTACTTGTATATTTGGCAAATGTTTACGAGCTGTGTGCGGCATCGACTGAGTACAATTGACATTACCGACTATGGCTTATGAGTTTGTTAGGTCTTTAACTTTATTGCTAGTCGGTTCTTCTAGACTGGAATGTTACCTCATTCATTATTTATCTTGTTCGCTTGACTTTCCACTGAAGCATACTGATTACGAGGCTTTCATTATTCGGCAGACAAAACACCAACGTGAAAGCAACCCCTCCCTCTAGTATAAAAGCCCTAGGACCGCAACAGAATTTCTTCAGGCCTTAATCGTCGCTTTCAGAACAACTCGTTCACTACACCTGCCAACTTCACAAGTGAAGTAAGATTATTTTTACTGCACCAGCATTGGCCTCACCTAACATTATTATAGAATGAGCTACTCGATTGCAACCAGCACCTACCAAACCAACACCAACACGTTCTTCAGACCCGTCGAGAAGACCATCTGGAACAATGCCAACGGCGGCACCTGGACCCCCGACTCTGCTGGGGAGACCACGCTGACCATGGGCGGTAGTGGCACTTCCGGGATTGTGCGTTTCACCTCCGACTCCGGCGAGAACTTTGCGGTTGTACTGGGGTGCACAACTATGCCAGGTGGTGCGACATCGTTACCGACATCCCGACCACCCAGACTGCTACCACTCTCCAGCCGCTCTACTACGCTGCGAACAGTGCACAATCCGCTCAGCGCCAGAAGCAACTCGCTGCTTGCAGTGCTACGGCTAAGAACGGGAGGACTGTCAATGTCAGCTACACTGTTGCGACCGGCAACAACCTGAAAGCAAACATTGTGATCGGATGAACTCGCAGGGTATGTCCATTGACTTTTCTCGCAGTACATCCATCATCTGATTTATTCCATTTTATGCAGCACATGTGTCTCTTATTACTATTAGTACTAGTAGCAATTTGCCTGTGTATTCACCTAAACATATTGATAATTATTATGGAAATAACCACATCAGTTGAGCTATGACATTTGTAACAAGTCATCAACGTGATACAAAGGCACATAAATCCTGAAATGCCACGATTGAACCCGTTCCAAAGATGGAAAGGTAATTCACAATATGGTACTTTGTACTATCTAGAGGCCTTCAATCTCCCCGATACTGACCTTTTAATTGTCCGATGAAACTTATCTGTTGATATCCATAATTGGAGCCTCAAAGCCAAGAGATTGGAAACTTCGTTATGGGATGTGAGACGTATCATTGGAACAGCATTTTCATTGAAGAATGTCTCCTACGCCTCTTGTGTGGTCCATCACAGGATGCTCGTATGTACCAGAGTACAACAACTCCTGAGGTTGAAGCCAGACTGACTCGCTACACTGCTCTGATATCGGACGTGAGCTCACCCATAACAGGATCCAATGAACGAAATCGTCCCTGTCTTTCGTTCACGCATGTACGACAAAAACGCGCGAGACACGTTGAGTTTATACGGATAAATGTCATCGTCTGAAATACACAATGTAATGTCAGTAAGTAACTTACTTAAACCGGGCTAACATATCCGCGTGCCTGCGGAGGTGTTCAATATCTTTGCCTAAAGTTTGTTCAGAGGAAATGACGCTTACCTCAAGGCTCCTAGACATGACATATCCTACATGAAATCGAGCGGTATGCACCACCGAACTCTAAAAGAAATTATAGAACACATACTAGCATTGTTCATAACAATGTCGACGCGGCCATAAACCCTGATGGCTTCCGCGGCGAGCTCCTTCAGCATGTCCAAACTCGCAGAAACATCGAGCTCCATGATATGAGCACCCTGGTTCCTGAGATCTCTGATAGAGTCAAAGGATTGTGCACGTGTGATTGCTATCACATTCCCTCGCTGTAGAACTGGAACCGTGGCGGTATGTGATATTCTCCTGGACTTTCTTGTCGTACTATATTGATATTTTATATCTGCAGTAAAGCGCCATTCAGTGGAATCTACGTCACTAGCAAGTTCGCTGTGTGAGGTCAGCATATCCAGACATATCACCCAAGATTGTGAACACTGACAGCTTTCTCTGTTAAGGAATGTCGGACACCTCGAATGAGGAGATTGCGCCATTTGGACTCCGCTGTATTTGTTTCGACTCTAGGTGCTTCCGTACTCCTGCCTTGCATAAGCGCCCTCGATGGTGTCCGGTTATTGACGCGTATAAAGAAGCCGGTGAAGAGGTTAACTCGGCACTTCTTGGTACGATTTCAAATAATACGATACGAGCAAATAAAATAATGATCATCCTACAAATTAAGCATATAGTGGATATCAGAAAGGCGACCCAGTCCGGGGTGTGAATACTATTATAGGCGTTATCGCACTGATTACCCTAATTAGCTGATGCGGCATAGTAGATACGTTAGATAGGCAGAATCGGAATGAGGGAGATTCACCTGAATGATTATTGTCCACCAGGGTCACGCTTCCATTAGTTTGACAACACGGGCCTGCATTTTCCACACGCTTTGGCCAAAAGTATGAATCGGCCTCGATCCTTGATGAAGTAAACCTAACGCGTTTGCTGCGCACTCGGCCGGTCCTATGATAGGTTTTGAAACGGGTTTGGGGGCTCAAAAGTGTTCCAGAACTATTTTCAAAAGCGTCGCAAAAGTGCCTCGAGCGGCGGTTTTAATCAACTTAAAAGATCGAGAGTGGACTATAGTACACTACTTATTCCGCAGTGTGAATCGTCCAATGCCAGTAGAGCTGAGATGATATTTTACCTCCGTGGTGTCAATGTGGGTAATAATCTCATATCAGAAAATCAATACACGGGTACATGTAATTTAAGAGTAGTATACGACGTCTATATGTCTGTAATTAGCTCAAACTCCCACTGTCCGTCGCTTCCGCACCTGGCGCTGAGGCCAACAAATACTCTTCCCGGTAGGTAGTCAATTCTTTGCAACCCCGGATCTTTTGCACTTGCTCCTACTCGCGCATTGTAATTTCGGGTGATTTCTTCTTGGGCTTCTGACTTCAGGGCATGGAAGTGAGCTTTTTTGACCCAAGTCTTTAGGTGCTGATGGATTGACAACAGAACTCGATGAACAGTAAGCTCACTGCTATCTGAGTTCACGATTGTCAACTTCCAGTCTTCAAGAGCATCGTGTACCACCACTATTCGTCGTATAGGTTCTCCCGTCGGCATGGTTCCTGCTCGGTCGTTACCGTCATCGGGGATCAGTTTGACGATGTCGGCTGGATTCTCCTTCATATCCCACCGGAGATGGAATGCAGATGAGAGCACTGGCGCAAGCTTCGGTATTTCTGCGTGTTGACTTTCCAAAGATCCTGTATAAGAGACGCCCTTTGGATCGGACGGGATTGCCAATGGTTGGTTTGGAGGTGTGATAGGACCATAACTCGACTCCAGTGTCGATGTTGAATATGTCGGGGATGGTGTTGGCGTAGCGGGCGGTGGTGATCGCAACGGGGTGGAAACGCCTTCTCCGTCGCTCTCCTCCGATTCTTCGAGGTCAAGACTAAGGTCTTGAAGGCTGAAGCGCACTGACTTCTCGATTTGATGTCCTCTTATCATCCTGGTATGTCTATATCTACTGTAATGATTAGCAATACTAATACGCTGATGAAGATGAGTCACCTTACTTCGGACAGCAGGCTTGGTCGATCGGGGGCACTTAGCAACTAGCTTGGAAGGGAGATAGTTTGATTGGTGCGTGATAAATAGTATGGGTAGAAGCAAAGTAGAGACAGACATATATCGCATTCAATTCTGCATTGCATTGTTATATCATATATATCATAGTCTCTCCACATGCCCGACACGGCTGTGCCCCTATTGTAACATTGCCCCGGATCATTGGGACCCAAGTAGGGGATCGCCTTTGACAGTGACAGCCACAGACCCACATATATCGTAACCGTGCATTTCTTACATATCGATGTTCCAGCGGGATTCATGGCCCCGCTTTTCGACAATAGCGGAGCAACTGCCGAAGGAACGGCATTGAGCGTCTCGCTGGTTGCTCGGTTGTGGATTCGGAGTTTGTGCCTATTTCCCACGCTGAGCGCTGGGCGCTTGGGTAGGGAAATAGCACTGTACAACAGAGAGCCATACTGGGTGCACAACATGGTTATGACGTTATTGTCCGAGAGCTTACGTCGAAAATAGAAAAGAATAATTCTCTCCAATTGCTTCTTCGCTTCCTCCCATGCTCGGTAACAATGTTATAGTAGGCATAATAACCCCGCAGCGCGAGAGCTGGCTTTTGTCGTATCGATCTATCCATACTATTATTACCCATGAAGCGCATTTTTCGTCAAGTAATTGCTCAGCACTATTAGCTAATCACGATATCATTTGTCCATCATTAGCGACGGATTGTGCTTTAAGCCTCACGTCGATCACAGTATTCGTCATAGCTGAGATGATAAATCGACTGATTCTGTGATGTCAATGACTCATATTTTGATATAGTCTAGCTCGCTGCTCGCATTTACCTTTTCTTGTTTCAAGGGGTCGTGTCGTTCAAGCAGTGATATTTTGACCGCATATTCGGAACTGCTCGTAATAAGGCTAACTTTGGTAATCTATCTTCTATCAATAGCCACAGTTATTCGTTCGAAACAATATCATTGCACTGTTCAGTAAAAAGTTTTTCTCATAGACAGCTGATCGCATTTATAAAGGCTTTAAGTATGGGTGAGAATTTTAAACAACCCTGGAACCATATGTGCAGCTTCTTGCTGTACGGTAGATGTGTGCGTGTGTGAGCAAAGCAGTGTATAAAAAGTCCATCATGCTTGGCAAGGGATAAATACAGACCTCAGTGAATGTACGGACTCCTTTAACTAGGCTATATAAATTGGCCCTTAGCTCATCTCTGTGGAGAACGTCTTCACCATCGCGAGAGATACGTTTCATTTGCGAATAGTGATACACAATGGTGGCACGGAAGCTATAACCATATATCTTGGCAAGTGCCGGTATTGTCCGAATCTGGCAGCTTTGAGGAATTTGCACCTCGGTGATAATACCCATAGTGCAGTCCAGATAGCTGCGATAAATCGGTTAATGAAGGGCCATCGGAATAACTGCCGTCCAAATTTAGCACAAAGATGTTCAACAACGAGCTTTTATCATTGAACAAAGGTACAGTACACAGCAAGCTACAGAACAATGATCCATGATGCCGGAATATCATATCAAACGTCAAAAAATTGCATAATTGGATACACGATAGAGGACAACCAGACGAAAAAGCCAACTTCGGGCGTGGAAGGGAAGGAAAGCATACAAATTAATCAAAAAGGCGAAGCCGCAATCAAGCGCACTGGAAAATCATAACAAGAAAGAAGTATATGTCGGGAAGGATGGCTAATGGGAAAGAGGAGCACTAATATGGGGTGATAGTGCTCATCGTACCCAGCAGACATCTATCAGACACGCAACGCTCACAGAAAATTGCGCGATAGTGCCCTATCTCTGCCTCTCAGGACTCTGTACGATTACGATTTGCCGGGGTTGAGTGAAGGTCCCGCAGGTTTTTTTGCTACAGTGACGAAATTTAAGTCGACTTATAATAACAATGCAAGAAAAAGGAAGAAACAAAGAAACGCACAAATTGGTGTTGAGTTCACCAAGGAGCTTCTGGATAATGCTGAGATCTTTCTTCATTAAGGTGAGACCGTCCTGGATATCTCGGTACCTGGCATCTTGTTTAGCGAAGTGTCCATCCTGTGCCTCCTTGAGTACTTTGAAATTAGCATCGTTCTTATTTGAGAGCTTGACGAGGTCGCCTTTCAGCGCTTGGAACTCGGCGTCTTGGTTGACAGTGACACGCTTGAGCTCCGCGCTCAGTGTATTAAATTGCACCTTCTCCTCAGCTTCGGCGCTATTGAGGTAATCCTGTAGGTCGTTTATTCGAGAGTTACTTGCATATGCACTCTCTTCAATAAGATCCTTTACGCTTGCTAACTCGGTCGCTTGAGACTGTGATAAATCGTCAAACTGAGATAAATCCTGGGTTAGTTATGGCAGTACCTCTATGCAATTGAGTACGAACTCACCTTCTCCTGTAAAGTGTTACGCATCTCAATGCGGAACCCCTCGGAAGAAGCCATGAGATCATCGACAACCTCCCTCGTGAACTTCAGTCCCTCCTCAACTTCGAGATGAGCCATCGGCCACAATTGCACTCCATTTCTTTCCGAAACAGTGAGAAGCGACTGGCCGTCCGGAGAGAAGCGCACGATACTGACTCCAGCAACTGAGATTTGGGTGCCCAGCTGCCCGCGAGTGGCCACGCTCCATACGCGAACAGTGCCGTCGTTCGAGCCGCTGGCGATGTATTTCCCGTCCGGGGAGATGGTAATAGTCTTGACGAGGCGCTCGTGGCCTAAGAGGGGAACTCCGGTTTCCTTTCCAGTGCGGGAGTCCCAGATCCGGACGGACTTCTCGCCGCTGGAAGCGAGACGGTGGCCGCCTGGGAACCAAGCGAACGAGGAAACGTGGGTGGTATGACCCGCCATCTCGACGATCTGCTCTCCGGTGAAGGTGTTGTAGATACGGATCTTCTTATCGTAAGTGGAGGTGAGAGCGATGAGAGAGGGGTTAGACGGGGAGAATTGGATAGAGGTGATTATGTAGCCTGGTTCGCGTATTTTGGTCCTGGCCTCGGAATACGCATCAGGCTTCACTTCCCAAATGTTCACGACGCCATCTGAGCCGCAGGAGGCTACGAGCATGGGATATGTAGTTGAACTAAAGGCTACCGAGAAGATCCCGAGCCCATGCGTCGTTGGCCCTGCGAATAGAACCTTCGGATTGATCCTGTCGTTTTCCTTCCACAAGAACACCTTGTTGTCGGCACCACCAGTTACAACTTCAGAGCCGCTTTTGGACACAGCAACTGCGAGAGATATATGGTCGTGACCTAAGAACGGTTCCCCATCCTCTTCACCTGACTCCAAATCCCATACTCTTGTGGTATTATCTCTGTGGCCGGCCGTGACTATGCGTTTCCCGTCTGGAAAGAACGCGGTAGCTCTGATTGGTCCATGCCAGTCTTTCCATGGAGGAAAATTGGTAGGCTGTAGTGGCGATTTGGGCGAAGTGGACAACATCTGGGAGGAGAAATGGGAGGAGAGAGATAAGCGCCTGTGCGATGCGATGCAGTAAAGCGAAGAGTGACAACACGACGGCCATTGTACGCAATTAGTATTTAACAACATTCTCACAATGATCCCGTGAGTGTATCGTGGGGAATCTGTCAGTTTAAGTTCAGGTTTTACAACGTGCCCTTGCTTCCGTACCCAACAGTGTCGATTTTGGGATGCTATTTCCCACTGATGCTTAAATTGATCAGCGGAACTCGAATCTGCGACAACGTCTGGAAAATGGCTCAATCAGGCCATATTTGTACCAAAAATAGAATTCGACTCAACGATGGTGTAAACACATGGCCCAAGATTATTTGAATGACCTAATTAAGCCAGGTCATCGAAAGAATCCTGTGATTCTAAATGCCCGAGAGAAAGTCGTCGTAAAAATAAACAGTCCCATATGCCGTATCCCAAAGACACAAATGTACAATAAGCACCGAGTTGAGAACGCGTGAATAAACGAGGAAGTGCATTGTATTTTCATCCACAGCCACAGCTCGAAGCAAGGAGAGACGATAAGCACATTACGACTTCCAATATCCAACCGGTTTGGAGCAAAATGCGATTACTAACAACGCTCAATTACGATGCCTGGTTGAAGAGGTGGGCCTGGGATGTATCGTCTCTCAATTGCATAGCTAAGTCTGGCCACATATCACGAGAAGAATGTGACACATATTGAACGAACACCTCGACAGCCAGTGAACATAGACAGAAATTAACATAGTTTGGTCCACAGCACACTGGAAGAAAGAAGAGGCGATAAGCTGGATATGACGTCCAATATCCAACCGGTTTGGAGCAGAATTGCGATTACTACAAGCAACGTTCCACTGTGATGGATGGTCGAGGATGTAGCCCTAGGATGTATTGTCTCTTGAATTTGTAGCGTAGCTAATGGACCTCGTTGCTGAATTGGAGGCTGGAAGAGTGTCACCAGTATTGCACGAATAAGTCGATAACCGACGAACGTAAACATGAAGAAAGACTAGCAGGATTTCTGTCCACACTCCACGCACACCCGAAGAAGAAAGGAGAGAATATTATCCAATTATCAGTACTATCCAACCAGTTTGGGGCGGATTGCTGTTCTTCATGTAGCAATGCCCCATGCATGCCTGGTCGAAGATATGATATTTAGACACCTTGTCTCTCGATTGTATAGTTTGTGGACATCTTTGAGGAGGATGAAAGGCCTGATGAAATCGGTGCCACAGCTTTGACGGCAGAGAAGAAGCAGGATATAGAACAGGTACAAGAGCAAGCATGCGCAAATAGGGTATATATGTTTGAAGAGGGTACTGGGATGGCGAAAGCAGAGTAGCCAAGGAGAATGATGGACAGCTAGCACACGGAAGTAAATTTGAGTAAATGCCGACCGAACACACATACATATACATAGATAGATACAACAGATACCTTTCTTGGACGATCTTCATGGTTCATGGTTCTGGTCCCTGAGAACACACTGATACTTACCTGTCGTAGATAAATAAAGACAGGAGAGCATGAGGATAGCATTTGAATCCGATGACGACGGTCGCCATTCCTTACGCATCACTCGTCGTCGCAGATCGTAAAAAGCCACGGGCGTGGAAGGGGAAGAGGAAGGGGGACGAGTAGGTAGGGTTGATTGAATACACCGGCCATTTCATGACGAAGACTTTCATGGTTAATTTGCGGGCTGGGACCAAAGTATCTGTATAGGCGTGCTTACCGCTGGAAACGGCGTAAAGGATAAAGGGAGGCAGGGCCAGAAACGGTGGAGTGCTTATCATAAGCACGAGTAGTGCGTATTGTGCGAACTTGAAGCTTAAAGGCGGCATGCGGTGTCTGAGTTTTCCTGTACGAATCGAGAACGCGAGAGCAGCGCCAGTGGCGATGCAATATTAGCGGCGGTTGGGGCGGATGCGCATGCTGGGTAACATCATGCAAGCAGCGGGAGAAGAAAAAGAGTGTCTCTGGTGAGTTGGTACAGCGAGAGAGGTAGAAAAACGCGCTCAATCCAGTCGGCGAAAATGTAGAAGAGGGTAATCAAGAGGATCCTTTTGATTTCGATTTCCAGCACCCATGATTCTCATCAAAGAAATTTTTCGAATCAGCCTCCCTTTGTCTAATCGTGAGAAAAAGATAAGTATTTGATAGACAAGCCGTTGAAAATTATACTCGGCAATCAACGCGGCAATCACTGCAATCACGACTTAGCGCCTTTTGGTTTATCTTAGCGACGATCTCGCAAGGTACATAGAAAATACTTGCACACAATGGAGTTCAAACTTCATATGAACGACCAGATTGCTGACTTTTTAAATATGAAGATTGAGAGAGATGGAGAGATATTTCTCCTTGAGGTATGAATGATTATTTCCTGAATCGTCGTCGAGTTTGGGCTTATTCTATGATCTTATCTACCTTGTTCTGCACTAACTTGGTCGCCTGAAGGTAATCTTGTAAATAATTCATGATAGCATTTATCGCTGCAGATCTGAAAAATGAAGATGATATTAACAACCTAAGTAGGATCGAGTTCCTACACGCCTCACACTCCTGTTACAGCCCTGCAAAATCAAATTTCATTCATTCAATGAATCTCGACCACGACCAAGGACTGCAGAGCCACGAACTTCGCCCGGGATCCGAGTGCAGAGTGTCCGCTGCTCCAGCCCAGTGGCCGGGCGACTATTCATTGATATGCACCCAATCCAATGCTCGGCGATCGACCGGGTCTGGAGACTCGGACTCGGTGATCATCATCATCTTTTTACCATCAATGAAGTACATCTTACATATAGAGTAGTGCAGCAGATTTTTTAGAATGTAGAAAAATTAAATATCCTGGTGGGGTGTTTCTAATGGCCATTTGTGCACTCTAACATTTGAGTTTGAGGATGGTGTCGGACCGTTTTAGTTCCTTCGGTGAGTTTGGGGTTGTCGCCGTATTGGTCTTCGTATTAGTATTGGTTTAGGGAGCTATCGCTTTGCATTTATGTTTCCTACTCTGGACCTGGTCATCTAATGTTGGGATGTGCGAGTGATGTGCAAGATGGGATTAGGTCTGGAACTAAACCAAAGAGGTATAGTATATAAGCTTGTAATCAAAAAGATACATAGCGAATATTTGTATTTCACGTAATGGAGAAAAGCTTTTTGGACAGAATTTTGTTGGAGGGAGTGCGGAGTCGAGTAAAAAGCATGCAAGAAGTGTATTGGTTTAAGACCCGTTTTATATGGCGCTAAAGCACGCTCGCTAGCTAACAAAGGTCGTGTTGGAGGAGGCGATATATCGTCGCTAAATAGACTGGCTCGCTTCGTTGGCGAGACGATTGTGCGCCACTGTGTCTAAGCGCCGGTTATCACTCAGGGCGGGTGTCAACTATAATTCTCGTATACAGGCACTTCAGAAAACCGTTACGTACAGCACTGAACAAACGCCTACGAACAAACGTCGCTGACTACTGCTTCATGCTATCCTCATTTCATCTGAAACTGAGTCATGGTGCAATTGAAAAATTTCCAGTGCTACATGCTACATATGGATTAGATAATTTGCAGCCCGTTCTGCGGAACATCGATGTATATGGACTTTCTCCGTTCCGAGGTAAATCATCTTAATTCGACCGACACGGTCCCGAATGAAGAGGAGGACCTCGTACGCAGCCCGCTGAATGAATCTTTGATTGCATCGGCTTGGATTGTTTGGTTTTTCTTGCGGCTGCCGCTTTGGGGTGAATTTTGTTGAAGAGATATCATCCTGTAATGACATCTGTCCGCTCATTCCACTGCGACCGTTGACCATCAAATTGGTATGTTCTTATATCTTGCTGATTTATTCAGCTGTAGTATGTGCGCGGTTGTACAATAGCTCACGATAGCATGTGCGATAACTGAGTATTGTGGTTCTTTGCTCTTCGGGCAGTGGGACTCAAAGCCCACGAGAAGGAGGTGCGACATAATAAAGCCGCCCATTTCCCAGTGCGTTCAGGCCGAATCATAACCGAGCACCTAGTAAATTCCATAGTGGGAACACATACCATGCATGAATCTGTGATACGACCATCGCTGCAGCAAAGCGTTCAAGAGATCACATTTGGAAGGGATTTGCGTTCTCCTTTGGACCGTTTCTGATTTCAGAGCTTGTTAACCGGGTCCCGGGATTGATTGCTCCATGCAAACGACTTTGGGTGTCGGTGTCGGGGGTCCTCGGGTATGCTCCCAGTGTCCGATTTCTTATGCAATTCTCAACTTGGACTGATACGTTCAATCTCAAATCTTTTTCCATCTTGCTGACATTGTTGGGTTTACTTAAAACATGGAGAACTCAATCTCAATTTCGATATTGTTTTCCTCTCCCGGATTTCAAGCACAGTGTATCTCTTTAGACTCTCTTCTCGACCCCGTTCTCGACTCGCATTCGCATTCGACTTAGACATCCATTTGCTCTAGAGCTTCATCAATCATCTGCAACTGTATCTACTACACCTACTCTCGACCTCAGTCGTCCACAGCAATACACAGACAAACACCAAAACCACTTACAATAATGCCCATGCGATCTTCATTCCGTCTCATCTCCCCACCCCACTCCTCCGGCAGCTCGGACACTTCATCCTCCGAGGACAGCTCCGAGAATGTGAAGAACGTCGTCGACGAAGTGCGCTCCCTGGCGCAGTGCATTGACATCTTCGAGAACGGGCCCAGGCCACTCAGCGAGTCTCTCGCGCTTTTAAACGACGAGGAGGTGATCATGCTCGCCCAGTGCGGCAAGATCGCGGCTTACTCCCTGGAGAAAGTGCTCGGCATGAACGAGCTGGAGAGGGCTGTTAGAATTAGAAGGGCGTTGATCTGTGAGTATCTCATTCTACCTTCTTTCTTTTGAATCAATCTAATCTATAACAACTATTCCAGCCCGTGCATCTTCGACCCAGACACTCGAATCTTCAGATATCCCCTTGGCAGACTACGACTACTCCAAAGTACTCGGTGCATGCTGCGAGAACGTCGTGGGCTACATCCCCATCCCGCTCGGCATCGCCGGGCCCCTCTACATTGACGGCACGCTCTACCCCATCCCGATGGCCACCGCTGAAGGCACGCTTGTCGCCTCCGCGTCCCGCGGCTGCAAAGCCCTCAACGCGGGCGGAGGTGTTACCACTGTGCTCACGCAAGACGCGATGACGCGTGGTCCTGCGATCGACTTCCCGAGCATCGTCGACGCCGCGTCCGCCAAGATCTGGATCGACTCGCCCGAGGGGTACCTCACCATCAAAAAGGCGTTCGAGAGCACCTCGCGCTTCGCAAAGCTCAAGAGCCTCAAGACAGCCATGGCGGGCAGGACGCTGTACGTGCGCTTTGCGACGTCCACTGGCGACGCGATGGGCATGAACATGATCTCGAAGGGCACGGAGAAGGCGCTGGAGGTGATGCAGGAGCGCTATCCTGGCATGGTGGTGCTTGCGCTGTCGGGGAATTATTGCACGGATAAGAAGCCCGCTGCTATCAACTGGATTGAGGGCCGCGGGAAGAGCGTGGTGGCAGAGGCGGTCATTCCGGGACATGTTGTGAAGACGGTGTTGAAGACAACTGTGGCTGCATTGGTTAACCTCAACACGAAGAAGAACTTGGTGGGAAGCGCGATGGCGGGTTCCATCGGAGGGTTCAATGCCCACGCCGCCAACATCCTCACTGCGATCTTCTTGGCTACCGGACAGGACCCCGCTCAGAACGTGGAGAGCTCTATGTGCATGACTTTGATGGAGGCGTACGTGTCTTTTTATTCTTCTTCTTCACGATCTATGTTTCTTATGCATTTTTCTCTCCTTAGCGTCAATGACGGTGAAGATCTCCTCATGACTGTCAGCATGCCCTGCATCGAAGTCGGCACCGTCGGCGGGGGCACCGTCCTCGGGCCCCAAAAAGCCGTCCTAGAAATGCTCGGCCTGAAAGGCGCTCACCCGACCAAGCCTGGGCAGAACTCGCAGGGCCTCGCACGGCTCATCGCCGCCGCCGTCATGGCCGGCGAGCTCTCGCTCCTTGGCGCACTCGCTGCTGGACACCTCATCCGCGCGCACATGCAACACAACCGCTCGCAGGTCGCGACGCCCGCGGTGGTGGAGAAGATCCCGGTTACCGCTGGGGTGAAGAAGGGCGCGATTTATAGGCCGCATTTGGTCAGGGGAGACGTCGTCGGTGGGCGTGTTGACACCGTCGTCGTCGACTTCGTCGCTGCCACCTTACACGCAGTGAACGTGTCGGTCTCTTCTTCAGTTTTCAGTTTTCACTTCTCACAGCGATGCCTTCCATCTTTATCTCCATCAACAGCATTCTTTCTATTATATCACTTAATTACATTCCTTCATTGCGCCAGCAATTATTTTCCCCCTTCTTCTCATCGGATAGATATATCTTTGGGGCATGGTTATCTATTTTATCCTGTTTTATTAGATACTCAAACGTTTTATAAATCTTGTATATTTGTGTTTTGAAATGTACAATCGCAAACGAGCAATAACAATTTCTTTCTATGACTCTGGATCCTTTAGTCTCAAAACGCTCTAAAACTCCGCTAGATATCCGACTAGAAAGGAAGTAATATTATGTTCATACTCGCCTCAGGAATGTGCTACTCGTGTATACTCTGAATAATCTCTGTGTTTTATGTCCGACGCCATGGTCGGTCTGTCCCTGCACTATTAAACCGTACACCGATGAGCATATTGCCATCGCCTGAGGCCTAGAGTAGGGCTCGGCCTGCTCGCTTGATCCTGTCAGTGCTTAATCCTTAATATTTCCATAGTGATCCTAACCAAACCAAGGTATCTGTCTCAGTAGATAGGTTGGCGATGGATATCATCCATGGTGTTAGGCGTTGTATGTCTATTTTTAGCACCCAGACGCGCATCAGAGGCACTGCCACCGCTATTTCTCTTGCTTGGTTCACACTTTTTCGGCAAACACAACCATGGCAACAGCGTCAATCCTGACATAATCGTTGCTATTTTCTGTCTTGACAGGCGTTTCGTTTCAGGAGCCCTTATCTCAGTTATATTCGCCTCGAAATTCCTAGTATATTCTGCGCTCTGCTGCTGCTCTTCTGCCTTGCACTCTGTCCCAAAAACGCACTGAAATGCTGTACAACACACCATTCAACGCCACTTGATTTCCATCACCCTCAGCAGTGCTCCCATCTTTTAATGATCTTTAGTCTCAATGTTAGGACGTTGAAGGCTGTGATCTTTCAAACCCTGATGACAACCATCCATCACTCACTGTCCGATCTAGTCGAAAAATAGGCATACTAGCACATATCAACAGGGCACAGACGGATAACTGGCTTCTTCTTTCCTTTGTTTCAATCGACCATCTTTCGACGACGCTGGGTCGGCTTGAGCTTTCGACGAGGCGTTTTCCCTTCAAAACCCTCCCATCTTCAACGCCTGGTGCGGTTGTTGATATCTTTCTTTCTTAATTTTGGTTTTTGGTTTTTTCTGTTTTGGGGAGGAGTTTGTTTCATGCCTGGTGCTGGAACGATGAAATGCATCTTGTTGTGAGTGTGCTACTGCCTCGCTTTCCCTTCCTTCTGTCATACCCGAAACCTTGCGTAATCGATTCATGAATGCATTCTTTCCATTTTGCAGCAGACATCCCATTTACACTGACGCTTGCTCTTTAATCATACAGATTGACGATACTATACTTCTATCTTGTTTCTAATGTCAAATGTCTGGATATCCATGTCCCATCTCAGGTGCAGGCCGGCACTGCAACCACGGTGGGATGGGAAACGGAGAAAGGAGATATGCACCCTGATAATACGAAATTCGACCTGCGCTTCGTACAAGAAGGCACGGATATAGGGGTGGCAGCGTCCAATATACAGCCTCAAAAGGAAATGCATAAAGGGAGCGTTGAAGTCACCTTTCCATCAGCTGGGTGAGTCCTCTTGATAGTTTGAAACTTGCGTTTGCGCATTGTACGGCTAGCAGCGAGTTTGCCGCCGGATTTTAGTTTCGTTTATTTACACAGATCTTATTTTTTCACAGGACGTTTAAATTGAAGGCTGTTGCTGGGTATGATCTATCCACAAGTCATTGATCCACATCGTGCATTAGACTAATTTCTTACACGCTTCGAAGGAACGGCGATGTTCTTGGATCAAGTGATGAAGTGACGGTCACCGAACTGAGCCCGAGCACGACCTCAACAGACTCTCCGAGCCCGACACCAGGAACTGAGTAGGTATCTTTTCTTCATTCTGTATACTCTTGTTTTTGGTTGAAGAATGACGAACTGATGCTGTATCCCCTAGTTCACCCAGTGATTCGCCTTCTGCAGATATACCTGCAGCTTCAACGTAAATTTCTTCCCTCTATCCCTTATATTTTCCGCCTCTTTTGGATTTGTAGCTAATTTCAACATCTTATGTCCAGCACCATATCGAGCACGAGTCTAATATCACAGACGCCCTCTACCAGGTGTGTAATTCCACCTCCCTCCATTCTACGCACACTATCCCCCAGTCTCCTGCTTCCCATCTTATTGGAATCTCTACTCACACTCCCTCCCTTATACAGTCCATCCCCCCAATCCCAAACCACCCTCAAATCATCATCCACCAGCAACATCCCCGCCATCGTCGGCGGCGTGATCGGCGGGCTCCTCGCACTGAGCTTGCTCGCCTTCCTCTTCATATTCCTCAGACGGCGCCGACACACGATCAGAAAGCGGCTTACGTTCCACCAAGACATGATGGTGCAGCGCCGGGTACCACCTCCCCCAGCTTCCTACCCGGGTCAGGCTCGATCCCAAGCTCACGGAGGGGTCGGACCGTTCCCGTTCGACAGGAAATATGAGTGGTAATGGGATTAATGTGCATGGGGACCAGGTATCCGCGCGCGGTGCGGACGATGAAGATGTGGACGTGGAGCGCGGATTTGGATTCGGAGCGGGAATGGGACCTGGCTCGGTGGACGATGAGGGATATGCGTTCGCGCAGGGCAGAGCGGCATATGGCACGGGACACATCGTGCCGTCGCCGAGAGGCCCGCGCCCGTCGATAAAACACCCAAGGTCGCCTCAGTCTCGACTTCAGTCACCGTCTCTGTCGCCATCGCCGTCTCAGCAACAGGGTCAGGCTCCAGCTCAGGCTCAGGCCAAACTCCCGTTACGATCGCAGCCCACAACCCCGCTCCCCACGCAGTTCGCACCACAGCGACGACTCTGATCAGATGTGGTTTGGACCCGAACCCACCATCTGAGCTATTTTGGTTGTTGGCGGTGTGGCTGTACATGTGGTCTACCGTATCGTCGTCATCATAACAGGTTCAACTTTCAACAATCGAGACTGAAGAACACGTCAGAGCAAAACCCTAGTCTAGGCCCGCTTATTGTTTTTCCTTCCGCTCACGTTGCAGGCAGGCTGCTGAGTCGAAACCCTAGGAGTGGAATCATGATCCCGGCCTTCGTGCTCCAAAGGGCAGATTTTTGTCGCCAGCTTCTGAGAACCTCAACGACGGGTCCCTCACATACCGCCAAATGAGAGGCTGAAGGGTTACGACGGTGATAAAAAGCGGTTAGTATTAGTACCAACAGTGCACGATGTACTCGTATTGCATAATGATGATCCTTGCGCAAATTATAACAGCATTTGACATATGCTTTACCCTCCGTAATGCTGAGAATGACACCTAAAGGCTGAGCGTTTGAACATTGACAGATCATTATGGTGCCCAACAGATTGGAAATTTTTTCGTTAATAAGTTGAGAGCTGTCATACTAAATATGATTGGTACCTAATTCTTTCCCTGTGAGAACCATGAAAGGAATTGGAGAGATTCTGGTCGTCCGGGCAGTCAATCGCCACGTTTATTGCTCTCAAAGGCACGTCATGGCCAATAAATATCGCCCTGCCAACCCTGCAGTTGTGCACTAAGTCTCACCAAAGGCTCTTTATTGGCGTAGCACCGTTAACTTTTTATGCCACCACCATCATCACCGGTCCTCCTCTCGCACTGACATTCCTCCATTCTAAGTACTGGCACATGATGCAACAAGGAAAGCAGTCCTAGCTGCTACCGAAGTCGCCACGGTTTGAAACACTGACACAGACGCAACCTTTATCATCAGGAAAGTGTTGGCCCAATATAACCATAGTGTATCTAAACCTTCCACAGAGCGCGGTGTGTGCTGTGTGTATAGGATATGGGAGGGGAGGTGAAAACAGATTGGGGTTTCCCAAGGGGTCAACGCAAAGGTGCGTACCCATTTTTTGAGTCGCTGTTGCCGCCGTCCGATAAGAAACAGACAGATGCCGATTGACCAATGGAATACGGTACATCCACCTTTCAACCTGCGTCATCGCTTTCACTACCTCTAGCTCTCCGACTACCCCTCTTCTCCTATAAATTTGTTCCCTCATACATCCTTTTGTGCACGATTTCTACCTGCGAATTTGCTATACATTGTGGTGCGTACATCTTTTGGTACTTAGGTTCTGCTGCTGATCTATTTTGTCTTGTAACAGGCCGCATCTGCCTTTTATTCCACCGTTCTTTCAGGGCACTTCTGGGAAGATGCACGTTGGGTTGGAGAAAGAACGTCTCTTAGCTTCGACATCCACTGCCGCTCTTTGATGGTACATAGCCAAGATTACCGCCTCTCACGACATATGTATGTGAACTGCACTGTACGGGGTGGACGGGAACTATAGCAGAAGTTGTTCCAAGAGCGATGCTCAGTTAGTTATGTAGGTTGACAAAGCCGAGGATGATCATCTACCTCCGAAGCAGCGCGCGAACGGATGACTAGGACGACAAGGAAGGATCAGAGGAGATCAAACAACGCATGAAGAGGGAAGAAGAATGGACATGACGGCCACGCAAATCAAGCTAGACACAACCTGTGTAGGATCCCTCACTGTACGCAATTTTTTCCGCCACTTTGACGATCGACGAGCATTGACCACGACGACACAGGTGAGGGGTTGATATAGTCCTCGACTCCCAGCAAAAACTGTCTATGAGACTGGGAGGTTTTTCAGCCAAAAACTGCAGAGCTGTCGCTTCAAGAATGACATAGGTACAGGGTACGAGAACAACAACATGAAAGAAGTTTACTTTCGTAACGTGATGTTTGAATCATCCGACAAATAGCGGTATACCTGTACTTGCATGACGGTGCTGGTTAAATTCAGACACAATATAACGATGTTCTGCCACTATGACCCTTTCCCAGATCCCCCACCGATACCGGCTGCTCGTCGTCGGACATTCCGCTCCCCCACAATGTCGATGTTCAATCGATCGACCAACTGCTCTAT
This sequence comes from Psilocybe azurescens, assembly GCA_023853785.1. Classification (NCBI taxonomy): domain Eukaryota; kingdom Fungi; phylum Basidiomycota; class Agaricomycetes; order Agaricales; family Agrocybaceae; genus Psilocybe; species Psilocybe azurescens. The sequence goes on along the minus strand of JAJIRX010000798.1, from coordinate 61,910 downwards.
CAACAAAAGCACATTCCACAATCACCAACTTCAATTTCAGAGTCAAAAATGGACGATGTTGAATCCTACGGAGTTATATATACGTCATGCTGATGCAGAGATCGACAATAGGTGGATTTGAGCGCCTGCAGGAACATGTCGCCATAAAGCATTTCACGGCTCGGGCGAATGCTTCGATCCTCCAAAATGCCATCCCAACACAAGAGTCGCGATTATCAAGAGGATCACGGACTGGATCAATGGACTCAACGAAGATACCCGAGAGGCCTTCATTATGTGGCTCTACGGCGCTGCTGGTGCTGGACATCTGTCATTGCCCAGACTATAGCGAAGATTTTGCATGACCAACACTTCTTCCTCGCCAGTTTCTTCTCAAAAGACGACCCACAACGAGTAGCCAAGTCGCTTGTCAAACCCCTGGTGTATCAGTGTTCGCGGCAAGCTTCCTCAGGTATTCCGGGAACGAGTCGCCCTTACGTTTGAAGCAAGACCCCCTGATTGTCACAAGATCTCTTGATGCACAGTTCATGGCCTTCGTTCGAGAGCCTCTCGAACGTCTTCAATCCGGATTTTCAATCAGCAACCACATCGCAGTCATTATAGATGGTCTTGACTAATGCGACGATCTAAAAGTTCAAGCCAAAATTATCGATCTCTCCTTCAGGCTTCTGCATAGTCGGGACTTACATCTGAAGATCCTTCTCATAGCCCAATAGCCAGTCGCCGAGAGATCGATATCTCCTCATCTTTCGATACATAACCATGCTCTACGTTGGCAAGAATCGCATTGGATGATGACTATTAATCCGAAGAGGATATTCGACATTTTTGGCAGATAAATTTAACGGGATCAAAACTCAGCATCGCCTTCGCTATTACATCCCGATTGACTGGCCCACTGAAGATTCACTACATACACTTGTACAAAAGTCCTCCGGGCAGTTTATCTACGCATTGACTGTGGTAAAGTATGTCGCACCCGCGCGTCATCGACCAACACATCGCCTTGAGGTTGTTCTTGGTATACAATTGCCAAAGGCGGGTGACAGTCCCTTTGCAGAGCTCGATGCTCTGTACCGGCACATCCTGATGGGTGTTGAAGATGTGGATCTAATATTGCAGATCATTGGCTTCGGCGTTCTTCATCCACCTCATTATTCCAATTCGGTGACATTTATAGAGGCCTTCCATTCGCTTGCTCCTGAGGATGTTCAACTTCTAATGCAGAACCTCGGCTCCCTTATCTCAGTCGAAAGCCATTTTGGTTATTCTGATGGTGCAGTGATAATCGTTCGCCTATTAAATGCATCGTTGAAAGATTATCTACTTGACCAGTCACGATCGAAAGAATTTTTTCTTGACTGTCTCAAATGCACACGCAGTATTCCGATTTATGCCTTGCTCATATGACGGAGCTTCCTGCATTGCAATACAGTTCGTATTACCATCCATTAACGGGTATGTTCTAATACGTTTGAAGTTCTACGTTCTAATTGCAAAAAAATTAGATCCACTTCAATTCTGGCCTATCTTTACATATTTCTTCCATCACTGCCCTCTTGCTAAACCAAATCTACGCCCTCCACCGTACTCTCCATCTAACTCTCAGTTGCTTCCATACTATCCCCGGAGGAAAAGGTCATTGTAATACATTATTTTCTAAGGAATATTTCATCTATCTCGATTCCCTCTGCTATATGTATCTTCTTTTGCGAAACAAAGAAATCTGACCACCGCGCCAGATTTAGGCAGCCTGTTCTTCGATAATACTCTACAAGATTGGATTATCTCAAGCCAGCAGCCAGTCGACACCCCCAGTGTTTACATCAGTCCTGCATTTTTCATTCTGCGCTATATATCAATATGCGAATACCCATATACTGGCGACACAACTAGATTCGGCCAATTTTGTCATTATCATCGGACTCGAATAAATAGTTCTGATCAATCACTTTGGTACTGACTGTCTACCAACACTACACACAAAATATATTACACCAACCGTCGCTGTCGTAATTTTGTCCAGGATACTGGGAAGGGAGTTTTCGTGGACGCGGAATTTCATCCCATGCGATAATATCTGTTCAATACGGAGGAGGATTTTCAAGCCTATATCTGGGCCATTCAGATGCTTCCCCTATTCCTTGAGAAATTAGATTATCCAGAAGAGTTGATTACTTATGCACGCCAAGCCAGAATTAGGCGCAATAATGACTACCGTAACTTCACATATTCATCATTGGAGCGAGAACGGAGATCTTCCCAGGCTGCGGTTAAAGCATGTCTTAGGGCGAGTAACGGATGAGCGTACTTAATAATATAGCTGAACAAGATATGCTCATATGTGTAGCAGAGTTGCACTATGTACAGGTTTACTAACTTGAACTGTTAGGGGTTCATCACGGATTCTACACTGCTGACAATTCCTACAGCAGGGTTTGAGCAACATTTATAACATTAACTGGACAGATGGAAGCCCTATGCTGGTACATGGATGAACCTCTTCCTAATCATCACCGATGTCTGGACTGGAAGTCGGATTGAGGTTGGCCTGATGTCCACCGTGGCACGACTCTGCGAATAGCCTGGAAAGGGTTGCGGGGGAACAGAGATGTCCAACGCCTGGAGCAGATCTATGGGGTCGAAGTGCAAACATATGCATTTCTTCCGAGGCTTACAAATGAAAAAGGATTTCATACAGAGTATCTACCGATGTACCAATGTATCAACAGAATCGGAGATCTTCCAGAGGTCCGTTTCCACATTCATATACGAGTATCTTATTACACCGCTTCCACATAACTTTCATGCCCGCATACTCTCCAAGAAAGTCCAAATTTCGTGATGTTTCGCGAATGGAACATCGAGTGAGATCAACGGACATAATCGGTGCCTCCAAGACCTGGCGTAAAGACAGGAACCGCCTGATAAGATTGGTAGAAGATTTATTTTTGTCAAGTGGAGAAAGGCCGAGGACCACGAGGGTACACAGATTGGGAAATATCAAAGGATTACGATCGGTCATACCATCTTGCAATAACATGAGCAGGTCCTGCTCGTGTAGCCATAAATTCTTGAGGGCGGGAAAGAATGACATGAATCTCTTGAACGCCCCAAAGACACTAGCGTTGAGGACACAGCACATTAAAGTTAGATCGGTTGCCGACGAGAAGAGGGGGGAAGCCAGTGTCGACAGAAGACTTTCTAGAACATCGTTGGAAGACTCAGGGTCTAGGACAAGGTTGATGTCGAACATGCTATATCCTGGGGTATTATGTACAGGGTGAGGTAATTGGCGCTCGCTGAGGATGAAAGCCGAGGGTCTGCACTCCAAATGGATTCGTTTCGCGGGGTGAAAAAATAAGAAGCTGTGAAGCATTTGAGCGATGCGTCTGTCGTGGAATGCAAGAATATCGGATCGCGACTCATTCCATAAGAACAATACGCATCCAGGAGCTGGGTCGATGTAGGGGAGGTAGGATATGCATTCCCAAAGCTTCAATGTACGCAAACTGGGAAGATATATGTGGGGCGGCCGATACCCATCAACGATGGTGTGCCTGTCGAGTTCGAGAGATTCTAAACGTGGCAAATGAGCGAGAACGTGGGATACTGTCTTGTTATTGAATAAGCGGCCTAAAGATAGTTCCCGTATGTTCGTCATCCAGGCGGCATCTAGGTTGCAGCGTGAGCCGATTGCGCGGAAGATCTTCAGTCGGGGAGAATCTCCAGCAAACATAGATCCTCGGAATTCGTGGTAATCTCCAGGAGAGTCAGGCAAGGTGAATACTTCTAAGTTGGGCGCCGGGCGCTGAATCGCAGTCTGCAGGCCTTCGATAAGTTTGTATTGAGTGGGGAAACAGGAAAGCCTCTCGATTCGCTCCCAATGGTCGAACACCAGCCGGTGGAAGAATAATAGTGTGCAATCCTTCGGATCATCATGGTCATCAGCATATCCCTCTATCCAAATGAGGGATTTTCCACTGCGCCTGAGGACCTCGTTTCGCCAATGATCGGTTTCCTGATTGAGAGAGCGCCAATCCATGAGGCGTCCCCATATTGAAGATGTCTCCAACAAAATTTGCCTCCATTCTCGACAGACTTGTGATGTTATACGTGTGGTATCGAGTGGGAGGTAATCCGAGTCGTGTTCTTCGTCGTGATCAGCCTCGAGTGACTCGTAACTGACGGCATTCATCATGAAGATAATCCAAAGAATATCTTCCGTCATGCTTGATACTGGGGATATTGTCGAAAAACATGTAGCGCCAGTGCGATTGATGAATGGCATAGAAAAGGTTCAGGGGTAGATAATTTCTAAGGAATGTGCAAGTTGTGCTTACTAGGTGTCTGCTGTATGAATGAAAGTTCTTTGGGAACTGATATTTAAATCTCAAACCCTTCCTCCTAGTTTAAATCTGATTTACAAGCCCGTCGCGATCGCTGAACATCGGATATTTCGCTATCGCGCAGACACGGTATGCTTTGCCAAACCTGTGAGAGGGAACTCTGCATAGTACTCGGTTGTTGAATAGGTGGCCTAGACAAAGTTCCTGCATGCTCAGCATCCAAATGGCGTCCAGTTTTCAGCGCGTCAACATGGCTTGGAAGATCTTTATTCAGGGATTTATGGCCCGGCAAACATCAATCCTTTGTCTTTGTGGTGGCTCGATGACATGGGGAGGCAGGAAAAAGAATACGCAGACTGGATGGATGCCGGATGTCGCGTAGCACTCCGATAAGGCCATAATACAGCCTGGAATTGGTTAGCAGTGGTCGATCATCAGTCGTTTGAGAACAATTACGTTTTCAAATCAATCTCACAATCACTGATCCCTTGATCCAAAGAGGGGAGGCTCCACAGCACCTGAGAACCTTGTTTCGCCAATGTTCTTATAGAGTCAGCGCCAGGCCATGAGTCGTCCCAAACGAAGAGGTTTCGAGCAAGCTCTATCTCCATTTACAACAGACCTCGAAATTATCTGCGTATTACTGGTTCTTCTTGATCAGTCTCAGCCTCTGAAGTTGGAACTGTCGGCGATTAGCAACGGTGATGAAGATGAACTAAGGTATATCCTCTGTAAATCTCGACATTGGCAATGGCCTCTTTTTCCGTACTTGGACCTGGTTCTGGACTGGAATTCACCATGACAGGTGTGTCAGTGGTGTGAGCGCGGTCGGGGCCTCAGTGAAACAACAGTGAAGTTCAGTTTAAACCGGAGTTCGAATATCTTGGGCTCTGTGGCTCGGCTTTCCTCGCCTGATGGATTGAGGGCCGCTCCTGGCCGCTCAAGTACTCCCATCTGTTTTAAGTATTTGTTTGGATGTCACCCAGATTTCTCTCGGGGTATGAGTAATTCTATTAAAAGCTATTTAATCATCTTATGAGGTTTCAATGAAGAACTCGACGATCTCGCCAGAGTCACAATACCGAATTGACAAATCGTTTTCGAAAATGTGGAGGCTTTCCGGTGTCAAGATTATTCCGAGAGGACGTAATAAAAACATTGAAATAGGTGGCCGGTGTCCGATACACCTGAAGGACAGAGTTGAAGTATTAGAAACGGACGTTTTCGGGGGAATGATTATTATTTTTTGAACATCATCAGGTATTCGGAGTAGATTTGGAGAAATCAAAGCCTATGGACAATTTAGGCACTGAAAACGTACATTTTTGGCTGGAATCGGTATATTTCTGTGGAATATCTTCCGATTCACAGTAGATATTGAATAAATCGAAGCTCTGGGACCTTGTGAGACAATTGAGGCGTTGATTTATTACCATTTGTGCGGTCTGCGCTGGTGTGGAATGCAGGTCTCAAAAATAGGGTGGACGGAGCTGGTTGTACACCGGCGACCTTCTGTCTGCGGTTCGTTTTATGCAGACATTTGTCCTCCTCTTCCCCCTTCCCTTAAAATCAAATCATAAGATTATTCCCCATAGTCTATGCTCGACAACTCTAAATCGCACAGTCATTTTACAAACTGCATGAACGTTGAATCGTATATCATTTATTCATGCATTGATGGATAATAATTGAGATAGTTAGTAGAATTGGAGATCCTTAAGGCGGTCACTTCCTCTTTCCATATACATATTATAACCCCACCTGAAAACGATTTTCACGCCTACGAACTCCTTCAGAGCGTCCAGAATGAGCAATTAGGTTAGGTCAACTGTATGACATTATTTCCCGGAAAAGAACCGCAGGCTGTATGCCGTGAGATTTAGTACGTACTCGATTCCTTGGTTTCCGTTGTACTACTGACTGAAAAAAGCTATACAGTACTATTTTACCATATACTATGCTGTACTGTGTACTCCGTTTTGTACATATTACAGCAAGAGCCCTACACCGTACTTACACGCCAAACAGTTGCCAAGAACGGTGGATTAGAGGCATCAGCAGAGCCTAAATTCTGCCCGCAGAACAGCGCCTGCATTCAAAGGGACTAGGTGTGGCATATGAGCTAGGACTTCGTAGCTTTCCTTGTTGTTGAATGGGCTTTCCATATAGCTCTCGTACGCTGGACATCCAGAAGGAGCCTTATACATGCGAAAGGGTTCGATGTCCGTCCTCGATAAAATGCTCTCCTACTATCATTACTGAAAGCCAAAAGACTTGGAAGGTACAAACAAATCCTTCAGGGGATTTATATATTCCCCATAGATACTCGAAGGGGACTGAAGGAGACGCGGAGCTGGATGTTCCTTCCTACAGACGAGTGAACATCTCGAGATCGAAGGATGTGTATCACGGTGGACGCATATGTTCAGTGAGAAGATATGCAGCGCAAAAGTGGGTATAAGAGGATTGAAATTGGATGAGAGGTTTATAAAACAATCTTTTCTATGTCATCGCTTCAGTATACCCTTCTGATATCTGGAAAACGGCAAACAACTCAAACGTAATCTAATCCATCCTAACGAATGAAAATCGTGAACAAATTTGCAAATCGTCAGCATGGTCTCTTCCATATTCATATGCAACCAGTTTACCATCCCACTTCCACATAATCTTCATACCCACAAACACACTCAAAGCACATGGTAAGTCATACGTGAGACTACATTGACTAAGGTCAACGGTTGTGATCGGGCATCCCAAGTCACGCCGCATGGTCAAGAACCGCTCAAGAGTGCTTGTCCGTGATTTTCGGTCGGATTCGAGGACCGCAATATCGAATGCATTCGGAAAATGGAATTGGTGGTGCAAATTCCGGAGGAAATTATGGCGGCATTTTCCGGAAGCCATTCGTCCTGCAACAACATAGCTCCTGGCCTCATTGTATTATCCTTTCCTTCTTATAGCTCAATTCATAGAGTGATGTTAGATATTTAGTTCACATATAGAAATGTCTGTGTGACTTTAGGAGCATGTAGTTTGTACTACCTAATTTGGACGGACACCTGAGATGTTGCTGGAACGTACCCTCTCTATGGCAGGTGTGGTGCTATAGTTAAGTAAAGACACTGTAGAAGATTTATAATAATACACTCAATAAGCCACAGACAATTTTTTTCTGCCTCGACTTTAAAAATACTCATTAGGACCAACTTTGAACCAGGCCCGGTGTAAGCTGGTCATGCCAGTCCGACAAGCCGTAACCGTTACACCAAAATTGCGCTATAAATACACTTTGGCATGCAGTTGCTCGGACTGTATATGAAGCGGTAAGCCGCCAGGCTTACACCCGGGCACTACAAGATACAATGTGAGTTTACTCTATGACCATGAAAAGTAGTGGCTGTAGTTATTAGTGATGTTTCTGCACTGCTTAGGTGCAGCTTGCCTGCCTTCACTTTCAATTTTCAAAGCGAATCAAGTTGAGCGAATGATACATACATTATCTGCGATGTATTGTGATCTCTTGAGTGAAGCTATATCATGTAATTTCAGTATATAAAGTACAAATATTAATTATCCATGCATCGTACTTTTTATTCAGCAGGCTAGCACGCGTCCTCCTAATTCGAATGAAGATGAGCCCAAGTGCGTTGCGTTCGCTCAGGACGTCACATGACTAGTCTGCGCCGTAATTCCCACCGTAGAAACCGCCGGCATTTGCCCGTCAATTCCATTTCCACAACATACTGGCAATGTCGAGGGTCCGCAAATTGGGAAATCAGGATCTGTCATTCTGTCTGAAAACAGCACAGAGAGACCTTGTTTTTGAATCCACAGGTACTCAACTGTCGAACAAGAAAAAAGATATAAACCTCTTGAATACCAGGCAGACTCGACCTTGACATTGCATGTTAGGTTCGGATATGTATGGGAGCTTCCAAGCCTATAACCAAACATCAGTCGGCTCAATTTCCGAGTGATGGGCGGGTACATAGGATATACCCAATATATGAAAGAGATCCTACCATTTCGTAGGTACATATTTGTTCAGTTCCTTTAAAGAGAAAAACAATGCACCGCTCTATTGTTTTCGTGGTGTTTGAACCCAATTCTATGACCCTGATTATCTCTCCATCCAGTAGATGTTTGTTAGTTATGTCGCAAAAATATAATGAATATTCAACTCAAACTACCGCAGCGAAGCGAGGCACAGCTTGTTATCTATGAAAAGATCCGTTCTACCTGCAAATCTGTGACGGAGAAGTTTTGGAGTTTCATACATTTCTTTCGCAGCTCGTCCTTCAAGCAAAGGGACATATTTATAGACGTACGCAAACTGTAGGAGTGAAAATAAAACCTCAAAGTATCTCCGTCGAGTTTCCATAGCTCAAGAACGACTCGATTGGAGCATTGAATGGCATGGTAGACAAGACTCGGAGATTCAGAAGCTACGGGGTTAGGTAGTCATCGATTCATCTCTTGTCTTCTTGGGTAAAAGTTCTGTTCCTCGTGACCATTGCTTATGGTGGCTGTAGGGTGGTTGCTTTGAGTTTATTTTTGACCGATTTCACAAACTCCGGACGCGAACTTGTGGGTGTATTATTATTAGTTAATGGCATATTTCTCGATCGAAGCGGTCAATGATTCTGACGTTAATGAGCAACTATTTTACCACAATGACAGGACGTCTATTTGAGATATTTCTTTAAATCGATTCCCTTTAACACTTAGAATGATTTGACCTGTCGTTCAGATGGTTATATTGATATTGAATACATAATTCGGAACACGACATGGACACCAGGAATTGAAAAAGAAGAGCATCTTTTGCATAACCGTGTATGATACAAGAATGAAAGACCGGTTGTTGACTTTGCATCTAGATTACTTATAAATCTCTGAATAAATAACCACTTCTCAGAGCAGCTTTCGTGCCGGTCCGAGTTCTCTATTTACACCACATGTTACTAGTAAGCAATTTAGTCAATTAAGTGTCCCTTGGTTCAGTCGGCTAAATTAAATTGTGCGATTGCCAGCGAAATATCACATGATTCTGACATACAATTGACACGGGCGCTTGCACAAAAATATCTAGTCGTTTATTCTTTCAGGGCTAAATCCCGACCCCGGATACGTTAATGAAACTTCTATTTCCGGATCTACGTAGCGCTAGCGAGGTAGCCCGAAATAGACAAGTCCGCCATTCTAGCTTACATTCAAGATGTCTTGCTAGTCTCCGAAATTGCTCGCAGTTGCTGTATGCCATGATGTACGTGTCCGAAATGAAAGTCCAGCCAAGATAGAGAGAATATCGAGCAAAGTTCTTCACATGGGTTGAGTGCTTCATATCACATAAGTTCAGCATGTTAAGCCCAATTTTAAGTATGTTACCCATTGATCACCTACCTGTATATTTGGTAAATGTTTACGAGCTGTGTCCGACTGAGTAAAATTGATATTACCGACTATGACCCACGAGACTGTGCGGTCTTTAACTTCATTGCTAGTCGATTCTTCTAGACCAGAATGTTACCTCATTCATTATTTATCTTGTTCGCTTGACTTTCCGCTGAAGCATACTGATTACGAGGCTTTCATTATTCGGCAGACAAAACACCAACGTGAAAGCAACCCCTCCCTCTAGTATAAAAGCCCCAGGACCGCAACTGAATTTCTTCAGGCCTTAATCGTCGCTTTCAGAACAACTCGTTCACTACACCTGCCAACTTCACAAGTGAAGTAAGATTATTTTTACTGCACCAGCACTGGCCTCACCTAACATTATTATAGAATGAGCTACTCGATTGCAACCAGCACCTACCAAACCAACACCAACACGTTCTTCAGGCCCGTCGAGAAGACGATCTGGAACAATGCCAACGGCGGCACGTGGACCCCCGACTCTGCTGGGGAGACCACGCTGACCATGGGCGGTAGTGGCACTTCTGGCATTGTACGTTTCACCTCCGACTCCGGCGAGAACTTTGCTGTCGTTCTCGGTGTGCACAACTATGCCAGGTGGTGCGACATCGTCACCGACATCCCGCCCACGCAGACTGCTACAACCCTCCAACCGCTGTACTACGCTGCGAACAGCGCACAATCCGCTCAGCGCGTGAAGCAGCTCGCTGCTTGCAGTGCCACGGCTAAGAACGGGAGGACTGTCAACGTAAGCTACACTGTTGCGACCGGCAACAACCTGAAGGCAAACATTGTCATCGGATGAACTCGCAGGGTATGTCTATTGACATTTCTGGGAGCACATCCATTACCTGATTCACTCAGTTTTGTGCAGAACCTGCGTCGTTTATTAGTACCAATAGTACTAGTAGAAACTTGTCTGTATTCACCACATAAAGATATTGTTAATTATTACGAAAACAACTACATCATTTGAGATATGTGACAAGTCATCAACGTTATAGAAAGGCATGCCATTCTTGAAATGCGCTGGTAGGACGCGTTCTAAATGTGAAAGGGCTTTCCACCGGTTATAAAGCACAAGCTGGCATCTGACCCGTCCGGCAAGGTGTTTGTGAATTAATTTTATGTAGATGTCGGGTGTATCAGATTTAGCATATATCTTCTTTGTCACCAACCGTGTTTGGAGAAGGCCTCACTCTTGTTGAACTTGTCTCACTTGTCGCTTTGGGTTTGGTTCGCACCAAGCTCGCAAATCTCACGTCTAATCATGGAAAAAGGATTCCGCGGTATTTCGGTTGTTAAAGCATCAGATTTGTTAGCTGCGTAGATTTGATGCGAGTGGTTATAATTGCTCCGACTATTGAGCACGGTATGGTTCTTGATGGACTGAGGATAACGAAGCTGACAGTAATAAACGTGTCTGGCAAGAAACCTACTGTATATCTAACTACTGTGCGTGCGTGGAGCCCACACTTGTATTGAATTTATTTTCGCTTTGATATTCGAACGTCGTTTTGCTTGGAGTTAAGTCTCGAAGGCAAGCACGCCTCTCGTATTTGGCTCGGATGCTCCTCTATAATCACAAATGCTATTGCATTTTGGTATTGGACCATCAGCCTATTGTGATATATAGCGAGAAAACATTTTCAAGAAAGGCTACCATGGTTGCTACTTCACACCAGTACTTTTATATCAAGCTCTAAAGTAGTCTGACACGTTAATGATCAAAAGGCGGTGGCTAACATCAACCAGACTCGAAGCCCATGCCTATATAAGCCCACCTTCCAGTCGTCCATGAAGAACTATCTTCTGTCTCGAAGAATAAGCAAGTCCCAGCGCCTTACAGTAGCAGACTACATGATGTTCATCCCCCGTGTTGTGCGTTCTCACTCTTCCCTTTGCTCTTGTTTGTATGTTTGCGGCTAATAATCGCCAAATAACCCGCCGTAGATATTCAATGCTTGTTTGCTCGCTATTGTCGCCTCCTCCGCACTTGCCCAGCTCGAGGAGATCGATACTTTAGTCTCCCGTCAGCAATCTGACGATACTGTGCGTGATGTTTTCCTGCGTTGTCTCTTGTTCTTCTTTGTTCATGTAAATCTGCAGGCTTCCACCGTGGCTTTTATTGTGGCGGATTGTGCCCAGGACAGGCCCGACTACAACACATTCAAACAATGTGTCCAGAGTGAGGTCTCCGCAATCGGCGTATAAGAGTGGAATATTGGCCCAATAAAAACGTTGGAATGCAAATCTAGCCTTTCGTATTTGCTACCAAGTACCGAGGCCGCTTGAAAGAACTATGTTTCGCAAGAGCTGCACAAAGCATTTTTGCTGATTATCACAGTAATCGCTACATTGGTGAGCATATACAGAAGGTGTTTTAACTGCGTACAAGTCCTCAAATCACCTTGTGATGGATGGGAATAAAAATGGAGGGGTTGGGCGACTCGTTCGCAAGTGTGTCATTCGTACGTGAATGAATGACTTTACGGGTATGATATGTCTATATATCGATAGCGACGCTTGTTGAGCTTGTGTATCCTCGACCTACATGATTTTACCGCTCGCCAATTGGATGTTTGAGTGCCTGCTTCAGCATCGTCGTGCGAGAGCGAGAGAAAAAGACTCTTCTGCTTGTACAACAGGACCAAATGTGAATTGATCTCGGTGGGATTGCAGTGGAACTTAGTGACGGGGGTGCCAACTCTGAGGTATAGTGTACTTTGTAAATGAGGTTCGCTGTATTTTTTTATTCTCTTTCTCAGCCAACTCAGCGTCCAGTATGTACCGATTGCCTACAATTACAATGTTTCCATACCAGCCCCAGAATTGCGAGCGGACAAACAGGGGTTCACATGCTCGAACAACCGGGCCAGACAGCGATAAATATCGATTATGGTTTGCTGTAGAACAGGCTGAGTTTGTACTAGCTTGACAATGAAGCAAGGATTGCTGGACATGTGTATCCTTGACCTAGTATGTACCACCCGCCTTATATGGTAATAAGTGAGGGGATCTGCCGCTCGAACATTGGGTGGCGGGACTTGTGGAAAAATTGGAGACGTAATACGAGTCTGAGGTACAGTCTATATTGACGGTGGGGATTGCTCGATGTTTGTATTCTCGGCCAGCCCAGTATGCAGTATGTACTGCTCGCCAGCTGGATAATGAACGTCAAGCTCAAAAATTATTGAGCAAAGAGAAAGGGACTCCGCTTCTCGAACAACAGGGCAATATTCATCGTTCTTGGCCTTCGGTAGAGCTTTGGACAGGATACAGATACTGGTGCAGTATTACAGTGTTGTCATGCTGACTGTGTGGATAGAGAGTAGCGGATTCTGCTATGATTGTAATTTCAGGTCAAGTTCAAGTTAGAAGGTGTATGGCTAGTCATATCTGCAGCAGTTTTTGAACGATGAACTCGTACGGCATGGTCAGAATGGAGTTGGGGAAGAAATTTGACGTTCGATCAGGAAGAATCCTACATGTTTGCGAGTTTAATCTTATTTCCCTTTTCCACCGGTATCCCTTCACTTTCAACTTGGCTTGCTACTTAGATATTAGAACCCAGTGCCTCCTGCTCCTGGTTTCCAAGTTCCAAACGCTAAATTGACAGCCCTATCAGTGCATACATGTGTTCGCGTGCAGCGAGTCTGCCGGCTATTTTTAGCGCGTTGGGCCATCCGAGAAACGTCTGACGTCGTCGCTCTTTTGGCCATGGATTTCCGCCTGGTTCTTTTTGGCCTTCTTTCCACGTGTTGCACATCTTTTCTTCGCCGCTTTACAATACATTATACCACATACGCAAGCGCAGAACACATCCAAACCGTAGAGCAGCCATAGATCTCTGCGAGCGGCACTGCGTTGTAGGCTTAGCTAAAGGCTGTGGCCGATTTCTCAGCTGACGACAACCACCACGAATTAAATCCAATCTCAGAATGCATCTGCATAACATACGGGCGCGCGTAGCGACCACGACTCTCCTTGACCAATTCACATCTCTTCAATGGCTCGCCCAGAGAAGTTTTGACGTTGAAACGTTGGCGTTTCTCCATAAAGAAAAAACATACCCTCAACGCCTGGTGCGGTTGTCGGTCCAAACGTCGGTCCTTTGTTCTTTCCTTCGCGTTTTGATCATCGTGAGTACCCCGCCTGGTGCGCTGGAACGATGAGATGCTTTTGTGGGTCTTTTTTTGCTCCCCCCCCCCCCCCCACCCAACCAGAGAACGTTGACATTGACGAAAACTGTCAATCCTTGCACATCACATATTCTGCTCCTGCTCTGCCGTTGTCGAATCGCTGTCGAACGCTTCCCCCATCCCATGATGATGCAGATTAACGCTCTCAATAATAACGATCCTCTTCCTCTGCCTCCCTAATCTCGCCTACGCCCTCATCATCACTGTCCAACCACAGACGCTCGTCGGCACACCCACCCTAGTTGCATGGAACATCGAGCCCTCCGACGCTGACGCCCAAGTTCCACCCAGCTCGGACCTGATTCTCGGCCTGCGGTTCGTGCAGGACGTGGGGGATGTTGTGCTGGCGATTGTGAATATGCAGCCTGCTGAGGGCGAGGATGTGGGTACGGCACAGATCACCTTCCCTTTGGCCGAGTGAGCTCTGGTTTTTTTTTGCACTCTTCTTAAATATCCGTTGTATACCCTTTCCCCCTCTCCTCGTCCTCCCCATCCTTGTATACTCCTCTTCCCCTCGGTCCCTCTCTTTCGATCTGACGAGCTGAACTGTGCTAATGGCGGCACGTGGACGCCCAACTCTGGGGAGACCACGCTGACCATGGGCGGCATGTCCGGCATTGTGCGTTTCGCCTCTGACTCCGGCGAGAACTTCGCGGTCATGCTCGGTGTGCACAACTATACCAGGTGATGCGACATTGTTATCGACATCCCGACCACGCAGACTGCTACGACCCTGCAACCGTTGTACTACGCTTCGAACAGCGCACAGTCTGCTCAGCGCCAGAAGGCCAAGGACGGTAGGACTGTCAAAGTCAACTACACTAGCGTCTGGCAACAATCTCAACGCAAACATTATCACCGGATAAAGTCGGAAGGTATGTTAATGCCCTTTTCTTGCTGTAGATCCACCACCTTATTCACTCAATTTTGTATAGCACATGCGTCGTTGATTAGTAGTAATTTGCCTGTGTATTCACCACGTAAAGATATTGTTAATTATTATGAAACCAACAACGTCAGTCGAACTCTGACGTTTGTAATAAGCCATCAACGTAATCCAAAGGCATGTCAATCCTAAAATGCGACGTTAGGACTCGTTCGAAAGGCGAAAGGGTCTTCCACTGTTTATGAAGCACCAGCTGCCATCTGACCCGTCCGGCAAGGTGTTTGTAAATTATATGTAGATGGTACTTAGATGCTTCAGATATTAGCATCGGTCTTCATTGTAATCAACCACATTTCGAGGGGCCTCACTCCTGTCGGATTTATCTCACTTGTTGCTTCGGGTTCGGTTCGCACCAAGCTCGCAAATTTCACGTCGTCTAATCATTGGACAAAGGGCCCTGAGGTATTTCGGTTATTAATGCATCACATTTGTTAGTTGCGTAGACTTAGTGCGAGCGATTAATATGCAAATAATTGCTTCAATTTATCAAGCACGGTATGATCTGAGCAGTCTGAGGACAACGAAGCTGACATCCACAAATATGTCTCGCAATAGGCTTACTGTATAGCTGACTATCGTGCGTAGTGCGTGGAGTCCTCGCTTGTATTGTGTTTATTTTCTTTTTGGTACTTGAAGGTCGTTTTGCTTGCAGTCGAGTCTCGAAGGCAAGCTCGCATCTCGTTTTCAGCTCAGGTGCTCCTCTACAATCACAACGGGTATGACATTTTGGTACTGGACCATCGGCCTATTTTATATAGCGTGCAACATTTTTAAGGATGGCTGCCATGGGTGATACTTGATACTTCACACTGGTACATTTATATCAAGCTCTAAAGTAGTCTGACATTGTCAATGACCAAAAAGCGGAGGCTAACATCAACTGAACACAAAGTCCATCCCTACGCAAAGCCACCCTCCAGTCGTTCATGTTGAACTATCTTCAATAAGCCAGTCCCAGCGCCTTACAGCAACAGAGCGCATAATGTTCATCCCTCGTGTTGTGCGTTTTCACCCATCCCTTTTCTTTTATTTGTATATTGCGGCTAATCGTCATCTCATCGTAGATACTCAGTGCTTTTTTCATTGCCATCCTGACCTCCTCCGTACTTGCTCGGCCTCAGATTGTTTGTCTCTCAGACCCCGATGACCAAAAAGACAATCAAGTAAAAGACAATCTAATATGTGATATTTCCCGGCCTTGTCTCTAGTTCTTCTTTGTTCATGTAAATCTTCAGTGAGATATCCGACCACTGAAGTTTGATTACACCTTTGCCTGTTTTATTAGTTACTAAGTACCCAGTCCGCTTGAAAGCACTGTGTTTCGCAAGGGCTCTACAAAATGTTTTTGTTCATCATCACAGTAAACGCCACATAGTGGGCATATACAGCAACAGAAGGTGTTTCAACTTCACACAAGTCTTCTAAGCTCCTTGTAAGGTCAACATTGGCGCACACGGCGGCTTCAAGTATGAGACAAAGTTGCCATTATACCTCATTTCAGGATTGATGTCTGGCAATAGAAATTGAGGGATTCGAGGAGGTGCCTCATCGGATGTAAACAATCTCTGTTTTACTAGAAATAATAAGAACGCCAATGGCATTCATTGGCATATATTATTGTACTGTAACGGTATATACAGGGAAACTCACGAGCCTGTCATTCATACATGACTGAATGACTTTACGAGTACGAAACATCTCGACAGCGAGGCTTGTTGGGCTTGTGTATCCTCGATTTAGTTTTACCCCTCGCCAATTAGATGTTTGAGTGCAAGCTCCAGCATTGTCGCACAAGAGCAAGAGCAAGAGACTCTTCCGCTCGAAAAACGGGAGCAAATGCAAATGTGAGTCGATCTCGATGGGCGTGCGGTAGAACTTGGAGATGGATGCTGACTCTGAAGTACAGTCTATTTTGGCAATGAGGTGCGCTGGATTTGTTCTCTTCTCAGCCAACTCTGTGTCCGGTATGTACCGCTTGCTTACAATGTTTCCATACCAGCCCCATATTGCTAGCGGAGGGAGAGAGACTCACATGCTCGAACAACCGGGGCGGACAGTGACAAATATTGATCGTAGCTTGTGGTAGAACAGGAACAGTGTAAGCTAGTCATGCCAGTCCGACAAGCCGTAACCGTTACACCAAAATGGCGCTATAAATACACTCTGGCATCTAGTTGCTCGGACTGTATATGAAGTGGTGAGCCGCCAGGCTTACAAACAGGCTGAGTTTGTACTAGCTTGACAGTGAGGTAAGGATTACTGAATTTGTGTATCCTCAACCTAGTATGTACCGCTCGCCTTTTATGTTATGAAGAACTAGCTCGAGCATTGTCTAGTGCAAGGCAAGGGGATCTGCCGCTCGAACATTGGGGGCGGTGGTAATCGTCAATCTCAATGGCGTGTGGTAGAAATAGTCTATATTGACAGTGGGGATTGCTCGATATTTGTGTCCTCGGCCAGCTCGGTATACAGTATGTACCGCTCCCCATGTAGATCCTTGACATGTTAGCCCCAGCATTGTCGAGCGGAGAGAAAGAGACTCCGCTACACCGAACAACGGGGCAGTATCCATCGATCTTGGCTTGCGGTAGAACATTTGACAGGATACAGATATCCCCGGCCGTTTCTTGAACGATGAATGCGTACGGCGGGGTCAGAGAGGAGTTGAGGGAGAATTTAGACGTTCGAGTATCAGATGACTAGGCAGGCTTATATACTGTAGCGACCCGGGATCAGATCAGGAAGAATCCTCTACACAGTACATTTTTCTGAGTTTAATTTTATTTCCCTTTTCCACCGGTATCCCTTTACTTTGAACATGGCTCGCTAATCAGATCTCAGAACCCGGTGCCTCCTGTCCTGGCTTCAAGTTCCAAACGCTGAATTAACATCCCTGTCAGCGCATACACACGTGAGCGTGCAGCGAGTCTGTCGGCTATTTTTTAGCGCATCGGGCAATCCTAGCGACGTCTGACGTCATCACTCTTTGGCTACAGATTTCCGCCTGATTCTTTTTGGCCTTCTTTCCACGTATTGCGCGTCTTTTATTCACCGCTTTACGATTCATTACGCCTACATACGCAAGTGCCCATCCAAATGATCCAGATTTTGTAAACGCTGTGTGTTCTGTCGAATAACAATTTCCAACTAGATTTAAAGACAACCGAGAGAAAGAGGAGGGGAGATGGGTGATTGGCCTGCCTGTAGTAGAGGCTCAGAGGAACGTTGGGAGGAATGCAGAAAAGCATGGACTAGTGCAGATAAATTAGATGGGGATGTTTTCTGTAAAAATCTGCAAATGCACGTATATTCTGGGAACATCTCAAATAGACTCAGGTATCGAGGACGGTGCGTCGCGCCTTGTAAATAGAAGTGGAGGCAGTAGGTAGTGAGGGTGGGGGTGGTGAGATCGACGGCGGCGTTACGGCGGCGTCATCTCCAGGGCGTAGAGGACCGATGGCAATGCTGAAGGGTGACCCCCACTTCGCATCGCCATGGTACTCTACTCTACCTATTATACGTATAGACTTGTGATTAATAAAAGGATTATCTGATTCTAAAGGTGATGGGTGGGTGGGATTTTAGAGATATTCGGTGGGTGATGAATGGGTAAGGTAAATTTGTGTTGACCGCCTACGCAGTCGGTCGTGGTACAGATCAGAGTAAGTAAGTATAGTAGAGTATTAGGGAGGTAAGCACGTGGCGGCGTCTCCTTCTCACGAGACAACGTACCCGCAGGCGGGTACTTTCAAGAGAGCAGACAAATCTGCAGTGATGATAAACCATGAAACAACTCTTGCGCAAATTGCCTAAGAATACGCAGAAAAAATATGCAGATTGGACAAACTTTGTGGTTGGCTGTGTTCATCTGCGTGCCCGACTGACCTCAGATATTCTCAGACCAGCTCATGACCGACTTTGACCAGCGTTTATTAACGTTTACCGGTACCTTTTATCTTCTTGGGTAAAAATTCTTTCCCCCATATCCATTGCTTGGGGTGGCCGTAGAGTGGTTGCGAGTTTATTCTTGACCGGTTTCACAAACTTCAGACACTAACTTGTGGGTGCATTGTTATTACTATTAATGAATGACGTATTTCTTAATCGAAGCTGTCAATGATTCTGATGTAAATGAATGACTATTTTATCACAATGACAGGACGTCTATTTAAGACGTTTCTTTAAATTAATTGCCTTTGACAGTTGGTATGATTTGATCCGCCGTTCCGATGGTTAAATTGAATACATAATTCGGAACACGACCTGGACGCCAGGAATTGAAAAGAAGAGCGTCTTTTGCATAACCGTGTATGATACAAGAATGAAAGACCGGTAGTTGACTTTGCATCTAGATTACTTATAAATCTCTGAATAAATAACCACTTCTCGGAACAGCTTTCGTGCCGGTCCGAGTTCTCTATTTACACCACATGTTACTAGTAAGCAATTTAGTCAATTAAGCGTCCGCTTGGTTCAGTCGGCTGAAATAAATTGTGCGATTGCCAGCGAAATATCACATGATTCTGACATACAATTGACACGGGCGCTTGCACAAAAATATCTAGTCGTTTATTCTTTCAGAGCTAAATCCCGACCCCGGATACGTTAATGAAACTTCTATCCCGGATCTACGTAGCGCTAGCGAGGTAGCCCAAAATAGACAAGTCTGCCATTCTAGCTTACATTCAAGATGTCTTGCTAGTCTCCGAAATTGCTCGCAGTTGTTGTATGCGATGATGTACGTGTCCGAAATGAAAGTTCAGCCAAGGTAGAGAGAATATCGAGCAAAGTACTTTACATGGGTCGGATACTTCGTATCACATAAGTTCGGTATGTTGAGCCCGATTTCAAGTATGTCGCCTGTAGATCACCCACTTGTATATTCGGCAAATGTTTACGAGCTGTGTCCGGCATAGACTGAGTACAATTGACATTACCGACTATGGCTTATGAGTTTGTTAGGTCTTTAAATTTATTGCTAGTCGGTTCTTCTAGACCAGAATGTTACCTCATTCATTATTTAACTTGTTCGCTTGACTTTCGACGACTGAAGCATACATGCTGATTACGAGGCTTTCATTATTCGGCAGACAAAACACCAACGTGAAAGCAATGCCTCCCTCTAGTATAAAAGCCCTAGGACCACAACAGAATTTCTTCAGGCTTTCGTCGTCACTTTCAATCAAACCAACCAACTTGTCGATTACATTTCCCAACTTCACAAGTGAAGTAAGATTATTTTTATTGCAATGGCATTGGCCTCACCTAACATTTAATTGTTACAGAATGAGCTACTCGATTGCAACCAGTACCTACCAAACCAACACCAACACGTTCTTCAGGCCCGTTGAAAAGACCATCTGGAACTATGCCAATGGTGGCACGTGGACCCCCGACTCTACTGGGGAGACTACGCTGACCATGGGCGGCAGTGGAACGTCCGGGATTGTGCGATTCGCCTCCGACTCCGGCGAGAACTTTGCGGTCGTTCTTGGGGTGCACAACTACGCCAGGTGGTGCGACATCGTCACCGACATCCCGACCGCGCAGACTGCTACGACTATGCAACCGCTGTACTACGCTGCGAACAGTGCACAGTCTGCTCAGCGACAGAAGCAGCTGGCTGCTTGCAGCGCCACGGCTAAGAACGGGAGGACGGTCAACGTCAGCTACACTGTTGCGACCGGCAACAACCTGAAGGCAAACATTGTCATCGGATGAGCTTGCAGGGTATGTCCACCAACTTTTCTCGTTGTACACCCATTATCTTATTCACTCGATTTTGTGCAGAACATGCGTCGTTTATTAGTATTAATAGTACTAGTAGAAATTTGCTGGTGTGTTCACCACGTAGAGATATTGTTAATTATTATGAAAACAATTATATCATTTGAACTATGTGACAAATCATCAACACTGTACAAAGGCATGCGATTCTTGAAATGCGTTGGTGGGACGCGTTCGAAGTGTGAAATTGTCTTCCACCGGTTATGAAGCACCAGCTGACATCTGACCCGTCCGGCAAGGTGTTTGTAAATTAATTTTATGTAGATGTCTGGTGTATCAGGTATTAGCATATATCTTTTTGTCACCGACCGTGTTTGGAGAAGGCCTCACTCAAATTGGACTCAACTCACTTGTCGCTTTGGGTTTGGTTCGCACCAAGCTGGCAAATCTCACGTCTAATTATGGAAAAAGGATCCCGAGATATTTCGGTCGTTAAAGCATCACATTTGTTAGCTGCGTAGATTTAGTGCGAGTGGTTATAATTGCTCCGACTATCAAGCACGGTGTTCTTGATGGACTGAGGATAACGAAGCTGATAGCCATAAATATGCCTGGCAAGAAACCTACTTATCTGACTACTGTGCGTGCGTGGAGCCCACACTTGTATTGAATGTACTTTCTCTTTGGTATTCGAACGTCGTTTTGCTTGGAGCCAAGTCTCGAAGGCGAGCACGCCTCTTGTATTCGGCTCGGATGCTTCTCTATAATCACAAATGCTATTGTATTTTGGTATTGGACCATCAGCCTATTGTGATATATAGGGAGAAAACATTTTCAAGAAAGGCTACCATGGGTGCCACTTCACACCAGTACTTTTATATCAATCGCTAAAGTAGTCTGACATTGTTAGTGATCAAAAGGCGGTGGCCAACATCAACCAGACTCGAAGCCCATGCCTATATAAACCCACCTTCCAGTCGTTCATGAAGAACTATCTTCTATCCCGAAGAATAAGCCAGTCCTAGAGCCTTACAGTAGCAGACTAAAGGATGTTCATCCCTCGTGTTGTGCGTTCTCACTCTCCCCTTTGCTCTTGTTGGTATGTTTGCAGCTAATCATCATCAAACAACCCACCGTAGACTTGCGCGGCACTCAAGCGCACGCAAGCACGCAACCTTGCCACGCACATTTCCTGATGCCCGTAGATACTCAATGCTTTTTTGCTCGCTATTGTCGCCTCCTCTGCACTTGCCCAGCTCGAGGAGGTCGATACTTTAGTCTCCCGTCGGCGATCCGGATACAATGTGCGTGATATTTTCCGGCCTTGTCTCTTGGTCTTCTCTGTTCATGTAAATCTGCAGGCTTCCGACGTGGCTTTTATTACGGCGGATTGCGTCCAGTCAAGGTCCGACTACAACACATTCAGACAATGTGTCCAGAATGAGCTCTCTCAACTCGACAACTAAGAGTGAAATTTTGGTCCAATAAAAATGTTGGAACCCAACCCTAGCCTTTTGTATAAGCTACCAAGTACCGAGGCCGCTTGAAAGAACTATGTTTCGCAAGAGCTGCACAAAGCGTTTTTTCTCATCATCACAGTAATCCCTACATTAGTGAGCGTATACAGAAGGTGGTTCAACTGCGCACAAGTCCTCCGATCACCTTGTGATGGATGGGAATAAAAATTGAAGAGTTCGCGGATGTACCTCATCGGGTGTAAATTATGTCTGTTTTACTACCAACAATGGGAACATCGATGTGATCCATCGGCATATATCATTATGGTGTACCAGTATGCAATAAGGAATGCAACACCGTCTGTAAAACTAAGCCCGGGAAAGTGGTGTAATGTACGAAAGATGTGGACAATCCAAAGGGGAGCTCTATTCCGGTGCCGGTGTGAGTCTATAGTCGGAGAGGAGATAGGGCGAATCGGTAGCGAGCGTGTCATTCATACGTGAATGAATGACTTTACAGGTGTGGAATATCTATATCTCACCAGCGAGGCTTTTTGGGCTTGTGTATCCTCGATCTATGTAGTTTTACCGCTTGCCAATTGGGTGTTTGAGTGCAAAATTCAGCATTGTTAAGCGAGACAAAGAGACTTTTCCGCTTGAACAACGGGGCCAAATGTGAGTCGATCTCACTGGAATTGCAGTAGAACTTGGAGACTGGATGCCCACTCTGAGGTATAGTCTATTTTGACAATGAGGTTTGGTGGATTGGTGTTCTTCGCAGCCCCCTCAGTGTCCGGTATGTACCGCTTGCTTACAATGTTTCCATAACAGCCCCAGAATTGTCGAGCGGAGAGAAGCTCACATGCTCGAACAACGGCGGCGGACAGTGACAAACACTGATCGTGGCATGCGGTAGAACAGGCTGAGTTTGTAGTAGCTCGACAGTGAGGTAAGGATGACTGAATTTGTGTATCCCCGACCTAGTATGTACCACTCGCCTCTCGTGTTATCAAGAACTAGCTCAAAGCAAGGGGATCTGCCGCTCGAACACTGGGGGAGGTGATAATTACTAATCTCAATGGGTTGTGGTAGAACTTGAAGACGTAATCCGAGTCTGAGATATGGTCTGTATTGACAGTGGGGATTGCTCGATATTTGTATTCTTGGCCAGCCCAGTATGCAGTATATGCCTCTCCCAGCTGGATAAGGAGGTTAAGACCGAGCATTGTCTAGTGGAGAAGAAGAGACTTCGCTTCGCGAAAAACGGGGCAGTATCTATCGATCTTGGCTTGTGGTAGAGATCAGGATAGGATACATATAGTGGCTCAGTATTACAGTGATGTCATGCTGACTATGTGGATAGAGAGAAGGTTCTTAGTGGATTCGGCTATGGTTGTAGCTTCAGGTCAAGCTCAAGTTAACAAAGTGTATGGATAGTCAGATCCCCAGCCGTTTCTTGAACGATGAACGCGTGCGGTGTGATCAGAGAGGAGTTGGTGGAGAAATTCGACGTTCGAGTATCCCATGACTGATAGGCAGGCTTATATAGCGTCCCGGGACCGAGCAGGAAGAATCCTCTACACAGTACCATTTTCCGAGTTTAATTTTATTTCCCTTTTTCACCGGTATCCCTTTGCTTTGAACTTGGCTCGCTACTCAGATATCAGCACCCGGAGCCTGTTGCTCCTGCCTTCAAGCGTCAAGTTCCAAACGCTAAATTGACAGCGCTATACATGCGTGCGCGTGCAGCCAGTCTACCGGCTATTTTTAGCGCGTTGTGCAATCCCAGCAATGTCTGACGTCATCGCTCTTTTGGCCACGGATTTCCACCTGGTTCTTTTGGCCTTCTTTCTACGTGTGCGCGTCTTTTCTTCGCTGCTTTACAATGCGTTACGGTTACATACGAACGCGCCCATCCAAATGACCCAGAACACAACCAAAACGTAGAACAGTCATGGGTCTCTGCGAGAGGCACCCGTGTTGCAGGCTAAGCTAAAAGGCTATGGCCGATTTCTCAGCTGGTGACAACCATCGCGAATTATATCCAATTAAATCCAATCTCCGAATGTATCAGCATAACATACGGCGCGCGCGGCGAACACGACTCTCCTTGAACCAATCCTCATCACATCAACGGCTGGCCCAGAGAATTTTGACGTTGAAACGTTGACATTTCGCCACAAAGAAAAACATACGCCTGGTGCGGTTTGTCGGTTCAAGCGTCGGTCCTTGGTTTTTTCCTTTGCGGTTTGATCATTGTTAGTACCCGCCTGGTGCGCTGGAACGATAATATGTTTTTATGAGTGTTTTTGCTCCCCCCACCAAACCGGAGAACGTTGACGTTGACGAGAACTGTCCATCCTTGACACATCACATATTCTGTTCCTGCCCTGTTCCTGCCCTGTCCCTGTTCAACGCTTCCCCCATCCTATGATGATGTAGATTAACGCTCTCAATAATAACGACCGTCCTCCTCTCCCTCCCTAATCTCATCTATGCCCTAGTCATCACCGTCCAACCACAGACGCTCGTCGGCACACCCACCCTAGTCGCATGGTACGTCGAGCCGTCCGATGCTGACGTCCATGTTCCGGCCGGCTTGGACTTGATTTTCGATCTGCGGTTCGTGCAGGACGTGGGTGATGTTGGGCTGGCGACTGCGAATGTACAGCCTGTGGACGGCGAGGATGTGGGTACGGCGCTGGTCATTTTCCCTTCAGCCGGGTGAGTTCTGTTTTTTTTTGCACTGTTATTAAGTATCCGTTGCATGTTCTTTCTCCCGCTCATTCGCATATTTCTACTCTAAAAACTCGCTCCCCAATGCAATTCGGCATTCTATACATCGCCTTCATCGACGTACGTACATAATGTCACGAACACATCTCCATCCCAGCCCTACTCTCCTCTGCTGCGCTCCTCTCATATTCCCTCTGTCTGCGCTCCTCTCATACCTTCCTTCTTCTCCAGTCTTTTCGCACAAACTTATCCCACCTTTCCTCCTCATCCTCAAATAATCTGTCACATTGTAATATAACGTACGATATATGCATCACTCCCCACGTCTTCCCCTTTTGCTTCCTCTTTATTCGCATTGTTCTTTTCTTTCCTTTCTTGCCTTGATTGCGTCAATTATGAGACCGTTGAACTAATGCTCTATTTCTTCTTCCTCTGTACACCACAGCACCCAGACCTCGACCTCAACCTCAACCTCAAGCCCGAGGCAAGCTGACCAGACACAGACGTCTTCGCCAAGGTATGCCATGTCAGACTCTTCTCTTTAGTTCTCATCGGATGCTCTTTCATTCCCGTCCCCTTTCCCGCGCCCGTTCCCATTCCGTTTTTCCATTCGCGTTCAACTTTATTGTTCCCAAACCAAACCACACCCAGTATCCCCCTTCCCAACCACCCCAGAAGGCCCACAAGCCAAACTTTAATCATCATCGAAAAACATCCCCGCCATCGTCGGCGGCACAACCGGCAGCCGGCTCCTGCTCGCTCTGCTCGCCGTCGTGTTTGTGTTCGTCGTACGGAGGAGGAGAAAAAATGTTGGAGAGGGAGGCGAAGCGGAGGACGTTCCATCGGGATATGATGGTGCAGCGTATGTCGCCTATTAATCACCTACTTGTATACCTGGCAAGTGTTTGCGAACTGTGTTCGGCATTGACTGAGTAAAATGAATATTGGTGACTATGGCTTATGAGTCTGTGCGGTCTTTAACTTCACTGTTAGTCGGTTCTTCTAGACCAGAATGTTACTTCATCATTTGTCTTGTTCACTTGACATTTGACCGAAACATACATACTGGATACGAAGCTTTCATTATTCAGAAGACAAAACACTAACGTGAAAGTAAGTAATCCCTCTCTCCAGTATAAAATGCCTAAGACCGCAACACAGTACCATCAGGCCCTAGTCGTCGCTGTCAATCAAACGAACCAACTCGTCCATTACATTTGCCAACTTCACAAGAGAAGTAAGATTACTTTTTAATGCAATAGCATTGGCCCCATCTAACATTATTATATAACGAGCTACTCGATTGCAACCAGCACCTACCAAACCAACACCAACACGTTCTTCCGGCCCGTCGGAAAAGACGATCTGGAACTATGCCAATGGGAGCACGTGGATCCCCGACTCTGCTGGGGAAACCACACTGACGATGGGCGGCAGTGGCATGTCCGTGATTGTGCGTTTCGCCTGCGACTCTGGCGAGAACTTTGCGGTCGTGCTCGGGGTGCACAACTACGCCAGGTGGTGCGACATTGTCACGGACATCCCGACCACGCAGACTGCTACGACCCTCCAACCGCTGTACTACGCTGCGAACAGCGCAGTCCGCTCAGCTCGCCGCTTGCAGCGCCACGGCTAAGAACGGGAGGACTGGCAATGTCAACTACACTGTTGGCAACAGTCTCAAGGCCAACATTGTCATTGGGTGAACTAGCAAGGTATGACGATCGAACCAGTACATCTGTCACTTTATTTGCTCAATTTTGTGCAGAACATACGCCGCTGATCAGTAGTAATTTTTCTGTGTATTCACCACGTAAAGATATTGATAATTATTATGAAAACAACCACATCAGTCGAACTATGACGTTTGTAATAAGTCATCAAAGAGATACAAATGCATGTCAATCCAAAAACGCGACAGTAGAACCCGTTAGAATGGTGAAAGTGTGTTCCGCTAGTTTTGAAGCACCAGCTAGCGTCTGACTTGTTCGGAAAGATGTCTCTAAACTAATTTTATGTAAATGTTAGGTGCTTCACATGCTAACATATGTGTTCGTTGTCATCAACTATGTTTGGAGGGGACCTCACTTCTGTCGGACTTATCTCACTTGTCGCTTCAGGTTCGGTTCGCACCAAGCTCGAAAATCTCACGTCGTCTAATCGTGGACAAAGAAACCTAAGGTATTTCGGTTATTAACGCATCCAATTTGTTAGCTGGGCAGATTTAGTGCGAGTGGTTAATATCCGAATAGTTGCTCCGATTATCAAGCACGATATGGTCCTTGATGGACTCAGGACAACGAAGCTGACATTCACAAATATGTCTCTCAAGAAACTTACTGTATACCTGACTGCCGTTCGCAGTGCGTCGCGTCCTCGCTTGTATTATG
Organism: Psilocybe azurescens; assembly: GCA_023853785.1. Lineage (NCBI taxonomy): Eukaryota > Fungi > Basidiomycota > Agaricomycetes > Agaricales > Agrocybaceae > Psilocybe > Psilocybe azurescens. Next base: position 34,682 of record JAJIRX010000798.1, on the reverse strand, counting down.
TTTATCTTCTTTTTGGTACTCGAAGGTCGTTTTGCTTGGAGTCGAGTCTCGAAGGCAAGCACGCCTTTCGTAACCCGCTCGGGCGCTCCTCTATAATCACAACAACTATGGCATTTGGGTACTAGACCATCAGCCTATTGTTACATGTAGCGAGCAATATTTTCAAGGAAGGCTACCACGGGCGCCACTTCACACCAGTACATTTATATCAAGCGCTAAAGTAGTCTGACATTGTTAATGACCAAAAGAGGTGGCAAAAATCAGCCTGACCCGAAGCCCATACATATATAAAGCCAACCTCCAGTCGTCCATGCAAAACTATCTTCAATCCCGAAGAATAAGCCAGTCCCAGTATCAGACAGCAACAGACTACACAATGTTCATCCCCGTGTTGTGCGTTATCACTCTTCCCTTTACTCTTGTTTGTACGTTACAGCTAATCATCATCAAACAACTCATCATAGATACTCAATGCTTTTTTGATCGCCATTGTTGCCTCTTCCGCGCTTGCTGAGGAGGCTGATTCTTCTGTCCACCATCGTCCCCACCATCACAGCACCTATTCCGTGTGTTATATTTTACTGCCTAGTCTCTAGTTCTTCTTTGTTCACGTAAATCTGCAGAACACCCAATTGGCAACTGGCTCAGTGAGATGCGGTCTGCAAAATTCAGACTACAATGCATTCAAGCAATGTCTCCAAGGCTCATTCTCCAAACTGTCCACATGAAAATGTTGGAATGCACCTTTAGCCTTTCGTATTAGCTACCAAGTAATGAGTCCGCTTGAAAGAACTACGTTTCGCAAGGGCTCCACACAGTGTTTTTGCTCATCATCAGAGTAATCGCTACATTAGCGAGCATATAAGCAGGATGTGGTTCAATATCGCACAGGTCTTCCGAGCACCTTGTAAGCTCAACATTGGCAAACATGGTGGCTTCAAATATGAGACAAGGTTGCCATTATATGCCTGATTTCAGGCTTGATGGTTGGGAATAAATTTTGAGAGCTTCGAGGAGGCGCCTCATCGGATGTAAATAATCTCTGTTTTGCTAGAAAGAACGTAAACATCGATGGGATCTATCGGCATATATCATTGTAATGTACCGGTATACACAGGGCAATTCGCGAACGTGTCATTCATACATGAATAAATGACATATCTGGTACGGCACTGGTCACTTTCCCTTTGGCCGGGTGAGTTCTGGTCTTTTTTGCACTCTTCTTAAGTATCCGTTGCATGTTCCTTCTCCCTCCCTTCCCTCCCCCATCCTCACATACTCTTTCTCCCTCTCAGTCCCTCTCTTTCTATCTACGTTTTGCCATCATGCTCGCCTACGCACACACTTCAGAGCAATTTTTATCTCCTGCTCCCCTCGCGCTAACGCTTTCATCATCTTCACAGGACGCACACCTTCAAAGCTGTTAGCGGGTACGTCCCCCTCCATCCCCACGTTATAATCATAGTACTAAGATTTCCTGAGGAGCCTGCGGAATACGGTTATCGGCTCAAGCAAGGAAGTCGTCGCTGTTCAGCTGAATTCCAAGCCCAGCGCTTCCGGCACTGCATGAGTACCACCACCTCCCTTCCGTTTCTCCTCTGTTTCCCCTTCTTTTCTTGCCCGCCCATCTCCGTCTTTCTTTGCGTCGATGTTGCGGCGATGCATCAGATTTGCAAACCGCATATGCGCATATGGCTATTCTTAAACACTCGCTCCCCAATGCAATTCGACATTTTGTACGTCACCTTCATCGACGTACGCTCATATCGTCACGAACACACACCTCCTCCTCCCGGCCCTACTCCTCTGTTCTCCTCTCATATTCCCTCTGTCTGCCCTCTTCATACCTTCCTTCCTCTCCTCCCTTCTCCTCTCCTTTCGCACAGAGTACTCCACCTTCTTTTCTCCTCATCTTCAAATAATCCCTCACGTCGTAATGTAGCGTACGATATATACGTCGATCCCCACGCCTTCCCCTTTTATTTTCTCTTTTCTCTTATTCACGTCGTTTCGTTTCGTTTCATTTTATTTCCCTTCTTGACTGCGTCAAGTTTGGGACCGTTGATCTGGTGCACTATTTCTTCCTCCTCTGTACCCCACAACACCCCAACCGCAAACTCAACTTCAACCTCAAGCACGACGACTCAAGCTAACGAGACACAGACATCTTCACCAAGGTATGCCATACTACGTTCTTCTCTTCAGTTCTCTTTAGATGCTGATTCATTCCTGTCCTCGTTCTCGTTCTCGTCCTTCCATTCGCTTCAACTCCCTACTTTTACCAAACCAAACCACACCCCAACAACTCCCTTCCGAACCACCCCACAAACCCCATCATCCAAACTCGCATCATCATCCAGCACATCCCCGCCATCGTCGGTGGCACGATCGGCGGCCTTCTCCTACTCGCTTTGTTCGCTTTCGTGTTCGTGTTCGTTGCGAGGAGGCGGAGGAGAAGGATGGAGAGGTAGGCGAGGCGGTGGACGTTCCATCGGGATATGATGGTGCAACGGTGCTATGGTGCAAAACACTTAGTCACCACCAATTTTGACAACGAAAAATAGTACCCAAGAGATTTGAAAGATTTAGCCAAAAAATGCACAGATAAAGACAAAAATAAGCTAAAAACTAACTTCTAATTGTCAGCGCAGTAGATTACCGCAGATAATAATCAATAAGGGGCCTCTCCAGTACTCACAAACCAACTTACACTATGAGCAGAGTTCAACAAATAGCTGTAGCATAAGCTCACAAAGCAAAGCCTCGCAAACGCCTTGGGGTGAAACCCGGATCAGCCCGTGATGCGCACTTTCAGGTCAAGCAATTTAATTCTCACATATACATATCGCACCGCATAATCCCAGAGCGGGTTGCTCAGTATAACAAACATCCCTAATTCGGAAATATTCTCTCAGTCGGCCAAATTTCGGTGTCCAAAATGTCCAACTCAGTCAGTTTTTGACGAACCAAAAAAACAGTCTGGGGGGGTGGATCGTCTCATGAATCTGGGTCGAATAGTTAGACAAATAATAATTTTATGAAATTTTGGCCCTGCTACACCCGTTTGTCACAACTTGGTGGTGATTAAGTGTTTTATCACAATGACAAGACGTCTATTTGAGACGTTTCCGTAAGTCAATTGCCTTTGACAGTCTGACATACCAGTGATGCGGGCGCTTGAACAAAAATATCTATATAGTCGCTTGTTCTTTCCGAGCTAAATCCCGAGACCGGATACATTAATGAAACTTCTATCCCCGGATGTACTTAGCGCTAGCGAAGTGGCCCGAAACACCCAAGTCTGCCATTCTAGCTTACATTCAAGATGTCTTGCTAGTCCCCGAAATTGCTTCCAGTTGTTGGCTGCGAAGATGTACACGTCCGAAATGAAAGTTCGGCTGAGTTAGAGAGAATATGCAGCAAATTTATCAACATATGGGCCAAGTACTTCGCACCACATAAGTTCAGTATATTAAACTTAATTCTAAGTATGTCGCCTATTGATCACCTACTTGTATATTTGGCAAATGTTTGCGAACTGTGTCCTGCATAGACTGAGAAAAATGGACTTTACCAACTATGGCTTACAAGTCTGTGCGGTCTTTAACTTTATTTCTAGTTGGTTCTTCCGGGTCAGAATGTTACCTCATTCGTCATTTGTCTTGTTCACTTGATTTTCGACTGAAGCATACGTACTGATTACAAGGCTTTCCTTATTCGGCAGACAAAACACCAACATGAAAGTAAGTAATCCCTCTCTCCACTGTAAATGGTCTAAGATTGCAACACAGTACCATCAAGGCTTAGTCGTCGCTTGAATCAAACCGACCAGCTCGTCCGCTACATTTCCCTGTCTTCATTGTAGCCAACCATGTTTGGATGGGGCGTCACTCCTGTCATACTTATCAGACTTGTCTCTTCGGGTTCGGTTCGCACCAAGGTCGCAAATCTGACGTCGTCTAATCATGGACAAAGGATCTTGAGATATTTCGGTTATTAAACCATCACATTTGTTAGCTGCGTGGACTTAATGCGAGCGGTTAATATCCGAATAATTGTTCTAACTATCAAGCACAGTATAGTCTGGATAGACTGAGGACAACGAAGCTGACATACACAAATCTGTCTGGCAAGAACCTACTGTATACCTGACTGCTGTGCGTGTGTGATGTTCCCGCCTGTATTGTGTTTATTTGCTTTTTGGTAGTCGAAGGTCGTTTTGCTTGGAGTCGAATCTCGAAGGTGAGCACACCTCTCATATTCGGCTCAGGCGCTCTTTATAATCATAACGGCTATGGCATTTTTGTACTAGACCATCACATTAATGTGATTGTAGCGAGTAACATTTTCAAGGAAGGCTACCATGGGCGCCACTTCACACCAGTACGTTTATATCAGGCCCTAAAGTAGTCTGACATTGTCAATAATCAAAAACAGGTAGCAAACATTGGCCTGACCCGAAGTCCATCCCTATATAAAGCCACCCTCCAATCGTTCATACAGAACTATCTTCAATCCGGAAGAATAAGCCTGTCACAGACCCTCACATCAACACACTCTACAATGTTCATCACTCGTGTTGTGCGTTTTCACCCATCCCTTTTCTCTTGTTTGTATGTTGCAGCTAACCATCATCCCTTTGTAGATACTCAATGTTTTTTTCATCGCCATTGTTGCCTCCTCAGCACTTGCTCGGCCCCAGGATTATCATAACACACACTTGCATGATGTGTGTGATATTTTGCTGCCTCGTCCCTAGTTCTTCTTTGCTCATGTCATTCTGCAGGTCCAACAGGGTCCCGATATCTCATCTGTCATGTGGTCATGCGCTGAGAAAAATTCCAATTACAACGCATACAGGAAATGTCTCACAAACGGAAACACCTAGTGAGGTATCCAACCACTAAAGCTTGAATACACATTTTGGTTGTAGTATTAGCTACCAATTATCGATTTCGCTTGAAAGAACTAAGTTTCACCAGGCTCCGCAAACTAGTTTTTTTCGTGATCATGATAATCCCTACTTTAGCAAGCGTATTCAGAAGTTAGTGTTTCAACCTCGCACAACTCCTCTAAGCTGATTGTAAACTCAAAATTGGCGAACCCGATGATTTTAAGCATGATACAAAGTTACTATTATCTTTCCGCTTTCAGGATGTATGACGGGGAGAATAATCTGACGCTCGAGTATCCCATGACTCCGAAGGGAGGCTTATAAAATGGCCTGGTATCAGATGAAGATCCGGAAGAATCCTTTGGACTCAGCAGCGTCGCCGTCGAGTACATTCTTCTGAGTTTACTTTTCCACCTTTATTTTAAACTTGGCTCGCTACTGAGATCTAAGAACCCGGTGCCTCCTGCTCCTGGCTTCAAGTTCCAAACGCTAAATTGACCGCCCTGTCAGCGCACACATACGTGCGCAGCGAGTCTGCCAGCTATTTTTAGTGCATCGGTCAATCCTAGTAACGTCTGACGTCATATCTGTTTTTGCCCCGGATTTCTGCCTAGTTCTTTTGCATTATTTCCACGTGTTGAGCGCTTTTCTTCGCTGCATTACAATTCAATATGCCCACATGCGCAAGCGCAGAACAAATCCAAACTGTAGAGTAGCCATGGATCTCTGCGGGCGGCACTGCGTTGTAGGCTTGGCTAAAGGCTATGGCCAATTTCTCAGCATACGGCGCACTCAGCGAACACGACTCTCCTCCAACTGATCCACATCACTTCAACGGCTGGCCCGGAGAAGTTTTGACGTTGAAATGTTGACGTTTCTCCACAAAGAAAAACATACCCTCAACGTCAACGCCTGATGCGGTTGTCGGTCCAAATGTCGCTCCTTGGTTCTTTCCTTTGCGTTTTGGTCATCGTGAGCATCTCATCTCGCCTGGTCGCTGGAACGATGAGAGGCTTTTTGTCAGCCTTTTTTCTCCCCCACCAAACCGGAGAACGTGGACATTGACGAGAACTGTCCATCCTTGACACACCACATATTCTGCTCTTGCCCTGTTCCTGTCTGACGCTTCCCCATCCCAAGATTAACGCTCTCAATAATAACGACCCTCCTCCTCTCCCTCCCTAACCTCACCTACGCCCTCTTCATCACCGTCCACCAACAGACGCTCGTCGGCACACCGGCTCTAGTGGCATGGAACGTCGAGCCCTCCGATGCTGACGTGCAAGTTCCGGCCAGCTCTGGCCTGATTTTTGACCTGCGGTTCGTGCAGGACGTGGGGGATGTTGGGCGGGCGATTGTGAATGTGCAACCTGCGGAGGGCGAGGATTTAGGCACGGCACTGGTCACTTTTCCTTCAGCCGGGTGAGTTCTGTTTTTTGTACTCTTCTTAAGTATCTGTTGCGTGCCCTTTCTCCTCTCCCTGATCGTCGTATACTCTTTCTCCCGCTCAGTCCCCCTCTTTCGATCTCCATGTTTCTATCATGCTCGTCTATGCATACCCCTCAGAGCAATCTTTAGTTGAATCTTCTTGTTTGTTGTCTGTCTCCTGCTCCCCCTCGCGCTGACGCTTTCACCATCTTCATAGGACCTACACTCTCAAAGCTGTTAGCGGGTACGTCCCCCCTCTACCCCCCACGTTATAATTATAGAGCTAAGATTTCTCGAGGAGCCCGCGGAATACTGTTATCGGCTCAAGCAAGGAAGTTGTCGCTGTCCAGCTGAGTTCCACGACGAGCGCTTCCGGCACTGCGTGAGCACCACCTCTTTCCTTCCGTTTATCCTCTCTTTCCCTTCCCTCCCTTCCTTCTTTTCTTACTGCCCCTGCCCCATCTTTCTTTACGTTCATGCAATGTAGCTTGTAAACCGGATATGCACATATTGCTACTCTTAAACACTCGGTCCTCAATGCAACTCAACATCTTATGCACCACCTTCATCGACGTACACGCTTATCGTCACGAACACATCATACACACCCTCCTCCCTGCCCTACTCTCCTCTCCTGCTCTTGTCTCATATTCTCTGTGTGCTCTACTCTCATGCCTTCCTCCTCCTGTCTCCTCTCCTTTCGCACAAACTATCCCACCCTCATCCTCAAATGGTCCCTCACGTCGTAATGTAGCGCACGATATATACGTCGCTCCCCACGCCTCCCCCTTTTATTTTCTCTTTTCTCTTTATTCGCGTCCTTTCCTTTCCTTTCCTTTCCTTTCTTGACTGCGTCAAATATGGGCCCGTTGATCTGATGCACTATTTTTTCCTCTGTACCCCACAGCACCCCGACCTCGACCTCGACCTCGAGCTCAACTTCCACCTCAAGCACGACGAGTGAAGGTGACCAGACGCCGATGTCTTCGCCAAGGTATGCCATGCGACGCTCTTGTCTCTAGTTCTCATCGGATGCTCATTCATTCCGGTTACCGTTTTTCCATTCGCTTCAACTCCCTACTCTTACCAACCCATAAAGCCCACAAACCAAACTCCCATCATCATCCAAAAATATCCCATTCTCGCAAATACACATCGCATCGCATAATCCCAGAGCGGGTTGCTCAGCAGTTTGATAATTGATTAGATAACAAACATACCTACATAATTTGGAAATATTCTGTCAGCCGGCCAAATTTCGGTGGCCAAAAATGTTCACCTCAGTCATTTTTTATAATCTCATAAATCTGCGTCGAATGGCCAGGCCGATAAGGATTTTATGAAATTTTGCCCTGCTATCCCTGTTTGTCACAACTTGGTGGTGATTCAGTGTTTTGCACCATAATGAACCACTAAGTGTTTTACCGCAATGACAAGACGTCTATTTGAGACGTTTCCGTAAGTCAATTGCCTCTGACAGTCTGACATACCATTGACACGGGCGGTTGCACAAAAATATCTACATAGTCGTTTATTCTTTCAGAGCTTAATCCCGACCCCGGATACGTTAATGAAACTTCTATTCCCGGATCTACGTAACGCCAGCAGAGTGGCCCGAAATAGCCAAGTCTGCCATTCTAGCATATATTCAAGATGTTTTGCTAGTCCCTGAAATTGCTTGCAGTTGTTGTCTGCGAGGACGTACGCGTCCGAAATGAAAGTTCAGCTGAGTTAGAGAGAATATTCAGCAAAGTTATCAACATATTGGTCGAGTGCTTCGTACCACATAAGTTCAGTATGTTGAGCCCAATTTCAAGTATAATCATGTCGCCTATTAATAACCTACTTGTTGGGGAGCTTGCTCCCCTCTCTACCGCCGATACCAAAATGTCTAAGCCCACGTGATCCGCTGGCTTTTTGATGGTCACCCCGTGAGAACTTTGAAAGCGCCGAGCGCCGAGCATAGCTCCTCATAGAGCATGCCAGGCACTGGCATAGCGAAGCGTTCTATATTTGGCAAGTGTTTGCAAATTGTGTTCGGCATCGACTGAGTAAAATGGACATTAACGACTATGGCTTATGAGTTTGTGCGGTCTTTAACTTCATTGCTAGTCGGTTCTTCTAGACCAGAATGTTACCTCATTCATAGTTTGTCTTCGTTACTTAACTTTCGACTGAAGCATACATACTGATTACGAGGCATTCATTATTGGGCAGATAAAAACCACCAACGTGAAAGTAAGCAATTCCTCCCTCCAGCATAAAATCCCTAAGACCGCAACACAATCTCCTCCTCAGGCGTTGGTCGTTGCTTTCAAACCAACTCGTCCACAACATTTCCCAACTTCACAAGTGAAGTAAGATTATTTTTCATTGCAATAGCATTGGCCTCACCTAACATTGTTATAGAATGAGCTACTCGATTGCAACCAGCACCTACCAAACCAACACCAACACGTGCTTCAGACCCGTCGAAAAGACGATCTGGAACTATGCTAATGGCGGCACGTGGACCCCGACTCTGGTGGGAAGACAACGCTGACAATGGGCTGGAGTGGCACGTCCGGCATTGTACGTTTCGCCTCCGACTCAGGTGAAAACATTCCGGTCGTGCTCGGAGTGCACAACTATGCCAGGTGGTGCGACATGGACACCCCTACCACGCAGACTGCTACGACGCTGCAAATGTTGTACTACGCTGCGAACAGCGCAGTCTGCTCAGCGCCAGAAGCAGCAGGCTGCTTGTAGTGCTACAGTCAAGAACGGGAGGACTGTCAACATCAGCTACCCTGTGGCGTCCAGCAATAATCTCAAGGAAAACATTATCATCAGATAAAGTCGGAAGGTGTGTCAGTGGACTTTTCTCAGCATAGATCCATCACCTTATTCATTCAATTTTGTGTAGCACATGCGTCGCTTATTAGTAGTAATTTGCATGTGTATTCACCACGTGAAGATATTATTAATTATTATGAAAATAACCACATCAGTCGAACTATGACGTTTATAATAAATAAGCCATCAACGAAATACAAATTAAGGGCATGTCAAGCCTGAAATGAGACGGTAGGGCCCGTTCGAAAGGTGAAAGTGTCTTCCACTGTTTATGAAGCAACGGCTGCCATCTGACCCGTCCGGCAGGGTGTTTGTAGATTAATTCTATGTAGATGTTAGGTACTTCAGATATTAGCATCGGTCTGCATTGTAAACAACTATATTTGGAGGGGTCTCACTCCTGTCGGATTTATCTCACTTGTTGGTTTGTGTTCGGTTCGGATTAAGCTCGCAAATCTCCCGTCATCTAATCAATGGACCAAGGGTCCTGAGGTATTTCGGTTATTACTTAAAGCATTACATTTGTTGGTTGCGTAGACTTACGTAGTGCGAGTGGTTAATATCCGAATAATTGGTCCGATTATTCAAGCATGGTATGGTCCTTGATGGACTGAGGACAACGAAGATGACATCTACAAACCTGTCTGGCAAGAAACCTGCTGTATACCTGACTGCCGTGCGTGCGTGGTCCTCGCTTAGTCTCATATTATGTTTATCTTCTTTTGGTACTCGGAAGTCGTTTTGCTTGCAGTTGAGTCTCGAACTCACGCACGTTTCTCGTGTTCGGCTCGGGTACCCTTCTATATTCGCAACAGGTATAGCATTTTGTTACTAGACCATCAGCCTATTGTTATAAATAGGGAGCAACATTTTAAAGGAAGGCTGCCATGTGCGCCACTTCACACTAGTACCATTTATATCAAGCGCTAACGTAATCTGACATTGTTAATGATCAAAAAGAGGTGGCCAACATCAGCCCGACCCGCAGCCCATTTGTATATAAAGCCACACTCCAGTTGTTTATGCCCAACAGTCTTCAATCCTGAAGTATAAGCCAGTCACAACGCCTTACAGCAATATACTACACAATGTTCATCCCCCGTATTGTGCTTTATCACTCTTCCCTTTACTCTTGTTTGTATGTTGCAGCTAATCATCATCAAAAAACTCATCGTAGATACTCAATGCTTTTTTGATGGCTATTGTTGCCTCCTCGGCACTTGCTCGGAGAGAAGATGATTTCCCGACAGTACTCAGCAATCTCGGCAATGTTAAATCTGCAGTTAATAATAATAATGATGATGCTTCTGCACTTGGTTCAGATGTGCAAGAGGTGCGTGGTATTTTCCTGCCTTGTCTTCAGTTCTCCTTTGTTCATGTAAATCCGCAGGGCCCCAACTTGTTAACTGGTGCGGAAGAATGCGGTCTGAAAAATTCCGACTACGACGCATTTAGGGAATGTCTCCAACGCAAATTCCCCGACCCCTGAAAATGCACCTATGGCTTTTCGTATTATCTACCAAGTACCGAGTCCGCTTGAAATAATTATGTTTCACAAGAGCGCCACACAGTCTTTTTGCTCATTCAGAGTAATCGCTACATTAGCGAGCATATACAGAAAGTGTTTCAACCTCGCACTGATCTTTCAAGCACCTCGTAAGCTCAAAATTTGCAAACGCGGTGGCTTCAAGTATGAGACCAAGTTGCCACTATCAGTCTGATTTCGGGCTTCGTGACAGGGAATAAAAATTGAGGTGTTCCAGGAGGCACCTCATCCGATGTAAATATTGTCTGTTTTACTAGAAAGAATAAGAACATCGATCGGATCCATCGGCATATATTATTGTAGACAGCCCTGTCAGCGCATACATACGTGCGCGTGAACGAGCCTGCCGGCTATTTTTTTAGCTCATTGTGCAATCCTAGCAACGTCTGACGTCATCGCTCTTTTTGCCCCGGATTTACGCCTGGTTATTCTTGGCCTTGTTTCCACGTGTTGCGCGTCATTTCTTCGCCGCTTTATAATTCATTACGCCTACATACGCAAGCGCCCATCTAAATGACACAGAACACATCCAAACCGCAGAGCAGCCATGGATCTGCGAGCGGCACAGCGTTGTAGGCTTAGCTAAAGCCTAAAGGCTGTGGCCGATTTCTTAGCTGATGACAACCATCACCAATTAAATTCAATTTCCGAATGTATCAGCATAACATACGGCGCGCGCGGCGGCCACGACTCTCCTTCAACCAATCCACATCGCTTCAACGGCTGGCCCAGAGAAGTTTGAAGTTGAAACGTTGACGGTTCTCCACGAAGAAAAATATACCCTCAACGCCTGGTGCGGTTGTCGGTTCGAACGTCGGTCCTTGGTTCTTTCCTTTGCGTTTTGATCATCGTGAGTACCCCGCCTGGTGCTCTGGAACGATGAGATGCCTTTGCGAGTGTTTTATGCTCCCCCCACCGAACCCGAGAACGTTGACGTTGACGAGAACTGTCCATCCTTGACGCATCATCATCCTGCTCCTGCCCCGCTCCTGCCCCGCTCCTGCCCTGTCCCTGTCCAACGCTTCCCCCATCCCATGATGATGCAGATTAACGCTCTCAATAATAACGACCCTCCTCCTCTGCCTTCCTAGCCTCACCTACGCCCTCATCATCACCGTCCAACCACAATCATCACCGTCCAACCACAGACACTCGTTGGCACACCCACCCTAGTTGCATGGAGCGTCGAGCCTTCCGATGCTGACGTCCAAGTTCCGGCCGGCTCGGACCTTATTTCCGACCTGCGGTTCGTGCAGGACGTGGGGGATGTTGGGCTGGCGATTGCGAATGTGCAGCCTGCAGAGGGCGAGGATGCAGGCACGTCACTGGTTACTTTTCCTTTGGCCAGGTGAGTTCTGGTTTTTTTTGCACTCTTCTTAAGTATCTGTTGCATGTCCTTTTCCCTCTTTTCCCCCATCCTCGTGTCCTCTTTCTCCCCCCCCCCCCCCCCCCCCCCCCCCCCACTCCCTCTCTCTCGAAGTCCGTTTTTTCATCATGCTCGCCTATGCACTCCCTTTAGGGCAATCTTAAGCACGACATGGTCTTAATGGACCGAGGACAACGAAAATGACATCCACAAATGTGTCTAACAAGAAACCTACCGTCTACCTGGCTGCCATGCGTGTGTGTAGTCCTCGCTTGTACTGTGTTTGTGCTTTTGGTACTCGAAGGTTGTTTTGCTTGGAGTTGAATTTCAATGGCAAGCATACCTCGTGTATGCGGCTCAGGCGCTCTTCTATAATTACAACGGGTATGGCATTTTGGTACTAGACCATCAGTCTATTTTTATATATGACTGAGCTTCCGGTCAGGCCAATATTTGCCCCCTGTGTTCGATCATTAACGATGCCAGACTACTTTAGCGCTGGATATAAATGTACTGGTATGAAGTGGCGCCCATATTAGCCTTCCTTGAAAATGTTGCTCGCCACATATAAACTCACACCCCAGTCGCTCACATAGAACTATATCCAGTCCCGAAGAATCTGCCCGTCCCAGCGCTTTACAGCAACAGACTACATAATGTTCATCCCGCGTGCTGTGCGCTTTCACACATCCATTTTCCCTTCTTTGTATGTTGCAGCTAATTATCATTTCACCGTAGATACTCAGTGCTTTTTTCATCGCCATCCTTGCTTCCTCCACGCTTGCTCGGCCCCAGGATAACGATTCCTTAGACCCCGGCAAGAAAACCGCCCATGACGTGTGTGATATTTTCCTGCCTTGCCTGTGGTTCTTCTTTGTTCATATACATTTGCAGGCCGACGAATTGGCATCTAGCGTGGTGCATTGCAGTATGGACCATTCTGACAACATCGCATTCATAACATGTCTCGAAAAAGTTTTTCACGACTTCGACAGTGATGACGACGGCAGCCACGAGTGAAATATCGGCCCAACGAAAAGGCTGCAACGCACCTTTTGCCTTTCGTAATAGCTACCGCGTACCGAGTCCGCTCGAAAGAACACTGTTTTGCAAGGGCCCCACAGTGTTTTGCTCATCATCAGAGTCATTGCTACATTAGCGAGAATGTACAGAACAATGTGTTTCAACCTCGCACAAGTCTTCCATCCTCTGCGTAAGTTCAACATTGGCGAACACAATGGCTTCAACATCGGCAAAACCGACAAAACCATATATTGCATTGTGGCCTATATCAGGCAAGTCGATCATTTTGAGGCTATATATGGGTGATCTAAATCTTTGTGCATCCTTGGAAAGTCATACAAACATTGTATTACGTTACTATGCCCACTAATTATTCTAGTAGTTTGAACTGGTTGAGTAAGAATTAAGGCAGTATTAAATTTAAGCCAAATATTTATTTAACTTTACTTTCAGTGGCAATTTTTTGGTGGACCATTGAGGTACGTTGCATTTTTTGACAACCTTTTCTGTATTCTTGTAAGTTACAATAAGCATAAGTTTGGTATATAAAATACACTAAACATTGGTACGAGATTTAATTGTCTATCAATTATTTTGGCTCTCCCAGATAGGCCGCTTTTTGGATAGTGACATAGACCGTCACGTACTTATATACAGTAATGATGTATTAGTGTAGTAGTTAGAATAGGTATTTAATTGTGTTCTACGAAGGTGGTGGTTCAATCCTGGTAAAAGGCATTTCAATTAAATGTGATATTCTGAATAATCAATTGGAGTTATATGAGAAGAGTGCTATGTATTTTATAGCAACATTAAATGATCCAATATTTTACTGTAAAATTGGCCCCTCGGTGGCTGTGGAAAATTGTTTTGACATGCAAGGTTAACAAAGATTTAAGCTACCTTACAAGGACTACCAAGGTTTTATTTTTAGCTAATTCTGGGCGTGACTTACAAATAAGGAGTCTATTTGTTTCACTTTACCATGCCTTTTGGGCATTTGCGTCATTTGTTGCCTTTCAAGGGCATTGCATTCCAATATATTCTTTTTGCGGTTTTGCCGATGAAGTATGACACAAAGTTTCTATTATCCGTCTGATGTCAGGCTTCGTAACTGGGAATAAAAATTGAGGTGTTCGAGGAGGCGCCTCATCGGATCTCCATACTCCCTTTGATACTAGAAAGAATGCGAATATCTATAGAGTCCATCGGTATATATTGTTGTAATGTACCGGTATATACAGGACAACTCGCGAGCGTGTCATTCATACGTGAATAAATGACATATCTATATCTCGACAGCAATGCTTGTTGGGCTCGTGTATCCTCGATATAGTTTTACCACTCGCCAATTGGATGTTTAAGTGCAAGTTCCAACATTGTCGAGCGAGAGGAGACTCTTCCGCTCGAACAATGGGAGCGAATGGCGGTCGATCTCGACGGGTTTGCGGTAAAATTTGGAGATGGATGCCCATTTTGGGGTATAGTCTTAGACTATTTTGACAATGACGCTTGCTGGATTGGTGCTCCGCTCAGCCAACTCAGTTTCCAATATGTACCGCTTGCTTATAATGTTTCCATACCCGCCCCAGAATTGTCGAGCGGAGACACAACAACTCACATGTTCGAACAACCGGGGCAGACAGTAACAAACATCGATCTTGGCTTGCGGCAGAATGGGCTGAGTTTGTAAGTGAGGCATGGATTGCCGAATCAGTGTATCTTCGACCGAGTATGTACCACTCGCCTTTTATGTTAATAAGCAAGGGGGTCTGCCACTCAAACATTGGGGTGCAGGGCTTGTGGTAGAACTTGAAAACGTAATCCGAGTCTGAGGTATAGTCTACATTTACAATGGGTATTGTTCGATATTTGTATCCTCGGCCAGCCCATTATGCAGTATGGACCGCTCCCCATGGACGTTTAGCCCCAGCATTATTGAGCGGCGAGAAAGAGACTCCGCTATTCAAAAATATGGCAATATCCATCGATCTTGGCTTGCGGTAGAACTTTGGATAGGATGCAGATAGTGGGGCAGTATTACGGTGATATCGTGCTGACTGTGTGGATAGAGAGATATGTCCGGAGCGGATTTGGCTATGGTTGTAGCTTCAGGTCAAGCCTAGCAAAGTGCACAGATAGCCAGATTCCCAGCCGTTTCTTGAACAACGAAAGCTTGCGGCGTGGTCAGAGAGTAGTTGGGGAGAAATACCGTACGTCGAGCTTAAAATGACCCGTCATACGGCACAATGGACGGACAGCCGTACAATTGTACCGGAACCGTCTTCTGACGGCCATATACGGTTTGTATGGCTTTGATTAGATTAGATTTAAATTCTTTCCCGGCCGGCAGGTTACCTGGTCGGTATTACCCGGTTATTCCAAGCAAGTTTCACTATTTTCTACGTTGATGAGGAGAGACACTATCTTGTTCACTGAATCTGCTGTTTGCCAGGATAAATTCTCCTTTCGGAGAGCAAATTTCAAGCTCTACGCAATCTGTACATTGAAGCTGCAGCCTAGGTTCACGCGGACAGCTATTTCTGAGATAATTTTTTTCTTGAGCCGTACATACCCGTATACCGTAATACGGCCGTATTTTGACCTGTACCGTACAGTTGGCCACCAAAATTGTGCCTATACGGTACAATTACGCCAGCGACTCACCCGTAATCTGACCGTAAAGTATACGGTAAAGCCAGTAGTCCTAGGAAGAATCCTTTAGACTCAGAAACGTCGCCGTCGAGTATATTTTTCTGAGTTTAATTTTATTCCACCAGTATCGCTTTACTTTGAACTTGGCTCGCTACTCAGATCTCAGAACCCGGTGCCCCCTGCTCTTGCCTTCAAGTTCCAAACGCTGAATTGACAGCCCTGTCAGCGCATACATACGCGATCGTGCAACGAGTCTACCGGCTATTTTTTAGCGCATCGGGCGATCATAGCAACGTCTGACGTCATCGCTCTTTTGCCCCGGATTTCCGCCCGGTTCATTTTGGTCTTCTTTCCATATGTTGCGCGCCTTTTCTTCGCCGCTTTACAATTCATTACGCCTACATACGCAAGCGCCCATCCAAATGATACAGAACCCATCCAAACCGTAGAGCAGCCATGGATCCTTGCACTGTGCGAGCGACACCGCGTTGTAGGCTTAGCTAAAGGCTGTGACTGATTTCTCAGCTGATGACAACCATCACGAATTAAATCCAAGTAAATCCAATCTCCGAATGTATCAGCATAACATACGGCGCGCGCGGCCGCCACGACTCTCCTTTAACCAATCCTCATCACTTCAACGGCTGGCCCAGAGAAGTTTGACGTTGAAACGTTGACGTTTCTCCACAAAGAAAAACATACCTTCAACGCCTGGTGCGGTTTGTCGGTTCAAACGTTGGTCCTTGGTTCTTTCCTTTGCGTTTTGATCATCGTGAGTACCCCGCCTGGTGCGCTGGAACGATGAGATGCTTTTTGTGAGTCCTTTTTCGCTCCCCCCACCAAACCGGGAGAACGTTGACGTTGACGAGAACTGTCCATCCTTGACACATCACACATTCTGCTCCTGCCCCGTTCCTGTCTGATGCTTCCCCATCCCAAGATTAACGCTCTCAATAATAACGACCTTCCTCCTCTCCCTCCCTAAAGTCAATTACGCCCTCACCATCACCGTACAACCCCAGACGCTCGTTGGCACACCCACCCTAGTTGCATGGAACGTCGAGTCCTCCGATGCTGACGTGCAAATTCCGGCCGGCTCGGACCTGATTTTCGACCTGCGGTTCGTGCAGGACGTGGGGGATGTTGGGCTGGCAATTGCGAATGTGCAGCCTGCAGAGGGCGAGGATGCAGGCACGTCACTGGTCACTTTTCCTTTGGCCGGGTGAGTTCTGGTTTTTTGTGCACTCTTCTTAAGTATCCGCTACATGTCCTTTCTCCTTCTCCTTCTCCTCCTCCTGATCGTCGTATACTCTTTCTCTCCCTCAGTCCCTTTCTTTCGAACTCTGTTTTCTCATCATGCTCCCATATCCACACCCTTCAGGGCAATCTTAGTCTAGTCTTCTTGCTTGTTGCCTGTCTCCCACTCTGTTCGTGCTGACGCTTTCATCATCTTCACAGGACCTACACTATCAAAGCTGTTAGCGGGTACGTTCCCCCTCCATCCCCTACGTTATAACCATAGATCTAAGATCTCCTGAGGAGCCCGCGGAATACAGTCATTGGCTCAAGCAAGGAAGTAGTCGCTGTCCAGTTGAATTCCACAACGAGCGCTTCCAGTACTGCGTGAGTACCACCTCTTTCCTTCTGTTTCTCCTCTCTTTCCGTTTCTTCTCTTCCTTCTTTTCTTGCCTGCCCTTCTCCATCTTTCTTTACGTCTAGTATAAGGTTTCCAAACCGGCTATGTGCATATTGCTACTCTTAAACACACTCCCCAATGCAATTCGACATTCTATGTACAACCTTGATCGACATACGCGCTCATCGTCATGAACACATCCTCCCTACTCTCCTCTCCTGCTCTCCTCTCGTATTCCCTCTGTCTGCCTTGTCTGTCTTCCCCTTTTATTTTCTCTTTTCTCTTCATTCGCGTTGCTTCTTTCCTTTCCTTTCTCGACTGCGTCAATTATGGGCCCGTTGATCTGATGCTCAATTTCTTCCTCCTCTGTACCCCACAGCACCCCGACCCCGAGCTCGACTGCGAGCTCAGCCGCAAGCACGACTAGTCAAGGTGACCAGACGCCAACGTCTTCGCCAAGGTATGCAGTTTCACGTTCTTCTCTTTCGTTCTCCGGATGCTCATTCGTCTCCGTTTCCCGCCATAAAGCCCCCAAGCCAAACTCGCATCATCATCCAAAAACATCCCCGCCATCGTCGGCGGCCTGCTTCTGCTCGCCCTGCTCGCTGTCGTGTTCGTGTTTGTCGCGCGGAGGCGGAGGAGAAGGATGGAGATGGAGGCGAGGCGGAGGACGTTTCATCGGGATATGATGGTGCAGCGGAGAGGGGGTGGTGGTGGTGGTGGTGGTGGGGTTGGTGTGCTGGAAGGCGGTGGGGAGGGATGCCTGCGCCTGCGCCTTTGCATGAGCCTATGACCGAGGGAGGAGGAGGGGGCGAAAGGACAGCAATGGGAGGCGCGGAAACAACGACAACAGCAGCGCGAGCGAGCGATCTGCCGAGCGTGCTCCCAGCGCTATCGTTCTGGTCGTGGCCTGGCTCTGGCTCCTCTGGCTCGCGGACGCGGGACGACACGGATCTCGAAAGTCAAGGCCAAGCGCGCGGTGGTGCATATGGGAAGGATGCCGATGTCGAGCGCGGATTGGGGAGCGGATACGTCACAGGGCTTGTAGGAGGATTGGGTCTCGCATCGGGAGATGGGCAGCAACTGGATAGGAGTATCTCAGCTTCAGCTTCGGGGAGAGCGCCCCCGCTGGGGACGGGGCATATCGTGCCGTCGCCCAAGGAGCCCGCGGGGGCCTGTCAGTGCCAATGCGAAACCTACCGTTGTCGGCGAGCAAGAGCAGGATCGTCAACTGCGTTTGTACCCTGCTTCCGCGAATACACCCTTGTCGCCGCCACCACCCCCACCCCCACCCCCACCTGCTGCTACTCTTGCTGCTGGTGTACCGCAGTCCCCAATGCCCTCGACCCCGCCCGCGAAATCTCCCTACACCTACGGAGTTCCGCTCTCCCGCACACAATCTTCCAAGCCGACGCAAATTACCACTCAGACATCAACCACGACGACCGTCCTCGCCCTGCCCCTTCCCAGCGGGCCAAGTGGTAGTAGCAACACCGCACCAGCACCGGCACCGGCCCTCGCGCCCCTGCGCACGCGCCGGCAGGCGGAGATCGCAGCGCGGATCGCAATGCTAAGCGCGCAGATGGTGGACGTCGTGCGGGCGCAGCGCGATGCGCGCGAGGGGCGGCCGAGCGCGAACAGGTGGTCGATGCGCGAGGATGGCTCGGTCGTGCTCTCGCCTGTATCCCCGCCTGTGTCTGGTTCTGGTTCTGGGTATGGGTCTGGGTCTGGGTCCTCGTTCGCGGTGCGGTCGCCTGTGTCCCCGTCCCCGGCGACGGGGGTGCGCACCTCTACAGCGACTGCGATGACGGCAGGGACGATGAGTACGACGAGGCAGTACGAGGCGGTGCTGGAGGAGATGCAGCGCGAGATGGTGTGGTTAAGGGATCAGGAGTATTCGGCGTGGGCGATGGGCTTGACGGATGTGTTGCCCCCTGGGCACGCGCGGTATATGACACCGTGAGGTTCTGCACGGTGTTGTTGTCATTGAGGATTGGTTTATAGTCGAGGTGGTGTGTGCTATAAGTGTTTAGTTGTAGTGCTAGCGGAATGGAGTAAACGGATTCTGTTATTCATTTTCAAGTCGAGGGCTGCTATCTTCGAAACTGTCGAATGATCTAAATTTCAATGCAACGTTGAACGTTCGAATGTTTAAGGTGGAGTATAGAATTTCTTCTGTACACCCGTTTCCCAATCCTAATTACATTTCGTGCCCCAACTCCATTGCAGGTCCAAAACCCACTGATAATTCTACACGAGACGAAATACTATACAAGGCAAATCTACGTAAGTAGTTCATATCCAACGAACTGTAACATTTGAACTACTTAAATGAGTCCACTCGAATGTCCGCAGAAAATTTTACAGCTATCTGCAAAATAGTAGACCGCTTTCAAAATTTCGTGTGTGCGCCTTTGTTTGGTACAAACAGCTCTTTTTGGTATTATGACGTTACAGTGGGGTTGGGTTTCCACCTGTTATAGCTACACTGCCTGTTTGTCTAGTTCAATATATATCTCAATCTAACACTGTCCGACTCTTCTGCCATGGGAAACCCTCGCTATATCTCAGAAGAACAGAAGAAACTTATTCTTTCGATGTCTCTGGGCGGTATGAGGACGGAGGCTAGAAGAGTGGGGAGGAGCACTGTGGGGCATCGAGAAACGAGCAAACAAGGCTTGCGTCATGCCAGCTGTGCTTTACCAAAAGAGCTGTTTGTACCAAACAAAGGCGCACACACGAAAATTTGAAAGCGGTCTACTATTTTGCAGATAGCTGTAAGGTCCCGATTGCTCCTGTTTGCCCTTTGCCTCTCCTCCCAATCCCAATCCCGGGTCCAAATTCCTAATCCCAACAAGTCCAGTCCGAGTCCAATATAGTACACAGTACACGCAAACGATACGCTAACGAGAAGCGGTATACACGATCGTAAATAAGTAACTGTCTTCAGACTTGATAGTCCCCAGATGACAGTGTGACATCTTCACCCGACACCTTGACGTCAGTAACCGGGGTAGGCGGCGGATAGCTTGAGTAAATCGAGGCGCTAAAGTCTCCTCCGATGGAATTTGCATAATATCTACTCTTTTGAAACTCCAACTCCAACTTTGAGCCGGTTATACGAGTTACGTTCGATACGACTGTGTCGTTGGGAGCTGTAAGCGCAACCCTTGCCACCAAAATTGTTGGAGACATTCCCTGATTCCAGGGTAAACGTTATTATTCAATGTATGATAGGAGCCACGTACTGCAGAGATAATCAGCAATATTTGCATGTAATAGTTAACTTCTTCGGCCAGAGATCCTATTAATGTGAATGACGGAACGACTGTGGTGATGGCATTGAGAAAAAGGATGAGCGAATAAACTGCGGCTGACTCGATGACCAGCACCACAATACGGCTGAATAGTTTTTTCGAAAGTGGGCAACTTTTTGAACGAAAGGCGGAGTGTATTCTGTACCAAATAAGAAATGTCGTAATCACTGTAGTGCATAGGGATGTGAGCATAGAAACGCCCGCAATGTCATTGAATACGTCGGTGATTGCATCCGTGGCGCTTTGCTGACTGTGTAATATTGCAAAAATTGTCGTTGAAAGGAATAGACCTGCCGCGACAACATGTCAGATTTTAATAGAGCTGCTCATGCGAAACTCCATCCGAATGTGAGACTTACCCACTTCTCCAACAAAAAAATATCAGAGGGACTGTAACTACCCGGTACGATTGTCCCCAGACATGATAGCATCTCCATATCTGTTGGTCGAGATTCGGAGATGAGAATGATGCGATAATAAAATTCATTGGCTAACCAGCAGTCCATCGGATAAAATTATTGGACAATAGAATAGAGTTTGGTTCAGTGTCGATATCCATTGAGGACCGCCACCCAAAATCGAATAAAACATGTCTTCTCTCGTGTCTCCATCGATCACGACGGACAAAGAAAGTAGGTACCATTGCACAATAAGTAGAGAAAAGCAGAACAGGTATAGCGCAGAAATTGCCGATAGAATAATGCGTCGATTCATGTTCGCGGTCTTTTTGGACACTGCAGGGAATGCTGTTGGAATATCCCTTCGAAGTAGAAGAAAAGAACCTACGGTGAAGGTACATTGTTCCAGCATATACCAAGGTGTAGATTCCTGAAATACGTCAGCTTGTGGTATTTGTATTGGCGAAAGTGCCAATGTACCCATCAGAACACTGAAAAGCATTGATGAATTGAGGAAGGCACTTATGACAACCTCTTGTATGTCGAGCGGAAAAGAGTCCTGTGTATCCATGAGTTCGGGAATTTTGTTCAGCTTAGTACCGAACACCTCCTTATGTACGGTTGTTAGATATAACGCTAATAGAAACGAGTGCATTTTGGTGCCAATTCCATTATGAAATCCCCGTGGACACAGGAAGGGGCTACCCCGTTACTTTTGACTTCCAGAATTTAACCTCTCAAGTTGAATCTTGTTGGGTGGATACGCTCAAGGTACGCTTTGGTGGAAAGACAACCGCCTATGTTTTATGGTTCACCGATGGCACAGATATGCCTCAATTAGCTTTTGAACATAGGAAGATATTTTTGTTGTTTCCAGATAGAAAGTGTGATGTCCCATATGATAGAATAAACCCACGGACACGAACATATCAGTTTGATCGACCAAGCATCAGTCAATGGGACTTCACCGTTGCTTGACATTGACGAGGTCGTTGACGATCACATGATTTTGGAATGAAGTAGGTGTAGTGAGGCGTAATGCAACGAACGATAAAATAGAAAAATAAATAGCCTGTCATTGTACCTTCCATTTCTCTTCCTGATCATATCCTTGATACCTTATCTCAAATGTTGAGAACTGACATCGACGTTCGCGAGATAGTAACAGTGACCAAAATGAAAGAAAGTATGTACCTTAACGTTATAATGAGTACTCACAGGGCATGGAGACGGAGAATCAAAGACAAATAAGCCGCGGAGCCTTCGGAGGTAGCCTGTAGATCAGGATTGGGCGATAACACAAATCTAGAAAACAAGGTGAGGAAAACAATCTAATACGTATCCGCGTGGTATATTCTATGGAGATATTGAGTATGGGGTATGATGAAGACTCATAGGTGGACTTGAGGGAGCGCAAGGACAATGAGCGGAAACGGGAGGGGCGGGAGGAGGACCGAATGGTGCGGTGGCGGCCCGAAATACCGGGACAGAGGCCACCGCCGGGGCCGGTCAGCGCGCAATGCTTGAAGTTTTTGTCGGTGGGAGAGAGGTTGGGCATCGGAATCAGGCACATCAACACTTATTCTGGAATGCATTTGTTTTGGGGGCGGATTACATCACACTGCTGGGACCAAATTAGTAATTCACCGGAATGCAGATTCCTTGCAAAATAAATTCTCATAACACAAAGTATTATGAATTGCAGAATGATTTGTTCTCCATTGAATCTGCCATGAGCAGGACACAATAAAAACATTTGTAATACTTAAAATTTGTGATCAATCCTGCCTAATGCAGAATTTTTCCTTTTGTATTTGACCTGCATTAGCCAGATTCATAATAAAATCTAACATCCTACTAAAGTATTGCCAATTGCAGAACTCACCATTTTACAAATTGCAGAAAAAATGAGAATATTAAGTTTGTAATGAATTTGGCTTATTGTAGAGCTTTACATTCTCATTAACTTCTGCAAATATTCTGCAAATTGCAGAACATAATCATATTTCATTATTCTGCAGAGAGCAGAGAGCATTGTCTGGTGTCAGGCACATGTCATAGGATTTGACATCGAACACCCACTATGCACTATATCGTACACCCCTTGAACAGTAATTACAATGTAACTATTGCAGCATACCTGTTGTATCAAATCTCACTAGTCATACAAATGATATCCACAAAGAATTTTTTTTTACACTTCTTCAGAGTTGGATTGAAACTTGATTGTTGGGTCCAATGTTGGGTCCTATAATATATGCCTGACATCAGATGATGCTCTCTGCTCTCTGCAGAATGATGAAATATGATTATGTTCTGCAATTTGCAAAATAGTGAGTTCTATAATTGGCAATACTTTGGTAGAACAATCCCCCAGTGAATACCTGGCATTTAAACCTGTTCTTTTAGTGCTTAAACATCACTGCCATATATATTCTGTGTCAGTACAAAGCTACAGTGGCTGCCATAAGTATTGCACAGCCATGACCTTATCAAAACACACCTGCATTCCAGCACAGAAACAATTTCTATTGTTGTGGAAAATGCTGTAGAATTCAGTACCAGACCCTGCCTACATTAGCTACATACAATAAGCTATGAGTATGTAATCCACAACACACAAAACCAAATAAACACTGCTTGCCTATGTGCCACTAATATTTGGTATGGCTACCTCTAGCCTCCGCAAGAACAGCAACACGATAGGGCATGCTTTCATACAGCTTGTCCAGTGATGACTGCAGAAAATTATCCCACTCTTCCTGAAGGGTGACCCACATCTCCTCCTTGTCGCATGGGAGAAGGTTGCATGCATGAACCAAGGCACCTATCTGATCCCATATGTGCTCTATGATGCTCATATCTGGGCTAGATGGTGGCCAGGGTAATCTTCAGATCCATTTAGTCAGGACCAATGTCTCTGCAACCTTGGAATGATGTTTAGAATTGCTATCCTGTTGGAGTATGCAGCTGGAGTTGCCTGTTTGCCTTGATCCAAGATCCTTCAGACTTTCTAGAAGTTGTTTATCAAGGATTTCGATGTAGTCCAGGCCACACATGACCCTGTCAATCTGATGAAGCTGATCCATCTCCATAGCTGAGATGCACCCCCATACCATGATATTCCCAGTGCCTTGCTTGATGGTTTTTTTGATGAAGCAGTCATCATAGGCCTGCCCAGTCTTCATCCAGCAATTTTGGTGGACATTGGACTTGAATAGCATGAATTTGGACTCATCTGAGAAATGACCCACTTCCAGTCCTCTACCATCCACTGTGCATGCTGTTTTTCCCAGAGCTGACACTTCTCTTTGGTTTCCAGAGTAAGGTAGAGCTTGGCCTTTCAAACACAACAAACCAGTCATGACTCCTTGAGGCAGTGACCAATTGTCTTGGATGATATAGCAGAGAAGGTCTTTTCTGGACTTCAGTAACATTGGCAGCTTTGCCCTGGGAAAGTACCTGGGCTCTTCCACATGTTCATTGTGCACATCAAACTTTCAAGAGCAACTGGTTTTTTCATTTACATGGTAAAAATCCACACATTTCACAAAGTATATGAGTATCTGGGTGACAGTAGTGCAATGGACACCAATCTTTTGAGAGACATTGCCATGAGAGACCTCCTGCTTGCCCCAGGTGACAATGCGAGCAACTTTAGTGAGAGACATATGGACCATAGATAAATAAACAAAGTTTAGCAAGAGTGACAGGGAGGTTTTGTGATGGGGAGCTGGAATCTCCTCATTTCATGGTTATATGGCCTTTGACCATACATATTGCACAAGATTTTTTACATTGCGCTGTCAAAATTACATCCAGAATCATAGGCACATGTGCTGTACATTTCTTTTTAATTGTGTAGGACCCTAACACATGTCCTGAACACATTTTATTTGAATGGAATGTGGTCAGTTGTTATTGAGAAAGAGATAATTAATAGATCAAAAATGTGTGCAATACTTATGTCAGCCCCTGTATTGATACTCCTGTAGTCACAATAGTTACTACTGTCACAGGAGGGGGATAGTAATGTTGATTGGAAATGGACATTGTTTTTGAGGAATTTATATTTTGAGAGAGAGTATGTTGCTGTGCACTGTGGATGTAGATGTGTCAGACACATCTGTAGTGGCTAAAGGAATCTATTAACCCCTGGCAGTTGCCCAAAACATGTTATGTATTCTGGAAGACAATTGCCCAACTGCCTAATTTTGGCAGTTGCTGATGATTTATCTCTTCTGGAAAACCTCAACTTTGACACCACAACAAAGCTTGCTTGGGCTAGTTTCTTGTGCTGCAATGAGTTTACTGTCCCAACATTCATTAAACTTAATCTGGTCATACATCTTTCACAGTCTTCCATCAAGTTTGTCCTGTCAATTGAAGCCTGCACACATATCCACCTCTCCCTCCCCTTCTCTAAAACTGACCCATTTTGAACCAGCATCACCATTCTCATTGCCTGCATGCCAGTTGGCTCAGCCACATGCCCAGTCACAGCACTCCAGAACTTAGTCATTTTTGACCCCAAACCTCTCACTGAGCCACTTTTCTCAGATGCATTAGGGAACACCTTGTCTCAGCAGGCATTCTTAGCCATTCTGAAGAAATGGCTGGTGCTGATTGGTGTTGATGAGTCCAAAGACTCAGGACATAGTTTCTGCTGGGACACCGCTACTTCAGCAGCTTCCATTGAGATGCTTGCTGTGGTGTGTGCTTGCAGCATAACACTTTAATCAAATTTTACAATGACTAGTTCATCACTGGGAAGGTAAGCTTGTGCTTTTAATAATCATGCTACACAACAATATTCAAACAGAGAGTGAATACAAGGATTAGCTTGCAAGAATTTCGGAATAATATGTTTGTTTTTATGATTTCTTGGTGGATGATGAGACTTTTACAAATCTCTATTCTAATGTAATACTATTTCCAGACCTTCTTAGGGCCACTATTAGTGGGTACACACTTCAAGCTGAAGTGTGGGGTTCAAAATTCCCCATAGACACTCTCTGTATTAGTGTGTGTGTGGTCATCTGTCATGTTGTTGTTGTCACTTTTACTGTCTCTGCAGAGAAAGCAGGCTGTCTAGGACATCCTCGACATAGTCACTATCAGCAATGAACAGGGGCAAGTCTGTGTGTAAAAAAAGGTGGTTGGGGCTCAGAGACAAAAGAAGAGTGCAGAGAGCAGAACAGGTTGAGCATGGTATGCTCTGCAGACATGGGGAGAACATCATCTGGCAGGGCCTGGAAGTGTTTGACAATGGCATGTGCACATTTGAGTCTTGACTGAAACAGTGTTGAATGTTTGAGTTTTTGGGGAGACCACAAGACTTTGTGAAGTGGCCCAAGGTGTGAGGGCTTTTGTGTCCCCCACATATTCCAGCCGGAGTCCGCCAGAGTCTGCTACAGAATCCACTATTCCGCCAGGAATGAGAGCAAAAATATAGCACAAAGCTCTGCTATATTATTTAATATCAATTCTGGTGGAATGGCGGATTCCACAGTGGAATTGAAAGCTTCAAGCTGTGGGAATTCCACTTTATTACTGTATTGGCTATGAATAACTCTATTCCCCTTCATTCCCCTCTATTCCCCTCTATTCCCTCTCCAATTCCTTCATTCCCTCTTCAATCCTCTCTATTCCCTCTATTCCCTCTATTCCCTTCACTTCCTTTCTCAATCCCTCCAGTCCTAGGGAATATGTGGGGGAGTGAGAAGTACTGCAAGGTGCTGCAGTTGAAGCAAAGCAGGGAGGCCATGTCACAGAGTGGACTAGCAAACTTGTTGGCAGGGGCAGAGATGAAAGATGGCAGAGAGGTGAAAGTGAGATAAACTGTTCTGGGTAGGAATGTGTTTTCTTCTTTTAATGTTAACTGTTAGAAAATTTAGGGTAGATGAAGACAATAATCATTTGCAAGCAAAGGGACAAGTAAGCGGATTGGGAGGGCACAACAAGAGCATAAGCAAACAGGGACAAATATAGGCTTTGGAACAATGCAACAACGTATGAAGTTTGTGAAAGAGAGCAAACAGCAAAAGATAACCAGTGGGCAAGCTGTGTTTTCAGTTTTAAACAGATGAGTAAGACAGTGGTTTAGATAGCTAAAGCATTTGTTCTGGCAGATGGGTGTATAGCAAAAAATATCTTGTGTGATTTGTAGATCCAAAATTTGACCCCAAAAACAGATGAAAGTATCTACTTTGAATATGTTTTTCTATACTAAAATTTATATGCCTGGAATATATCAAATGATTGGTTGGAAGAATTTCCTACTCCTCAGTAAATATATTAGCTTTGAAGAAGGGCATGTCATGTTTATTTTGTGGTCTTGGGTGCTGAAAGACATGTGGGTGGGTGGCTATGAATTTGTATTTGTCTTGAAGTGGCACAGAAATGGCAGAATGTGGTTGTATTTGTTTTGATTTTTGTCTTGGTATGTTGGGTTTGACGCCTAAAGCCTTCTGTGTTGATGCTGTTGTTTGCTGTGTTCCATGCTGAGACAGAACAGAGGTTCTACAGAGACATTGGAAGCAGGTGTCACAGGGGCTTGTCGACTGGAAGAAGAGGTGCATACAGGTACATTACCCACAGGCCTGAACCAGCAAGAAGCCATGACAGTGCTCCCACAGTGAGCAGAGTTGACAGTGTTGTCCATGGAGGCATTGCTCTCGTGCAGCTTATGGGCAGTAGCCAAGGTAGCTGCCTTCCATTCCTTGAAGGAGGCCAAGTAGGCAGAAGAGTGGTTGATCTCTTGCAGTAGAGTAGCCAGATATTCAGAGTGTGCTTCAGACACTGGACAAGAGCAGCATCATTGAGCTCAGAATGCAGGGCCAAGTTTTTGAACTCAATCAGGAAATTTTGAGTAGATCTGGAATCTTGGCAGATGCTAGAAATCTCCTGTGCAGTTTCATTGTGTTTGTAGTGATCAAAAATGCATCCTTGAACTTCATTTTGAAGTCCTCCCAAGATGTAACAATGAAAGTGCTGGATTTAATATCTTTGATAACTCTGTTGCACCAGATACAGGCAGAGCTGTCATCAAAAGTGCTTAGAGTCATGTGGACTTTTGCAGTAATGTCAGTGTAGGCAGAGGGATCAGAGTAGAGGAAATTCTTCCAGAAAAAGCAGAAGTTGTGTATGCTGGAAGAATAGCTATCAAAAGCTTTGGGGAATAGCACTTTATATTTCCTCATCTTTGGGACATCTGGTGCAGCAGTGGGGACAGTGGATGAGGGAGGAGCAGGCTGATGCTGGAAGACAGGTAAAGCCAGCAGGCTGTGTACAATCTCTTTCACCATATCCTTGTTTGCTTCATGGGACAAGTCTATGAGCTGCCTGGTTGATTTATGATTGGAGTCTATGATAGCATGAATTGCAGTCTTGGACAGGCCAGAGGTAGGGTTAGGCTCAAGCAGAGGAGTGAAGCTGAAATTTGGAGGCATGGAATGACTAGAGGGTATAGAGTGGGCAGAGGGACCAGGTGGCTGAAAAAAAGGTGCTCCAGGATTGAATACAGAAGTAGAGGAGGAAGAGGGCCTGGAGATGGGCTGATATTGTGCAGTGGCACATTTAGCCTTGCAGTCATGGCCATAATTAGTGGAAGGAGAACAAAGAGAAGAGAGCAAAACACAATAACCATGTAGATAACTGAGAGAGAGTAAGCAGAACAGTGTTGGAATCTGGGAATCAAATAGCTCAATTCCTGTGATCCCATGCACTGAATGTGCTGCCACAAGTATATAGAATTTTTATATAAACTGAATTCTCTGTTACAGAGTAAGTTTAGCTAGTATAAATTACATTTACAGTATATAAGTAAAGTATTTACATTATTGTATGCTACATGTTTACCTCCCAATCTCATGGTTTTTATCTGATTGCTTTGGTCTTTTCAACATAAACATGTAACCCTAACTGTCTCTGCTGCCAGTCCTTTGCCATCACTTGCACACTCTTTGTCTATGTTTGTTGTTCTTGCCTACTGGGGCTGAATCTCTTTTCATCAAATTGTTATCATCATCATCATAATCATAACCTTGCTCACCGAGAGCCATCTTTGCTTGTGGAAGCCAAATCACTGCCAAACCTGAATTGCTTATGAAAGCTGAATCACTGTTGAACCTGAATTGCTTGCAGAAGCCAAATCACTGCTGGAATCATCATTTTATCATTGTTACCATCATTGCCATCATCAAATCTATTTTTAGTGCATGATCATGCCATCTGAAACTACCTTCAACAAACTCACTGATGGGAATTATTTTGAGTGGGAGATTTACATGGAAGCCTTACTTACTCGCAAGAGCTTACTGGATTATGTGGATGGCACTGCAGAACATTCTGGGAGGACTGAACAGACCAAGAAAGTCAAGGATTTTATGCACAAGCAATCTGAGACTTGTGCAGAGCTCATTCTTTGTGTAACCCTTTCCCAG
This sequence comes from Psilocybe azurescens, assembly GCA_023853785.1. NCBI lineage: Eukaryota > Fungi > Basidiomycota > Agaricomycetes > Agaricales > Agrocybaceae > Psilocybe > Psilocybe azurescens. Next base: position 5,140 of record JAJIRX010000798.1, on the reverse strand, counting down.
CTTGCTCACTGCCATAACCCAGGCCCCTCTGTCATCTGGAAAACACTCTCAGATATTCATGCATCCTGTGGTTGCTCCACCATTATTTCTCTCCATTGCTATTTTCACTGTCTTTGTCTTAATCATGGTGAAGTCATGTCTGCCTATGTTGCCAGTGTCCACCATATTGCATTTCTTCTTGAGGAAACAGGTGTGAAAGTCACTGAGGACAATCTTATTTTTGCCATTACTTCAGGACTTCTCCATTCATACAATACACTCACCTATGTTATCATCTGCCTCATGAATGAATACCAGCACCAACACCAATATCCCCACACCAAGCACAAGCTTCTGAGGACCCCAGAATGAAGCTATGGCTGTTACTGGTGCCCCTCTCATGGTATCGCCCACATTACTTATTTTCATGTGGTAAGAAAGGTTATTATCAGTCCAACTGCACCAATTTTTCCAACCACAACCCCACCAAATCTGGATCTATAGGGCATACTGCTCTTGCTTTGAAGGATGACTCTGATGATGATGAAGCTTTTTAGTTTCTGAGGGTGTGATTTATTTCTTTTATTTTTGTCTTATTTTCTGGTCATTTGCTGTTTGCAAGGGTGTGTTGGAATCTGAGAATCAAACAGCTCAATTCCTGTGATCCTGTGCACTGAATGTGCCACCACAAGTATGTAGAATTTTTATATAAACTGAATTCTCTGTTACAGAGTAAATTTAGCTAGTATAAAATATATTTACAGTATATAAGTAAAGTATTTGCATTATTGTACACTATGCGTTGACCTCCCAATCTCATGGTTTTTATTTGATTGCTTTGGTCTTTTTAAAAAACAGAATATATGCACTTAGGACAGAGGATATGTATGCAAAGACAGGATATATATGCTTTGAAGACAGGGTAGAAAGATGTCTTTACACTCCCCCACAGGTACTGGTTGGAACTGGTTGGACTCTGACTGGTTCTGACCAGAATTTTATTGGCAGTGTCTTTGCCAAATTAGCAGAAAAATGTCTAAATTTTTCTGATCAGATTCCAATTGGAATCAATGGTACCAACTGGTTCCACCATTACTGAGTCCAACCCAAATCTGATTGGAATCCAAATGGAATTCATCTAAATTTTAAACTTAATTAGACCCAATTCCAAGTGGAATCCAAGTGGTACCAAGCAGAACTGTATTATGTCAGCATACCATTTACAGCTCAGCAAGCAATAACACAAACAGCATACATAGACCTTATCAGTTTGTGACAAATATGGTATTGTTAGAATTGTAAAATTTAGAAGAATATGTTTATATAATAGTTACATAAAATTGAAAATTTTCTGGTAAAGAAATACCTATTTTTAATATAAACCCGTGCTTATATAATCTAAATTTGTTAAATAAAATTGATTTTTGCACTCTATTAATTTTTATTATTGCTACACTATTAAATATAGCTAACAAGGTGCTATTTTGTTGCAAAAAGTAGTTTACAATGTCCATACAGTGGCTCAAAAAACTGTCCTGTTTTTGCAACTTTGAATTAAATTTCTAATGACATGGAAACCATTCAACTAAAAAGTCTGAAATTAATATATGTTATAGTTGAACATGTGACCTTTATAATTGCCTCCAAAATCATGTCATTTGGATAAAAAATGATTGAGTAATAAAATAGACAAATTAATACAAAAGTGGGACAGTTGTTTGACCCTCTATTTAATACAGTGAGAGACAAAACTGTTCAAATGATTTTGAAGTTGGACTGTTCCTTGAATAACTCAAGAAAAACTCGACCAAACAAATTCAAACTTTATAATGTGGTAGAATACCATGTGACTAACATGCTCCAATTTGTTTTATTATGTAATCTTCATTACTTCCCACACTATTATTATTTTACTAGCACAAGTCCATTTGAACAGTTTGTCCCTCTTATGTTATAAAACAATATTCTAATATTCTAGTACTTAGTATAGCCTCCTTTTGCCTGTAATACAGCCTGAACCCTTCTAGGCATACTCACTATCAGATTTTGACAGACAGAGGCTGGAATATCATTCCACTCCTTTTGTACTCTCTTCCACAACCACTGTGTAAAGTTTGAACTTGTTTGGTTGAGTTATTCTTGAGTTATTCAAGGAACAATCCAACTTCAAAAATCATTTGAATGGTTTTGTCCCTCACTGTACTTATTGTGACCATCTTTTGCCTTGATAACAGCCTCCATTCTTCTTGGCATGCTTTTTATGAGATTTTGGCATATTTCTGGAGGGATTTTGTTCCATTCTGCAGCCAGTCTCTCCCACAATTCAAATACTCCTTTGAGTGGTATTTTAAAGGTGTTCATCTGCCTTTTGAGGTGCACCCGCAAGTGTTCAATGGGGTTGATATCAGAGAATTGAGGAGGCCATTCCATAACTTCAATGTTGTTATCCAAAACCACTGACTGGCCCTTTTGGAGGTGTGTTTGGGGTCATTATCCTGCTGAAAAATCCTCTCTCCTCTGTCATCTCTAAGTTCTCAAAGCTTTCATCCAGCCCATGCTCCAAAATCTCACAGTATTGCACTGCATTAATATTTCCCTCAATCTCCACAAGTGTTCCCGCCCCATTCCAGCCCATACACCCCATACTATGAGATTATTTCCTCATCCATACTTGACAGTTGATGTGGTTCTCCTATCAGAGATTGATTCACCTCTAGGTTTTCAGGTATACACCTTGCCATCTGAGCCAATCCTGTTGATCTTTGTTTTATCTGACTAGAGTATCCTTTTCCAGTCCTCCACAGTCCAGTTTGCATGGGTCTGAGCAAATTTGAGGCTCTTTTGACAATGCATAGCTTTAAAAAAGATCACTTTGATTTGACAACAGAGTACAAATTGTTTTCCTTGAGGGCATTTCTGACTGTTTGGGGAGAAACAGAAGAGGCAATAGCATTTTTGATATAGTGGATAGCCTGGACAGCATTGTCCAGTTTTCCAGTAGTGATTTGGTGTACAATTGCTTGTTTATCCTTTGGGATGAGCTTGGAAGGACATCCATTTTTGTTGTTTTCCTTGTCAGAATTGATCTCTTTCTTGATTCTTCCTATGGTAGACTTCCCAAAACTAGTTTTGGACTCTATTTGACAAACAGAAAAGCCTTCTTCAAGAAGAGAAACGATAGAGGAGTGCTGAAAGGACTTCGTGTGGTGGTGGAAAGAAAGAAAGATTGTTAAACTTGAATTCAACATGACAAACTTTTATAAATAGTGTCACATGACTTCGTTTATTTTTCTCACAATTTATACAGTGCAATTTTCCTTATTATATAATAGATATTTGTTTTATTATAGTGGATCAAACAACTATTCCACTTTTGTATTATTTTGTCTATTTTATTACTCAATCACTTTTTATGAAAATCATATGATCTTAGAGACAATTATGAATGTCACATGTTCAACTATAACATATATTAATTTCAGATTTTTTAGTTGAGGAGTTCTGATGTTATTAGCAACTTAATTCAAAAGTTGCAAAAAGTGGGACAGTTTTTGAGCCATTGTATATATTCAAATTTACAGTATTTTGCATATTGAACATGCTGACATAATATTCATATGATAATATAATTACAAGTGCATTACCCTCATTTTTCTGATAATTTTGATATATAATATGTGAATATAGATTTGGAGAAAGTGCTAGAATATGTTCTTGGGTGCTGTAAAAACTGGTATATATATAATTTATAAAATGTTGAAAATACCACAAGCAATAATAGTGTAGTTGATAAAGCATGTGTAAAATTAATATTTATAAAGCTGTTGGTTCAATTTCTGTTGAGTGTATTTTATAACTTTGAAATTTATTACAAATATCATGTGACTTAAATGGATTACTTAAGAGCTTATGTAAGAAATGGTATGTAATACTGACTAAGCATAAATACTGTGTGATTTCAATATATTACAAGCTTTATGACCTGCTGCTACGCATCGGGGGATTCGCTTTGCTCACCCCCCATGCTCACAGCAGGATCAACAGCTTTGCTGGGGGCTGCACCCCAGACCCCCGCTTGTCAGCACCCTGCACCTCCTCATTGATAAATAAATAATACCAATCACAATGATAATGTCTTGCAGGGGAATAAGCTTTGCTCATCCCCCCCTTTTTTATTGGCATTCTATACCTCATGAAAAAATAATAATAGCAGTCACTCTTGGGGATGAGCTGTGCTCATCCCTCTTGCTCACATCTCCCTCACTCATATAATGTGTGGGAGGGGGATGAGCACAGCTACTTCACAGTCTGCTCTACAGCTTGCTGGAGTTGCACTCTTGCATCTCCATAGTAAAATTATATATACTCACAGTGAGGTCTTTACTGTCCCCACCTATTCCAGATGGAATCCAACTTCATTCCAGGAATGAAGATGGATTCCATTAGATTCCAGTCTGAAATCTCATACCATACACCTGGCTATTTTGTATGGGTAAATGAACATGGATTCCAAATGGATTCCAATTGGATTCCAGAAAATAAGCCATTCCAAATGGAATATTCCAGTTTCATTCCAATGGAATGGCTGGAATCTATATAGAATCCAATTGGAATCCAACTGGAATATCATATATTACATTGGGTTTGGTCCAATACAGGTCCATTCCAATGTAATAAGGTGGAATCCAAGTGGAATGATATCCCATTATTTTTATTATATTTTATTATAATTTATGCTAGTATAGAAAAAAAGACATGAACAAGAATCGAACTCGGGCATCGGAGAACGCTGAACATAAGCGGGATAAACCAACTGAGCCACAAAGGCTTATAGAAAATAAAAAAACTAGTTAACTACATACTAATACAGCCGAATTTCTCGGCACTGCTCGGCACGGGCCGAACAACAACGCGCGCGTGACATGTTGATGCCACGTCGGTCCGTTGTTGATTCCGACCCCCACCCTTTTTCCTTCCACCACCACCACGCCCTCGTCGGTCGGAGCCAGGCGAAAGCCAACCCGGACGCGACAGAGGACGAGAACGACCGCGACGGCCACACCGGCGAGGACGAGGACAACCTGCGACAGCGACAACGAGGACACGGACGACGAGGACCACGACGAGGACCGCGAGGGCGAGGACGGCAGCAGCAGCACGG